>JACGDI010005412.1:166216-243514 GCA_014898725.1 Jacaranda copaia | reverse complement strand
AATCTAAGTTGTTTGATTTTGTACATTGCACTAGAAATATAGTTTGATAGAAGGTAAACAACTTATCAACTAGTTATCAAATTAAAACATGGAAATCAGATACTGAAGCAGGGTATTTCAAGGTGGTTTGGATTTTTCACTTATTTTACATAGAACACAGCATGTGACAATCAGTGCGTGTGTGTTTTGGTTGGGAGCAGGGGCAGGGTGGGGAGATAGAGGTTTGAAGTTAATCTTATGAATACCGGATAAAAAGTTTACTCATAAAAGCTTTTGACCATATAACATTAAATGTTAATTAAACCTTAGTTAAGCAAGTCTGCAAGATTTTTGGGTAGGTTGACTAGTATCTGAATTATTAGTAATTGTTAGATTTTGTTTTCAGAAGTCTCTGATCATACAAACTGAAATGCATGTTCTGATCTGATGATGGTCTTCGAATTGCATTTCTATACATTTACAATCTGCCTCTCCTCCTCCTCCTCCTCCTCCTCCTCTCCACTCTCTCTGCTCTCCCTTGATATGCCTCTTCACATCAATATTTGATGGAATATTCCTTTTGGTGTTTCTATGGGCTTTGATTGATAACATGGTACTAACTCTATTGTAATGTAAAATGCCAGTTTCTTCCTAGTTTTCATGGCTTGAGATGAATAAACCTTTCTTTTGCTCAATTTTCTTGTCTAACCAAATGCTTAACTGATAAAGCATGATTAAAACTTTGTAAGTTATCGAGCTACTTTCATGTATTTTAATATGTTCTTGCGGATCATTGCTATTTCTGTATGTAGTGATGGCTATAAGTTTCCCCTTGAACATCTGACAAACAAAAGTGAGCATCCTAGAGAAGTTGTTTTTTAACAATAGATGGATAAGTTTTTCATTTTCAAAGAAAGTATCTCTTATCAATTTCCCTTATGTACATGTACCCTAGAGATGAGGAGAGTGCATCTTTGTTATCCAACACCTCCCTTCCTCCTAGCTACTAGACTTCTACTAGCTAAAGTGTGTTGTTAAATAGTAAAATAGGTCTTTGGAGGGTCTGTGGCACTGTTTCAACCTGATGTTGGGTATTTTTAAACTGAACCTTCTGTAGAATTCAAGTAGGTGCTTGTAACAGTTGTCAGGCCAATGTTTAGGACCTTGTTCTCATGCAGCCTTGTATAACGGTCCTTGACAAGATCATTCAATTTGCACTGGTTGGCTGTAAATTTTGTTTGTGAGGTTAGAAGGTCAAGTGCCCCAATGTAAGATAATTAATATCTGGATTCAATGTATTCCTTCTGTTCGCTTTGTTCGACTCATTCACTTTTCTATTACTTTTTGTGAACTCTTTTAGCAATGGCATAAGTTACTCCTGATTTGGGTGCTAAAGCAATGATCAAATGCTGGGCATCTTCGATCAAGCACAGTACATGCACCTGAAATTTGTGATTGATTTTACATACTCGCATGTATGCAAAGAAACCTTGATAACAGTATGTCCTACATATGGATTTTATGGCTAGTGTAATCTGTTTCTGAAAGTTGTAACAGGAAACTTGCGACAGGTAGAATTATGTTACCTTTCACTGATGTCCTCTCGTACACATTATGTGGTTATCATCCTAATGGGCTTAGTAACAAGAAAATAGTAGGATAGCGGATGCTTGAGGAATGAAACTATGGGGCCCTAGAGAGGCCATGGCCTCCTAGGCTTTTGGGAATTGCATTGTCAAGTTAGCAGACTTGAAAACAAGATATGGCTGGACGATGTATAATCGGTGGTGGAAGTGAGCTTCCGTATCTCCTAGGAGCAGAAAATTTGTATTGTTTCCCAATATGTGGCCCTAAAATGTTAACATTATTTTTGTGCATTGGATTGATATGTAATGTTCAAATGATTATAGTAATTCTAATTATTTTTGACTCTTTTTGTGTATGTTGAGTTGGGACTCCCTGAATATCATGGTATTCTTGACTAACTTCACCATTCCTTTAACCCTCGAAGAAGAATGATTTCCTTTATGCTTAGGTTTCCTAAAGCTTTAGCATGTTTAGGAACATAACAACATCCATCCTAATTTTTGTTTTTCTCTGATACAGCCAAGGCCTGCCTGGAGCAGTGTGCAGGTCAGAGAAGAGATATGACCCCCTCTATAAACTCAGATAATGCTAGAGATGCTGAGTTTCAGCATGTGAACATCTTGGTTACATCTGGACCTCTTGTACCCAGCTTGGTCAAGTGCCTATTCTTTCGACTCGATAATATGATTACTTGCAATAATGGTCAGTTAATTCTTCCATTCTTAAGTTTTGCTCGGAAAATACTATTTATTGTCTCCTTAGATTGATATCCTTCCGTTTTGAGTTGAACATTTGTTTCAAGATATCAGGTTCTATTTTAGCATGGTTTGACTATTTTCCGGTCTCTTCTGAAAACTTTACAATATTTAGATATAAAAGTATATCTATTTAAAGGATTTTGTTCAATGCATACATAAACTTTCTTCTTCCATGTTGGCAGCCATTGTCTAGTTCTGTTGCATATAGACTATGACGTGATATTTTGTATTTAATCTTATTTCCTAACTTTAAGAAATAACTTCTCTCTCTCTCTCTCTCTCTCTCTCACACACACACACACACACACACGTGTAAGATAAATATACCTAAGAAGGGGTTTTGATCAAGAGAATTTTGTGATTGATGCCCACATGGAATGTTGGTGCCGTAGGAAATTACACCTTAGCTATGTGATCTAGGCCTATTCCTATTGGGATGAGAAGAATTCCCTCCTATGGGGTGAGGTCAGAAGTAAATTTGCTGAGTGGTCTCTGTTTTCATTATCTGTGCACTGCCAGGCATGAATTGCCGATTCAAATTCTAGCCATCTTCTTGACAATTGCAGTGATCTGTTGTGCATCAAAGTTCACCCTGGTTTTAAGCATGCAAGTAATGTGCTCGAAATTGAATAAATCTGCCTTGTTTTCCAGTCTACAGCTCTTTGGAAGTGGGGAAGCTGAATTGCTTCTTGTGGATCAAGGAGCGGTTCACTGGGCCAAATGTTCGATTCTGCGTTATTGGGGACGGCTGGGAGGAATGTGAAGCGGCCCAATCCATGAGATGGCCGTTTGTACAAATTGATCCACAACCCAACAGTATGCATCGTTTTCCGGGTCTCACCTCTGGAGATTTAAGGCACTATTTTTCCATCGTTTATGGAGCAGATGAAGATAGTGAAAAAACCGAGCATCATGGTACTCAATGAAGTATGTATTGACGGTTTGTACTTTTTTTTAAAGAATGTTCATGAAATAGTCAAAATCATTACGGTCCCACAATGAATTGATATAACTATTGAAGCTTCTCAACAATTGGCACAACAACGCTTAATGTTGTAAATAAATATTCAAAAATTCGTTTATCATTTGCATTCGAATTCATTTATAGGGGATGTTATCCCTATTCATTTAAAGTAGATATTATTCGTATTTGATCAACTGATATTCGATTGTAAATAGATACAAATATGGTAATTGTATATCTGACTCGTTTAATATTCGTTCTGAATGTGTATTTGTTGGATATATTCATTTATATATTTGATTGTCCATAATTTAATTAAATTCATTATCAGTATTGGATAAATAATATTTAAAAAATTATTATATATAATATGTTTTAATTTGACATGTATTTTAATATATAAATAATATTTAAAAAAATTATCACATAGAATATATTATTATACATAATAAATTATTTTTATTTTTTAGTATGAAATCCCCTATTGTGCTATTTTTTCAATGAATTGTTTTTCCTTAATTTTATTGTATTGTTTATTTGATTACTTTTCTTTGAATGAAATTTATTAAAAAAAGATTTAACGAATTCAAATATTTAGATATTTATAAACAAATTTTTGAATATTTATAAATGGATGTTGATATGAAGTAGTCTAAGAGGCCCATTTAGCTCAACAAATCCAGCATTAGTTTTGAATTGCCCAACAGGCCCAACACATTTAGCAACAATTGTCTGGTCGAGTTTGTGGTAATCGATTTCACTCGACAGGATTCTTTATTCGTTCCAGCATATTCTCTTTTCTTCGTAATCGACCAGCCCAGCCTGGTCAATCGATATGTCAATCTGAGAACTCACTCTGGTGTTAACTCAGATCCACGCTGCATTTATTGCTCTGACATGCAGCATGCCTCTACATTAATGGCACGTGACAACCGATACAATCACTGCCACCAATTTTGCCACCACCTTTGGTAGGGAGGCGTCTACTAGAGGCACTGTTCATCTTGAAAAATAAGAGATGAAATCACCTAAAACAGTACCGAGATTTGGAATGATTATCAACCCCTCGGCAAGGATTAAGGCCCAATGCATTTGGTAAGGGCATCTCTGACAAATCACACACTAGAAGAAAGCTATAAATACCTTATAACCAACAACGTTCAAAGTAATGCCAAATACATTATAAGCTCTCCATACTCTATTTGATTAACTTATTTCGATTAGAACTGACTTAAGCATTGGAGTATTTTAACCAGGGGCACCTCGACTAGTTTAACGTGTATTGTTGTTATAGATTTCAGACCTCGAGAAGAACATTAGTTGGATTGGTTGACCTCTCTGGTCGGATTTATCCCAAACAGTACCCTTTTACTATATACAGTTTTCAACCTCATCATTTTTGGTGCCGCTTGTGGGAACAAGAACAAAGCTCGATACCTTTGGGGTCAAGCTTCTAAATTTGCTCTCGATGAGCATGGTCAGTTGTACAAGAGGTCAATCTCTAACCCCCCCCCCCTTTGAGGTGTCTAGACCGCGATCAAACTTTAAAGGTGTCACAAGACATTCATGCGGGTATATATGATAACCATTCTAGAGGAAGATCCCTGGCCCATAAAGTAATCAGGTATGGATACTTTTGGCTAATCTTATTGAAAAACTCGATGGATTTTGCACGTAAATGTACTTCATATCAAGTCTATTCGAATTTGCCACACCAACCCGTAGCATCGATGGTTAGTGTTCAAATTTCTTGGCCTTTTGATTAGTGGGGAATTGATATTCTGGGCTTACTGCCAAAATTGATGGGACAGCAAAAATTCATAATCGTCGTGGTTAAATATTTTACTAAATGGGTTGAGGCGGAGACTGTTCCAATGATAATGGATGCGACCATCAAGAGTTTCATCTAGAAAAACATCATATGCTGTTTTGGTCTACCCAAAGTCCTTATTTTTTATAACAACACTCAATTCTAGAGCAAGAGCACTAGAGGTTGGTGTAAAGCTTTGGGGATCGCACAACACTTCACTTCAGTAGGCAATCCCCAATCGAACGGCCAGACAGAGGCAACCAACAGAACAATCTTCGACCATTTGAAAGCCAGGATACAGGACACTGGCTTGAATTGGGCAAACGGCCTCTCTGGCATGTTATGGGCATACAGAACTACTCCTCGAACAGCTACAAGTCATACCCCATACAGTCTCGTTTATGGATCTAAAGCAGTCATCTCCTCAGAGCTAATTTAACACACAGCTTGAGTTATTCATTTCCATCCACTAAGAAACATATCGGAGAGAAAACTTGATCTTCAAACTATCGACGAGCATTGCCAAGAAGCCTATAATATTATGCAGCACTATAGGTCGAAGATGGCCAAAGCTTTTAACAAAGGGGTTAGATTGTGCCATTTTAAGGTTGGAGATCTTATCCTCAAGAAGGTTGAAGTCTCCAGGAATGTTGGCAAGGTCGACCTGAAATGGGAAGGACCATACACTGTTGTCAAAGTATCAAAACACAATACATATAAACTAGCCAATATGCAAGGAGAAGAACTCCCTTTCCTGTGGAATGCAATCAACCTCAGGAAATTTTACATTTGGGATTATGCTATATGTACCCTTGAAATCTTTAGGCCTAAATAAAATTCCAACAGTATTGATACGATTTAGAGTTATAGTCATAATCAAGCAGCTTCATGCCACCACGACCTAAGTCGACGAATAAATAGCTCACGCTATCACTCAAGCAGCTTTATGTTGCCATGACCCAAGTCGACCCCATAGTCGATGAATAAGTGACTTCATGCCGCCACTTAAGTGACTTCATGCCGCCATGACCCAAGTTGATCCCGCAGTCAACGAATAAGCAGCTCGCGCTGCCACTCAAGCCGCTTCATGCTGCCATGACTCAAGTTGATCCCATAGTCGACAAATAAGTAGCCTCGTGATGCCATTTAAGTGGCTGATGCTGCTGAGTCTACAGTCGACCCTGTAGTCGATGAAGCAGCAACTCCAAGCAACAACGTAACTTTAGCGTCAAAATTAATCAACCCATGTCGATCATATTGACCCTATGGTTGTTAAAAATCTAGTGGTTGACTCAATAGTCGACCAAGAGGTATTAAAAATCGACGACACAATTGAATAGTCGTGTAACAAACAATGCTACTACGAGTTGACATAGTTGACAACAATCTTGTTCAATTTTCTTCATTATGATAGCGATAGCCAAATGATTCATCAGTTATTCTCCACATTATTATGACAATTGAATTCAACATGAAAAATACTTAATAGCTATCTTTAACATGACAAAATGGAAGGAAAAATAGTCTTTATTCATCAACTAATTGATCGTTGTTACATCGAAACAAAGCAAAAACAACAAAAAATAAGATAGACTGCATATATACCAAATTAGTTCTAGCTAGTCCCTGCTTGCTTGCCTTCAAGCCATTCGGAGTCCATATCAGGTATTACACATGTGAGTGGCGAGACTGCTTGAGGAGGTTCGGAAGGCCTAGTGACATCGCTCATGAAGTTGGTCAAGCGCAGCACGTATTGTGCCACGTCGACCTCTTCTTCCCTCAGCTGCACCACCAAGTCCTCGGCGAATGCAAACTCCTCGGCCAACTGCTCTAATCTGGTATTGACCTCGACCTTCTTTTTTTGAGCTTCGGTTAAGGGCTTATTTGGCGCAGCGGTCGTGGTTTTTGTTCCTGAGGCCTGCTTTGCTTCGCCTTCCTTGGGATCAGGACAGAGCTCCAATTTCTCATTCAGGGTAGGACTTATTTTGCTCTTATCTTTAGGACAAAAAATATATCCTAAGTGCTTGAGTTGATTTATAGCCCTATGGAAGGCTTTTGAGCATCATCTAGGGATGCGATCATGCTCGCGTCTCGAAAAGCAGGGCTAAGGATGAACTGTTCAACCACTTTGCGATGCATCCTTCGGACATGGCAGTTGAAGGCCTCCCTCACTTCATTGGTCGCCTCTGCACGCCTTGAGCCCGACTAGAAGTGTAACTCACCTACAGGTCTAGGTAGGCCTTCTTTATTATGGAGTCCATTCGACTCTGCTCCTCAATCACCTTAACCAATTGTTGATCTTTGGAGTTGAGTTGTTCTTGCAGATCGACCACCTTTTTATTCAGTTCCTCGACCTAGAGTTGGGAGGACTTGAGCTGCATTTTTAGGGTTTCTATATCCCCCTCTCCTTGCAACTCTTTTCTATCCTCTAGCGCCAGCTCAAATTAGTGAAAAATGTTATAGCCCAGTTGTCCCACTTAGAACATAAGAATGTTACCCCACAATCCTATAACGAAGCAAAAATGCAATGACAAGTGTTTGATCTGGTAGTTACCATGTTGCAGTGGTAGGACAGTGCTCAGATTACCCCGACTTGGTTGAGGTTCATCAGTTTTTGCTGGTTGGATATGAAAAACCCTGATGAGAGCTATTTTCAGAGCATTGCTGCCTGTCATTCCCCTTGGATGATGGAGGTTGATTCATTCACCTCCTCGATTTAGTCAGTGGGTGGTTAACCGGTAAGTAGGTAGCTGTGGGAGTTGGAATAGGGCACCATCGCCGGGCTTCCCAAATTGGTCATAGCCTGTAGCCACTTTTTGTTTTCCTTTGCTTGCTGCAACCTTTTTAGGGGTCGAACCCTCCTGCTTGACCATCTGCCTTTTGCCCTGACCCATTGGGCTGCTTGAAACAGGCTCTTCCCAGTGAGCAGACTGAGTTTCCACCGCCTGATCAATTTAGGCAAGCGTAGGAGCGGAGGTCGATCTTGTGAAACCTAACAGTTCTACGAGAGCTCTTCCCTGCCTTGCTGCAGCCGTCTGACGGCGCTTCTTGTTCCTTAGAGCATGGGCTTGGGATTCAAATCGACTTTGGGATATTACGTCTTCTTGATCTGCATGCACAGACAAGATAAGCAAATATCAGAGTCGAACAGGAAGATAGAGTAGCTACAATTATAACAGTCGACGAGAATCTCTACCTAGCTGATTGCCCTCAGGCAGGTCGACTTGGGCCAGTGATAAGCCAGCCAATACCAAACACATATCCTCAATCAGAATCGAGGCCTCCATATACCCAAATCCAACTAAGTCTTGGATGAATGTGTTGGGCCAACTAGGTGTTTAGTTCCTCAGCATCTCCATAGGCACTCTCCATCAACCCCTTGGAATAGCGAGAACCCCTAGCCCCTGAACATAGAAAAAATATTTTTTCATTCTCGGCCATAAGACGAGGCAGGGGATATTAAAAATTTTCAACAGGGTCGAGTAGTCAAGTAGTAGAAATCAGACTCCTCGGTACTACCCGACTTCCGTGACATGGGTAGGTGAAATAAATTTCAAAAATTGGCAAAGGAGGTTGGTTGATTATGTAAGTACATCAGCACGGCAAAAATATACAAGGTGGCAAAACAATTTAGCAGTAATTGGTTTATGCACAATTCTAGGCCTATTAGGAGGTCAATGATCACTTGCGTGAGGGGAAACCTAAGCCCACATTTCAACCCTTCCTCAAACACCATTATACATCCTCGGGGAGGTTGATGCATTTGCCCTGAGCTCCTAGAACTAACAATTCGTACTCCTTACGAATATGATACATTACCCCAATTCGTATCAGTTCAGCAGGGGTTATTTTGGACATTATGTTTGAGTAATGATCGAGGGTAACAGTTGACCCCTTGTAGGAGGAACATCACTTAGGCCAGCATCCCCTTCAGAAACAACCCTCACATCGCTGAAGCTATTGGAACTACTTGAACTTGAGTTTTCACTCATTGAACTACCTGACTCCCTCTCGCCAGAGGTTTCAAATGTGCTCTTACCCCCGATCTCCCTTTGATAGGCTACACTTTCAGACCTAATATCCTCACTATTAGAATTGGAAGACATTTTTTCGCAAAAGGAAAATGGAGAAAAAGAACAAATGGGTAGAGTAAGTTATAGTGGATATCTGGCAAGCTCTAAGCATACAAAGGTTGAAGAACTTCAAAGGTAGAGATTCGACTAGGAATAGATTCAGCAAAAATGTAAATGAAGGCATATATCACCATTATTTATAGGTGTTTGTGCGCGGGAACCTAAGCATCAGTTATGATTACACCCTGCCCCATACGCTTCATATTATGCAAAGTAACCAACGCATTAAATGCAGCGGAACCGCCACAAACCCTGATCGATAATTCAAAAATCCTGATCGATTTGGCAAAACCCCAGTCGAGTATGGATAACTGCCCAAAAATTACTCAACTACTCCCTACACCTGCTCGTCAATAGGCTCGATTAGGACCGCGAGTGGGGGGACTCATGATATGGGATAGTCCAAGAGGCCCATTTAGCCCAACAGGCCCAACATCAGTTCTGAATTGCCCAACAGACCCAACACATTCAGCAACAATTGTCTGGTTGAGTGTGTGGTAACTGACTTCACTCGATAAGAATCTTCATTCATTCCAACATATTCTCCTTTCTCTGTAATCGACCAACCCAGCCTATCCGATTGATATGTCAACCTAGGAACTCACTCTGGCGTTAACTCAGATCCATGCGGCATTTCTTACTCTGACATGCAGCATGCCTCTACATTAATGACACGTGACAGCTGGTACAGTCACTGCCACCAACTCGGCTACCATCTTTGGCAGGGAGGCACTTACCAGAGGTACTGTTCACCTTGAAAAATAGGAGATGAAGCCATTTGGAACAGTACTGAGATCTGTAATAACCATCAACCCCCCGACAAGGACTAGGGCCCAATGCATTTGGTAAGGGCATCTCCGATAAATCATACATTGGGAGAAGACTATAAATACCTCATAACCAACCACGTTTAAGGTAATGCCAAATATACTATAAGCTCTTCATACTCTGTTCAATTAACGTATTTCGATTAGAATTGACTTGAGCGTCAGAGTACCTTAGTCGGGAGCACCTTGACTAGTTTAACGTGTGTTGTTGTTGCAGATTTCAAATCTCAAGAAGAACATTAGTTGGATTGCTCGACCTTTCTGGTTGAATCTACTCTAAACAGTATCCTTTCACTATATATTGCTTTCAAACTCATTAGATATATTCTAATAATTATAATTAAATATGAATATATTTGTATTCGATTAATATTCATTGTATAAAAATTTAGATATTATTATAAAATATTCTTCAAATATGAATATGAATATTCAATATATTTAATATTCGTTTATAGTTTTAACAACGTCAAATTCCCTTTTGAATCTATATTGGGGTGGCAAACTCTTTTTTGCATTGCTTGTCTTTTTATTAATCAATTTCTAATCAAAAGACGCAACATCAATTTTTAAAATACTCCAATATTTAGATGTACAAAATTAGTTCTTTCATCAATACGTTTTTTATTATATGGTCGCTTTAATTGTCATTAACAAAACTACACATGGTTAAATCATGCAACCCATGTTACATTAAATGAATGGTAACTTATCCCCATGCAGAAAAAAATAAATAAATAAAAAAAGAGATTGATTAAACTTGACTCCCTACCTTCCTTATGACTGCAAATCTGGGTTCAGAAGGATGGATTAATGACCCCCTCCTCCGCCCCCTCAATTTTTATTAAGTACAAGATAGGGACCCGTTATCCGTCCTCACGGGTAACGCATAATCCGTGGGTATCCGTAACTTCTTTTTTAATATTTAAAAATAAATTAATGTACAACTTATAACTTATATGAAATTATTCAAATCTTAACTAAATAAAATTTTAAAAAAATATTACAAATTTCAAACATTAAATTAAACAAATACCTAAAGCATATTAATAATATCGTAGTTTAAAACTTACATATTAAGTATTCAAAATCTACCAAATTTAAAGTACTTCACATTCAAAAGTTTAACCTTAAATTTCATTACATGCCAAAAGTTTTTGAATTGAAAAGATAAATATCAATCAAACATTGTTGTTTTTGTGGAAGAAGATGTTGCATCCATGTGAATAAATATTTATATATAAATATATATATTATATATATAAAAAATTATAAATATGGGTTACTCACGAATACTCGCAGATCGGGCCAAAAAACGACGAATAAATTAAATATGAGTAAAATTATGTGTAATTTTTTGAATTAAAAGAATAAGATTCATTACCCGTATTTTTTTTAGATACCTACGAGGATGGGTTAAAAATTACCCCGTCCATGGCCCAAAAATATGTAGGGATAGATAAAATAACATTCATTCTTTGAAGTGGTGCGGTGTTATATTAATGAAACCTACTAATGATATAAGTTGTCATATATTACCATTTATTCTTCCTAAACCTTTTTCTTAGCTACACACTTGAGGTAATATAATTAACGGAAAGGCAGTTAAATTAAAATAAAGTGAATTTTAGCTAAAATCTCTATCTCTATCTATATCTATATCTATATCTATATCTATATATACATATATGATGGTCCAATTTATACCTTTTAACTCAGTACAATCAAAACTAAATGGAGAGAATAATTATTAATAATGAGATAGAAATTTAATGGGGTAACCAAAGTCAAAGCACAAGACAGTCGGACGGGAGACTTGGCTTTATTTTAAATTCTAATATATTCCTCTGCTTGAGTTTAGGTGCGAGTTTGCGACGCGTTGACGGGTGCCTGAGCCCTAAGTTGAGCCATTGGGCACCTCAGCAATAGAGCGACACGCTGTATTCTTTATGGTTTATGGAGACTTCCAGAAACCCACAGGCCACAGCTCCTGCAGACCAGTATGGACCCCGCTTTTCCACGTCTAATAAGCGAACATCTTCCAATCAGAACTCTCCACGTGTGCAAGATTTCCCACGGTGGCCATTTCAGACCAATCGGAGCGCTCCAACTCGTGGCAATTACTAGAGCTTCTATAAAACCTCTGCATAAATGATAGTTCTCACCATCGCTGGACCTGACAGTTGGAGTGAAAATCTCGTAGCAAATCACAATGAGGAAGTGGACGATTCCTTCTGTTCTTTTTTTACTATGCCTCTTGTTCCTTCTCCCAGATCATGGTACTCGTTACGTATTTTTTATGATTTATTAAGTATTTATTTTGCTAATCTGTCGAGCATATCGAAGAATGCTTCTCAATTTAGTTGTTTTACGTTTATGTTTTGGTTGAAATTAAAGTAATTTCTGATAACTGAAGTTTTGGTCGATCAATTTTGAAACTTTAGGTAGGAAAATACAAGCAAATGCGGAAGTCGATTCAGATGCGCCGGTTGATCCGCCAAAGGTGGAAGAGAAGATCGGCGCCGTTCCGAATGGATTATCTACAGATTCTGATGTCGCTAAGAGGTAATTTGATTTTTCCTTTTATTTATTAAAATAAGTTTGCATCGATATATTGAATAAATAGAAAACTTATGTTTGTGGATTTTGTTGCTGGGATTTAGAGAAGCTGAGTCGATGTCAAGAAGAACACTCCGCGCGAATGCAGAGAAGTTCGAGTTCCAGGCGGAGGTGTCGCGGCTTATGGATATTATTATCAACTCTCTTTACAGCAACAAAGATATTTTCTTGAGAGAGTTGATCTCCAATGCTTCAGATGTGAGTTGTTGTTATGTTGTCTAGTTAGTCTTTGACGCTATCTCTGATAAAATGTTCGTGTTTGATGTGTGGGTTTTATCAATTATTCAGGCGCTGGACAAGATTAGATTCTTATCACTTACTGACAAGGAAATTCTGGGTGAAGGTGACAATGCCAAGCTCGAGATTCAGGTTAGTATTTATTGCGTAATAAATTTGCTTAAAATTTTCCATTGTAGTTCTAAGAAGCCTGCTAGCCTACTGAAAGGAGTTTATTATATATATATATATATATCTAGATCATGCTTTTAATGGTATTTTACTATGTATATAAAGCTTTGACATTAAATGACTTTATCAGTGATGCTTGAATATCAGTGACTGTTTGCTAAAGCTTATGTTAACTACTTAACTTGATATGGAGCAGTTCAATTTTCTTTGTTGTTAAAAATTCTAAAGCAGTTCATACATTAATATGGAAATTTATAGGAGAAACTATATCATGTTTCCGATAATTAATTGACTCTATGTGATCTCTGAAGCCACGGACTTAATCTTGGCAGATTAAGTTGGACAAAGAAAAGAAAATACTTTTCATACGTGACAGAGGTATAGGAATGACAAAGGAGGATTTGATCAAGAATTTGGGTACCATTGCTAAATCTGGGACTTCAGGTACTCATATATGGGGCTGGCGAAGTGTACTGATTGTTTTAAAGCTTGTTATTCTTAAGTTGCTGTTTCTGATTGAGTAATTCTTTTTATTAATTGTCAAAAATGTGTTGTCTATATAGCATTTGTGGAGAAAATGCAGACAAGTGGAGATCTTAACCTTATTGGGCAATTTGGTGTTGGATTCTACTCAGTATATCTTGTTGCCGATTATGTTGAAGTTATTAGCAAACATAATGATGATAAACAGTATGTTTTTTGGACCACTGATCTGAATCTAATAGGTTATCCCCTGCAGATGATAGTCTTGTGATTGTTCAAAATTCTGACTGCCTACAGGTACGTATGGGAGTCAAAGGCTGATGGAGCTTTTGCAATTTCTGAAGATGAGTGGAATGAGCCACTTGGCCGGGGAACTGAAATCAGATTGCACCTTAGAGATGAAGCACAGGAGTACTTGGATGAGTACAAATTGAAGGTTGGTAGTCTATATTTGGTCTTTTTTTTTTATTTAGGTGCATAAATCGGTGATATCTTTATACTAACTCTTTCTAGCTTAGATTAAATAAGACGTCCATGATTATGAGATCACTGATCTGCCTTATTTATCTATTCCAAGAATATAATATATTATGCTTGAGATGTTGTCCGATCAAACTTAAGAGAGTTATGGCGACAGTGCCAGAAATGGCATCCATTTGCTTTTATCATCTGGGTAATCACATCTTTAAACTGGTCCAGACTTTAATCATTGGTGTTTGGGCAGCAGTAAGGGTTGTGAAGGGTTACTTGAAAGACAATTGGTTAAGAGATGTTTTGAACAAATCCCAATCACGAAAAATAGCAACAGTATAGGTAGTCCAGTCGAATAGAATTTGTCTAGTGAGAAACCTGATTTGGACATTGGACGGAGACTTGATGGCTTTAGCTTCTTTCCAATTCTTTTAATGCATTCCATCCATGATGAGTTCTGGTTCCTTTTCGATTTTTGATTTTTCTTTGGGGGTGGTGAGGTGGGGGGAAGGGGGGATTTATTATATCACCCTTTTTTCACTTAATATTATTATAAAAGGACAAGTACAATAATCTATGAGATGTAAGGCAGAGTGACCATTAAGGTAGTGATATTTGAGCTAGATTGTTTCACCATAGCCATCTATGGTGTTCGCCTATGACAAATTCAGGGTTCTTTTGTTGGTTTATCATATTTGTCAAACTGTCATATTGTTATTGAGCCTTAACATATAAAATCTTCTTAAAGAATTACACTCCTAATAGATTGATAAAAAGAGTAAATTTGTTTTGGCATGCACCTTCCTTTTTAAGTGGTTTGTCTTTGTGTTTTGGTCCATCTGAGTACAATGATCTTATTTCTAGATAATTTTGATTGTAGGAGTTGGTGAAAAAGTATTCTGAATTCATCAACTTCCCCATACACCTTTGGGCTAGTAAAGAAGTGGATGAAGAGGTTCCTGCTGATGAAGATGAGTCCAGTGATGATGAGGAAACATGTATGCATGGTTTACCCATACACTATCCCTTGTAATTCGTTATATTTGTTGCTGAATTTACTTGGATGTAATAACGTTGACATGCATTCTAGTTCTTATTTCTCACCTCAGTCCACTATGACATGAGCAGCTGAAAGTAAATCTTCTGAGCAAGATGAGGAGGAAAGTACTGATAAAGATGAGGATGAGAAAAAACCGAAGACCAAAACTGTAAAGAAAACTACCTATGAGTGGGAACTTTTGAATGACGTGAAGGCTATATGGTTGCGGAATCCAAAAGAGGTGACAGATGAAGAATACACAAAATTCTATCACTCCCTGGCCAAGGTGGGTACTATATCCAGCCCAGTGGAATCCAATGCAAGCATTGTTGCCTTCTTGTAGAGTAGTTTTATGTTTTTGATTCACATATTTTCCTCTACTGATAGGACTTCAGTGACGAGAAGCCTCTAGCATGGAGTCACTTTACTGCTGAAGGTGATGTTGAATTCAAGGCGGTGTTGTTCGTGCCTCCCAAGGCTCCTCATGATTTATATGAGAGTTACTACAACTCAAACAAATCCAATTTGAAATTGTATGTCAGACGGGTCTTTATTTCAGATGAATTTGATGAGCTTCTGCCCAAGTACCTGAACTTCTTGAAGGTAATCTTTGTTTCCTCAAACTCGTAGGAATGTTGATATTGTGATGATATTGAGCTTTGGGACCTGGTTCTTACTATTTGGGCTATGCAACCAGGGTCTTGTTGATTCAGATACCTTGCCACTTAATGTATCAAGAGAAATGCTACAACAGCATAGCAGCTTGAAAACGATAAAGAAGAAACTCATTCGCAAGGCCCTTGATATGATACGTAAACTTGTTGATGAGGATCCAGATGAATCTGATGATAAAGACAAGAAAGGTATGGCACACGCAAAGAGATGGTTATATTACTTATATCTGTAGTAAGAGAACTTTTGCTTAGAGTTAGCAAGTCAGCAAAAGGAACTAAATATAGCACTATTAATTCGTTGAATTGCAACAATGTTGTTATCTTTCCTTCTGTTCTTATGTATGAGGGGAAAAAAGGATTTATATTGTGTGTGTGTTCTTGTTGTTTACCATTCCAACCCAAGTGTCTTACTGGTTCTGATGTGATTGTTAAACTTAATGGTGCTGCAGATATTGAAGAATCCAGTGACAGCAATGAGAAGAAAGGCCAATATGCTAAATTCTGGAATGAATTTGGCAAGTCAATTAAGCTTGGTATTATTGAGGATGCAGCTAACAGAAACCGCCTAGCAAAACTTCTTCGATTTGAGACGTAAGTAGATCTGGATAGAGTATAATTTGTTGCAATTTGAATAGTGAGTTGTTTAAAAGATCTATTGGTGTTTTGCTTTCTGCAGCACTAAGTCAAATGGTAAATTAACTTCTCTGGATCAATACATCTCGAGAATGAAGTCAGGACAGAAAGATATCTTTTATATCACTGGAACAAGCAAGGAACAATTGGAGAAATCTCCATTCCTTGAGAGACTGATAAAGAAGAATTACGAGGTAAGTTTTCATCTAATGCTGTTTACTTCTACGCTTTTGAGTTTTATACCTGAAAAGTGTTTATCTTGCAGACTCACGCACCTAAATTCTTTTCATGCTTTGCAGGTCATTTTCTTCACTGACCCGGTGGATGAATATCTGATGCAATATTTGATGGATTATGAAGACAAGAAGTTCCAGAATGTATCGAAAGAGGGATTGAAAATAGGGAAGGATTCGAAAGACAAAGAGCTCAAGGAGTCATTCAAGGAGTTGACTAAATGGTGGAAAGGTGCTCTTGCCAGTGAAAATGTTGATGATGTGAAGATGAGCAACCGTTTGGCAGACACCCCATGTGTGGTAGTGACATCAAAATATGGTTGGAGTGCAAACATGGAAAGGATCATGCAGTCTCAAACTCTATCAGATGCTAGTAAGCAGGCTTACATGCGTGGCAAAAGAGTGCTTGAAATTAACCCAAGGCACCCAATTATCAAGGAGCTTAGAGAGAGAGTAGTTAAGGATCCAGAGGTACTTTTCGATCTACTTATCTAACAACATGGCTTTCCTCTCTGTGATGTTGTCATTTTGATTAATCTTTGATGTCTTCCTTGTACAGGATGAAAGTGTAAAGCAAACAGCGCAACTTATGTACCAGACAGCCCTTATGGAGAGTGGTTTTCTACTCAATGATCCAAAGGATTTTGCTTCCCAAATCTACAGCTCGGTGAAAAGCAGCCTTAATATCAGCCCTGATGCAACAGTCGAGGAGGAAGACGAAGTAGAAGAAGTGGAGATTGAATCCAGTGCAAAAGAGACCGAATCATCATCGGAGAGTGAAGCAGCTTCTCAAGAGGATGTGAAAGATGAGTTGTAGGATGCTGACTTAATATTTGGAGAGACTTGATGTTGATGATACTGAAAATCCTTTGGATGTTACATATTTGATCAGGCACATTCTTTTGGAATTAGAATTAGAATTGTGAGTGTTCTAGGTCACTGTTAACGCAAGGACCAAGAATTTTGTGGTGCTGCATTCCTTTACCGACGGTTCTGTGTTTCTTCTATGGAATGTAGAAAGGTAGTTTTATTTTTCGTTTACCTCTTCTTTTTCCTTTTCTATGGAGATTTTCTCCACCTGCCTGGAACTATGGTTTTAGACCGATAGGAGAGATTTACCACTCATCCCTGTGTGTTGCTGATTAGGCACGGACCGTGTGGCTCCCAAGACCTGTTCTATTTTTGTAGATCATAAAAACTGTTTCCCACAAAAAGTGCACCGTCAAATTGTTTTATTATGAAATCCTTGCGTTGTTGAATGCCGCCTCTTCAGGAAAACTGCATCTACGTATGCAAAAAGAGGAGCAGAATACAGGTTGGCACCAAACCTGTTTTATTTTAAAAATTTTACATACTTGTCTATATTTGAAAATTGAAATGTTTGGGTTTTTCAGTGCCAGATTATCTTCAAATAAATGGAAAAAATCCCCTAAATTTTATTTTGAGCATTAATCCTCATTTTCTGCTTAATATTTGATGATTCTAGAATCCAGCATTCATAATCAAATTAATCCTCAGATGATTTTCGTGTTTTGGGATAGAGAAAGAGGAGTAAATCTCACACCACCTGCGCAATATGTTTCATCAATAAAGCAACTCTAATTATAAGGAACCAAACACAAGTCACCGAAACATGTGGACGTAATTTCCCTTTGTTTCCATCTGTTCAGCCTTTGAACTCCTTGAAACTATTTCATCAGCTTCATTAATTTCACCACTTCCATCTTAATTGCTCGTGTCATCACTTTCCCGAACCTTATCATCCCAACTACCTTTTTTCCCATGCGGATATCGGATTGGAATTTCCTTAGGTGCCCAAGTCAATCCATACCTAATGCATGGCTGGGCTACATCATTCATTTGTCCGAAGAGTAGTTGAAGGTCGTGGATGAACTACCATATATCAGTTCTCCCGCGAAAAGTTGGTCAGACTGAGGGGACTGCAACCTTCTAAAATTTTGATAGTGGTGAGGATCAAAGCAAACGGGTCTGTTCAAACTAAAATTCAATTATACGACAAGGTCCAAAGAGTTTGTGTAAAGGGACTAGGTCTTGAGTGGCATAAATAAAGATACGTAAGTTCAATCAATCATCTTTAACTATTATAGTTTACTTTTAGTACCTTAACGAATACAATCTTTCTTAATACAAGCAACCTATAGTCATGTCCTCCCACCAATCACCTATGAATATGGCATCTTCCAATCATTAAAGTATACAATCCTCATGCAAGTCTATTTATATCTATCGATGGTTTGTCTCATGGTTTCTATAACTTGAAAGAGTTTAAAATTAAATCACAAATACTTGTTTCAAATGCATGATCAACTCTCATAGTCATGTATGAATGAAGAGCTTTATACAAATACATTATAATTAAGATAGTCCTGTATGAATGAAGATGGCAAATGCTTTAATAAGTAAAAGTACATTGATTACGATGTTGGGATCTTTGTCCAACCTTCACTTCATTGTGTGTGTGTGTGTGTGCGCTTTGTCTTATGAGTGACACGATCATTCCTCTATTCAATTCATATGAATTGATAGTTTTTGATATTCATATGTTTGCCGAGCTGGTAGCAGAAAATCGTATATGGTCAATACTATTTAATTTTTTCGTCCACTATGCAGCCCAGTTGCGCATCAATTAATTAACTTACCCGCCAAGTATCTTCACTTATGTTTGGAATATCAGAGTGCAAAAGAGTGAGAGAATTACAAGTAAATACATGCAATTATTTACACATTGGAATAAATATAAAGCCAACAGTATTTATGGGCCACGACCAGTGGTGCACTCGTATTAGTTGTGCAAACCACAAGTAAACTGCCCAAGTCCTGCACACAGAACAATCTTAGGCTCATTCACGTCTATCATCCTATCGTGAGAGTTACAAGCTCCTTGGCTGTATAAATCAACTTGCAAAACTAAAGCAATTGATATCCCTAAATGCTAGAAAATGTGCAGTTGATGTACCTGATTGCTAGAACATGTATTAGATCATCTATCAATAAACAATCAAATTGTCCACGATAGTTCTCTTTAAATAAGTCAATAATTACACATGTGCCACACGCTTTTCGCAACCGTCATGAGCTTAATGTGCCATCTAAGTGTCTCGTCAAGTACTCCATGTCGCGCGTGCACGCCAACCGGCATGCCATGTTGCCTGTCAAACAATGTGTGACATTGTGCGCCCGTCTTTGTCACTTGCTCATGCAATGGCCCACACGCTCATGTTGCACGTTGTCTAGCTCGCGTCTGTCTCAGGGCTCTCGCCAGGGCAAGGTAATACTCATGCTCGCAAGAACCTGCCACCGTTTCACAACCTTGGACAAGTTCTGCCCATGCGTGCGCCAAGGCTGGGCTCTTTGTGCACATCTCCCGATCACAAGTCCTCATTTCTACATAATGCTCCACTCATCATGCTTATTTATCCACATTTCTAAGCTACAGGCCACAAGTGATGTCCTAAAAACATGAGGCACTTCGCATTGCACAATGCCCCCAATTTGCTCACAAGGGTTCTTCACACCCACACGATATGCGGCAAGCCTGCCCACATGTCCTGATAGCCATGCACCACAATGCTTCCTAAGGACTTGCACATGTCCTGCATACCGTATATCTTACTCCACCGCTTAGCCATGGCTGGCCATAACTAGCCGTGAGCTTGGTCGAGCCTCCAAGACTCTTTCCCTTGTCATAGCTTAAAATTTATATTTCTGATGAGAGTAATAAATATTAAATAGTTGAGAATACTATTTTTTTACACCACTCTAAATACTCTAGAACACTTAGGCAACCATAAACACGCAGCTCGCTCGAAGCCTCTGCTGTGCTAATGCAATTCAGCCTGCTATGGGACTAACACCCGCCAAATGAAGAAAGCAACATAATTACAGAAACAACAACTTTACAAATGAGCAATGCGGTTTTATAAGTGAATGAGATGCCAAATTATAATGCAATGCCACAGATCATAAAATGATGATCTCTCTTTAAAATTGCTATTTAGATTTTTGTAGCACATGTGGTAATGCTTTTAAACGAATGATTATCATATAATAATCATATATGTTTCAATTTCAGATTAATGATGGATAAAAAAAACAAATATATAGTGACAATATATTAATTTAATAGTATGAAATTATTGTTTAATGTTGTTAGGATGAATTTATAAGCATTTTAAAATATCTTATATGAAAGTTGACTGGATGTCAAAAAATATATGATAAATTTCTAAAGAGATGTGCCGATAAGCTTCTTAAGCAAAATGTTTGGATTTCGTGTGTTCTTATAAAAAGAAAAAGTAAGAGATTTTAATTAATTTTGAAAATCTCAATAAATTCTTTTAATTCTAATAAAAATTATTAATTACTAATATTTATAAGCTACAAAATTTTATTTTATTCAAATAATTTAAAAGCTTATTTTGAAATATGATAAGATCATTTTACACAAGCTCCAATATAAGCTGAGCCAAACAAATGGGTTTTTTTTCCCTTTTTTTTTCCGTGGCAGTCAATTTTTTTTTTTTTAATTTTTCTTTTGTTATTAATAGAGACAAGATTTTATATATTACTTCGTCAGCATTAATTATTATTGACAAGAATTTTATCGGAAATCATGCTGGGGCAAATTTTGTTGTTAATGCATGCATCACCACATCTCAATAATGATAAGTTAAATATGTTATGCATTTGCCACCAATGATATAATATATACTAAATAGTAACAATCACAGAATAATAACTTTTGCTTTATTATTTAATATTTTGTCACTAAATACTACCTTCTTTTAGGACTTAGCTAAAATAGGAAATGCATTTTAAATTTTTAATTGTCGTAATCACTTTTCTGTCTTATTCGTTATTCCATTCTGATGAACTAGAGCGAAGGACCGACTCTACTTTCCTCCGTTTCTGTTTCCTATCAATTTCAATCCTACAAAAATTTGATACAACTCAATCCAAGGGATCACAGCAGTTGATGAAACAATGCTTATCCCAGAAAAGTAGGGCTGATTTTTCGACAGAAAGTAACTAATTTATATATATTTTGCATTACAAATTTAGTAAACAATATCATCGAATTGTTGTACAAAACATAGTTGAGAGGTTAAAAAAGGATACAGAACAACTTAAGCTGTTGAGCTAATGTCTGTTCAAGAGTACTTGAACGTTATCCTCGGCTGATCATCGGCATCATCATCATCATCATATCATTCATTCGACTATCATTACCTCATATGAGAGGCAGCCGCACTGGAAACTGTTGCTGCTGCTGGACAGACTACTCTTCTCTTCTCTTTTCTACGATTAACGTGCAGTTTTGGAGACTTAGCTTTTGTAACTTCTTTAGCAGATCTGTACACATGCATTCCAGGGTATCAGAAGACAACCCTCAAAAGCAACAGAGGCATACATAACGTAATATAATAATTTGCTGTTGTTTAAGACATACTTCTGTGGTAAGAAAGGATTATCAAAATTAGGCACTGGTCTTGCATGAGGGACTAAGGTCCTTCGCAACTGTTTCAAAGCCTTCTCCTCCTCCATCTTCAAATAGCAGCAGCGTGTCAAAATCACGTTCTTCATATATAAACATAATTTACGAGGGTTGTCGTAATTTCTTACCATCCTTGCAGATTCTGCCTCCTCTCTGTATCTCTTATAAACCATTTCTTTCTCCTTAATCTGGGACAACAACTCTTTGTAAGAATTTTGAAACCATGAGAGTTCAGATTAAGCGAACAAAACGAGAAGAAAGAAGAAAATTTACCTTCTTGTCAAATTCTGCTCTATCAACAGCTCGGTGATCCACATGCAGATTGAATTCCTGAACCTCTGTCAGGGGCTTCCGTGCTTTCTCAGGAAGTGGAATAGGGTCCCTGAAGCAATAGATTACAGGTTACCTTCCAAATCATTGAGTTAACTTCTTTAACGGCAATCCAAATAATTAGAATAAAAAAGTGAAAACAGAAACATATGAATAATAATTGCTTCATCAGCGTTCATACTCTTTCAAGATAGGCTGGGCCTTGAATATTCTCCTCTCAGCTTCTTCCATCTCCATCTTCCTTTTTTCTTCCATTTCTCTCTGAATCTCCTCTTCATGCCTCAACAGACTTTCCAATTGAAAAGGTTCTGGTCTTGTGCAAGGCTTTGGCTCCGGCTTTGGTGGTATCTGCAAAAGAGAGAGTTTGTATGTAATATATCAAGCAAAATAGTCCTATCTACAAGCAAAATGTAAAAGAAAGAGGAGATACATACCACAGGATAATCAGTTGTGTAAGGATATGGATGAGCTTTTGGTATCCTAGCCCTCTCCTCTTCCAACTGTTTCTGCATGAATTCCTCAGTCATCTTTTTCACTTTCTCTGCCCCTCTTTCCTGACAATACAACTGAAAAACATGAGTCCAAATAAAAATAAACAACTTTCTCAATCATCATCAATATGTGGAGAAAATGTTCATACCTCTGTGTGTAGCTGGAATGGATTTGGTGTTGTATTTCTTGGAAGAGGCTTCTCATGGTGAGGTTCTGAACTTATTGAAAGCTGAAAGTAGGAGGCAAAATTGAGAAGTTGTTTAGTTAAATGTAAACTAGGCAAATCCTAGGAGACAAGGAAAAAATCCTGTTATTTATACCTTATCAAAGAGATCTACAACAGCAGTTGGTGGTGGGATTCTTCCATCTATGGCAAAGTGAAATTCCTGAGGTATAGTAACCTGCTTCTTCATGTTGCAGAATATACCCATGTCCCCTTTACTTTCGAATATCTGCACAATCAGAAAACAGCAAATTACAGTTAAGTAAAAAACAAGGTCTTATCTGAAAATCGTTATTAAAAGGTGGTAGAAGTAACTCACCTTTCTATTTAATGGTCTCGCCTTGAACTGTGGAATATTTTCAAGTTCCTTTTTTTCTAGTTCCTCAGAACTTTTGATCCTGGGAGGTCGTGCTCGGAGGGATGTTTGAAGAACAGGTGATCTTGGTGCTGTAAGGTGAGGCTTCCATTGATGGCTCTGCAATAGCAAAATATCCTGAGTTCTTTTCCACTATGGAAAGTATATTAAGCATAAAGATAACTTCAACAAACCATTCTGTTGACACCTGAAAAGATATTCAACAGTACCTTTACCTCTGTAGATTCTATGGAGTCCACAGTAGATGTTTCTGCATTCAGAATGGCCCTTGACATTGTTTCCAAATGGAATTCCTGTCCAAGTCAAGATGCTTTTCTATCATCCAAAATATTGAGTGATACTTGGTTTTCTCACAATCTTCCACTAGAAAGTGAGTTGTTTTACCTTAAATTCCGGAGGCTGGGGTGCACTTCTTTGCAGTGGTGGTAAAGTTGGAGCCTCAAAAATCTGTGAACCAAAGAATCAAAAGAATGAACATATATGTCCTGAAATTTATTTGCTAAAGACAGTCTAGTGGATACATATACCTTTTTGTTTACTGGGCGAGCCTTAAACTTGGGAATTTTAGCCATCATCTCTTCCTCCAATTCGGCTGAGCTTTTAATCTTAACAGAACGCACCCGTTGAGATGTTTCAAATTCAGGAGTTTTGGGCCTTGTCAGCGTAAGCTTAGGCTTCCTCTGCTTTGCTCCAGCAGCATCATTCTGAATATTTTGATTAAGAACAATAAAGATAAGCACTTTATCATAAGATGAAAAAAGGGAAAAGAACAGCTGATATCAATTGGTTACCTGTGAAAGAGAAGTGCTGTGACGTAAAGACACCTCTCTTGTCCCATTTTGGAACTTCCTCATCATTTCTGCCATAGAAACAAAAGGTGCTGCTGGTTCTCGAATGTACATCTTCACAATGGATAATGAGTCAGCATCTTAATAATGTCAAGGAAAAAGTGTGAGACTTACACCAGAGATAGTCTACCTTTCTATCTTCTTTACTAGTTTTGGCAGTTGAAGAGCAGAAGTTGGAACTGTTGCTGATGATGCCTGATCTTGTTTTGTGAGGCAGATTTGAAGACTTATTGATCGTAAGAATCTGAAAAGGGGCACATTACAGATACAAATTCAGAAACCATTGTAGATGTCACCAAATGAACAATGCGAAGAATTACAAAGTCGTAAAAATATCCACCTGTCTGGATTTTCCTCCATCCAGCTTTTGCCTCTTTATCGCATGGTTTTCGTGGGCAAAGCCAGGAGTTCCAACAATATTCTTAGCATTTGTGTCTCTGAGGAAGTGTTATTCACAGACTTGAGTTAGCACAGAAAACGTTATATAATAAGATCAACAGGATAGCAACAAATTGAGGAATACATATTCTCCTACCTTCTAACACTAGCTGGCTTATTAGTGCTTTTGACTAGTGATTTTTGCAACTGATTCTTTGATTTCAATACGGAAGGATTTCTAAGCATGCTAACTATCTTTTTGGCTGTCTGAACCTTCTTGCTTTCGGTCTGCTTTTGTGGTGCTGGTGTACAGAGCTCCGGCCCTAATATCGTGAACACTGTGGCTTAGATACAATATGAGAATAAAATAGTCCGTCTACAAACTAAAGAATAAAAAGGTCAATAACCTTGGACAGCTTCCGTAGGGAGGGAAGAAGAGCCCTTGCCTGCTACAAGGCTGAAGTCAGAAGCAGCAAATTTTAGTGTTTGTCAATGTTTTTGCAAGAAAAAGAAAATTTAATGTTCCTTCCATCTGGAAAACAATTTTGCAAGAAAAGGAACATACTTTCCATTTTCCTGAGAGCATGTGATTCCAGCATCCAGTGTCTTCTCAATGTTTTCTTTATTTTCAGTTGGGGTGAGCTCTGCTTGAGGCCTGATGTCCATCCTAACTTCTTCAGTAGTTTCAGCTGAAACTACCTCTGCTTGAGGTCTATGATAATAGGAATAATTAAATCATCTTTCTGCAAAGAAATAGTATATAGCATCCAAGAAAGAAAGAACTCTCAACTAAATTCTTTTGGAAGGCAAAGAAACTTACGTTGTTTTATTCTGTGAATTTGACGCTGATTCAGCCACAGAATTTGATGCAGCAGCTGCGTTTTCTGATGATTCCGAGGCCTGTTAGCATATTTCTTCTCATTAGTCATATAGCCATCAAAAACTTATAAAATCAATCTAAAAAGTTTTGAGCAGAAAAATTCACCTTGTTTGACTGCGCATCTTCACCAAAATTGCTGAGAATCTGATGTTCAACTGTTCTGCCAGCCTTAATTCTAGGCATAAACGCTGCAAACCAAAAGTGGCAAACATGATTCTTCAATTCAAAAACCAGACGAAGGCACGGCGAAAGGGACAATAGTAATCTGTTCTCATCCCTCATCCCCTTTTCACACCAAAAGATATAGCACAAGTATGATATAGTACTTTTATGAATTAAGATTTTCACCAGTCATTTTTCCCTCAGAGGGAACAACAAATTAGCAAAATCACAGATCGAGAGGTGAATTGGGGCAACCGTTGACTAAACAAAGGCAATTTATTCTCAAGAAAGAGGTCAACTGAGATTCAAGCAACTAATTTGTGTAGAGTTGATAGGATGAAATTGGAGACTGCACATGAAAGTAAAATAGTTGAGAGTAACTCCACACGAAAGAAAATGGTCAACAAATTCCTTTCAAATGATCTCTATATAAGACAAGAATATACAAGATTAAGAACTTGGGGGATCTAAATCAGTACTCTTCAACATGGACATGTAAACAAAGAATTGTAAACATTTGAACAACTTTATTCGAAACTTATACATTTGTAGCGATAAATTGGCAAAGGCAGTCAACTTGGAGCATTGAAAGAGGTGTTTATATTGCAAATTCTTCACATTCCTATCTTCTGAAAATATAAAGAAAACACAAATTTGCCATGGAGTATGTAAATTAGAGACGGATCCCACAAATAAGTTCCAATGATCAACTGAACGGTCTCAGTAGTTTAGCCACAACAAAAAAAAAAAAAAAAGAAAAGAAAAAGGAAACACTCTGGGGTAACGGAGCATCAACTGTCTGAGACACCCTTAACAGAAAAACAAGTACTACAAGAAATCATTTCCCTTCAAAAAACCGAAATCTCTCCCCATTCAAGAGGACAAATGTCGTAGCCCCACATGAACAATTAAAGAAAATCCAAGAATTCACAGACCCCACGACTTTAGACACGATTATTTTATCAATAATGACGCAAAAAACTCGCCATCTCATCATATTAGTAGAAGAAAATTCGAGAAACTCAAGAACCTTAAATAAATGAACCCAAGAATCCGCATATGTCAAGAAATTCCAAAACTTAACACCCCCTTTCTAGGTCAAAGCTCACAACTTTACATGTTAATTTCAGAAATTTCAAACTTGGCAAACCCGGGATATTAAACACGATCCATTTGCATGTCAGTAGACGAATTTTCGAAAAACTCAAGAACCCAGTTTCCATGAGTCCAAGAATCAACACACAAAATGTAAATTCAAAGAAACCCAAGACCCATGTTGTAAGTTTCAATAAAATTGATTAAAAAAAAAATAATTAGCAGATACTCTAGGAAAAAGGGCAAGTAGACGCACGAGAAGGGGCATGTGGGCGGGCGTCCTCAAACCAGAGCTCCGCCTTACGGACGTCCTCATCAGTCTCCCCGCATATGAAATCGTAAAATCGAGGTGCCGAAAACTCGTATGCTTCGTCGATCATGAACAAATTACTCGAAGTCTCCTCCAACGCCGCCATTCAATGAAAAAGAACAACAATTTCTGTAAATGGGGCGAGGAGAAGTATTGATATATGGGGAAAGAGCTCAAAGTTCTGGTGTTGCAAGAATGGATGGTCTCGTTTGGAGCGAGAGAGAGAGAGAATGAGGGCAGGGCAGACAGGGATATTAACGTTCGGATTTCGCTTAACGGTCGAAATTTTTGAAAAGGGAGGGGGAGCTGGTGACTGTTGAAATATGTTGGACGTTAACGGCTAGAAGCCATTGTCCATTTGGATAAACGTTGCCGTTTTGAGGGGAAAAAACCCTTTATGAAGGTTTCATTTTCATATTTTTATTTCTTTAGCTCTGAAAATTCTTTTTATTAGGACGCCCTTTATTTAATGCTTTTTTTGGTTATTTTATGAAGAAATTTAGTCTATAATTAATGAGAAAACAATTTTCACTTAAAGAATCACGACTTAAATATGACTATATGGAAAGATTCGAATTTCATTAAAATGAACTTAAAAAAAAAAGTCAAAAGTTGAGACTAAATATAAATAAGACTGAAAATTAAGAAATAACTAAAAGTTCATGTCTGAGTAAAAGAGTAAATTTAAATGACTGTGGAGTTGAGATTTATGCAAATAGGAAAAAACTAATGTACTAAAAGAGCAGTAGTAAAATTAATCTATTTGTCATTTCTTTTAAAAATTCCGAACTTCTTTGGTGACTGATTAATAATTATTAATTGGTTACGTATTTTGATGGTGTCCCAAGAGTTAGAAGACGTATCATGCCCAAGAGAGGTACGAGTTTAGTTTATGGTATTCAGCAATGTTTTCAAAATCGGAGATGATAATGAACCGGTAACATTACTGGTTATTGGTTCAACCAGTGATCGAACCGGTATGATATTATAGTGACGCAATAATTATATTTAATTTTATAAATATATATAATATTTTAATATTACTAAAAAATAAAACTTCCAATTAATATAGAAAAAATATTATTTAAAAAAAAATTAACTTACTTATTTTGAAGTACATTCTTTAGAAAATAATAATGTTTAAAAATTAATCAACTATAAATAAATAAAAAATACTATTTCACATTAATTTAAATAATCATTCGTTTCATACTTCAACTCAAGTAAAAATAAATTCTTCTAAGCTAAATATTTGATATAATTTAAGAGATATTAAACAACATAAAATAATAAATTAAATATAAACATTTGTATATAACTACCACTTCATTAAATTTCAAAAAAATAAATTTATGTTTCATAAAATTACATGTCCAAAATTTTTAATCATCATCTTCAACATAATTTTCTCTTTTTTTAAAAAAAAAATTAAAAATTTAAAAAAAGAAAAAAACTGAACCAGTTGAACCGGTTCGATTTTAACCATTCCCGATTTTTATGGCTCAACCAGACCGGACTGGCCTCCGATCACCAGTCGAACCGGCCGGTCTGGTCCGATTTTCAAAACAGTGGTATTTAGTTTACTTGAAAATACTTTTTCAACCTGTTTGACATTATATTGCACATTTTGTTTTTATTAATCACTTTATGTTAAAAATAAAAATTAAATTCGTCTCAGATTATGAAATAAGAAAAGGAAATGCTCTTGCTAGATTTTCTTAATCTTCATTGCAGAAAGCATAAGTAACTCCATATTTCATAAAAAAGCAAAACATCATTAAATATTTTATGATTGTGTCGCTAGTTAAATACCTTTAAAATACATTTATTTTGATACTTTCAATAACATGACACTATTATTAATCAAACACCACTAGTATTATATTAGGCATTGTCACCATATTACTTTTGTGTGTTATTTCAATACAAAACAACACTATACAAGTTAGTGTCTCTAAATATTTTGGGTACCTTTTTTTCAAATAACACCAAACCATATATGAGTAGCATTTTTTCGAAAGCAAAAATGACGACACTAATTAAATACCATGTATTCCTATTGCTTAACTGTTTCTATTAATTATTACAAAAAATGAGGAGTACTTCTCTTTTTGTAGTGTTGTCACTCATTGTGGAAGAAAAGTGTTGCGACAATTCTAGTGAACGCTCGGGTTATATTGAAGGGGTATCGTCGTCCTGCCATCCATCATCGCCTCTCTGTTGTCAAAAACTTGCCAATTCGAACGCCACAGCTAATCAAGAAAGCAACGGGCCGAAGAGGATGTGCGAAGGCATAGAGTGTTTTGCCAAGCATAAAGCCCACCATCCGTTTGTTTTATCGCGCATTCAAGAATTGCCTCTAAAGTGCCACACACACTTGAGTTTCCCTATTTCAGAAAATATGGATTGCTCTAGGTATGTACAATTTCATGATACTCCCATCGTGCATATTTTATTTATTTTTTCGTGTGTGTATGCATACACATGTACGCACAAAAATAAAATATCTACCTCAATGTGTTCACCTGTTCATGCAAAAATACACGATTTACGTTTGGAATTAATTAATTAATTAATTAATTATGCAACAAGTAATAATATCAGTAAAAGATGGTTACATGCTCACATATTATTGTGACACTTTTAGAGTGTTTATTTCACTTTTATATCCACATGTCGTTTAGGCCTTCTCAGAATGTTAGGATAATTTTTTCACTTTTATGATGTTGTTTCTAGTAATTTAGAGGTAGAGTCATCATTTTATAAGTTCTATCACTTTCTGTTGGGCATTTTGGTCATTTCCCATCCTCGAATATACTTTTTTGATTTAAAAACGTTCTAATAATTTTTTTTTCTTTCCTCTTTCTGTGCTTTAAGTATATTTTGGTCATCTTGGTTAGGAGATACAATTAAAGATTTGAGGGAACGTATTGAAATTTGGTTAAAATGGAAGAAAAGTATTAGATTGTTTTTCAAATCTATCAAAATTCTGGACACTTCGGGGGTTGGACGCACATTATGACCTTGTCTGAAGACTCTGAACCTACAAACCAACTAAACCTAGCAAATCTAATTTATCTGATCATATATTAGTTGTCTATGAGTAGATGTGTAGGAGCATCTCTAAAAAAAATTTGTAAAGGGCAAAAGAATACTCTAAGATTGGTTTCTTAAAATTATAAAATCTTAAGTTCTTTCGTTCAACTTATTTGAATCAATCCAACAAAATTCACCTCAGCCCAACTCAACACAATTTAAAGTATTTTAAAATCCCAACTCTAAGTTCATGCTCATAGCTAATTGAGTTAGGTTGTACCATGGAATCACATGCTCAAAGCTAATTGGTTGGGCTGTACCATTGAGAGGCTGTTAAAGAGTTTATAAACTTCTAAAGTAAGATCTTGGGAACTTACAAGCTCTTTTTAAAAAAGTTAGGCATTCCTAACTTTTGTTTAAGCATAGTAATCACAAAATTTCCATCACCAACATCTTATGAGCTAAAAAATCTCAATTATTTTATTCAAACACTTTAAGAATTTTTTATTTTTTCTAAAAAAAATCTTGTATCTTATAAATTATAAAAATATCTTATAACATGTTGGGGCTTATAATACCTTTTGGATAAGTCAAGCCAAACACCCTCGAAATCAATACACATATTGACATTATAACAATGCCATGTGTAAATACTCTCAACTCTCTCTTAATTTTGTGTGCATGCTCACAAACAGAGTGAAGTAACTTAACTTGGTTATATTGTTTTAATTTGGTGCGGGATCAATTGAGGAACTACGATAGTACGATGCCATCATCAAAAGTACCATCTTATTTTAATTGTTATGATCCCCCAAGCATGACGTACAACAATGCAAACATTATGTAAAAATTTGGTTGAAATATAAACAAAGAGATAAATTCAAATTTAAGAGAGAGTTTTTCTTAAACTAATAAAATTATAATGTGTGATGATGATATTGTTGAGCTATCTGACTGCTCAACTTACCACTATGAAAACTTTTAATTCAAACAATGAATCAAATACTATGGATAATGGCCAATTTCTGAAGTCCCAATTCTCTCAAACTTGGTGTGGAGTAATGCAACTTAATCTTTAAGTAATCTCTAAAGATTTTTTTATTAACAATCATTGAATTTTTGTGTATTGTTGGCATTATTAAGTTTAAATAGTGTTTATGTGAGGTTGGTGTGTAACAAAATTTTCTTCTAATATCAAAATATATTTCTTGAATTTGGTATAAAATAAAATCTTCATTCGATGTGAAAAATACTTGGTGAATTTGACACGTATTAAAAGTACACTAATATAAAATTATTGAGTTTACTTTCACTAAACTCAACTAATTACATAACAAATCACTCTATTTAAATTATATGTTATTTGCAAAATAAATAAAATTTATTAACCTCAATCAAATACGAAAAGAGGGGCAATAAAAAATATTTTATATGTGTTTTATTTATACTTATTTAAATTATGAAAAAAATATTATTTTATACTTTTCTTTAGTATTCAATTATAATTATGACAAAATATAAAGACAATTGTTTAACTATAACTAATATTTTTAAGTCATTAAAATTTTATGATTTATTTGTATGATATTTGGTTAATGATTATGAATAATTTACTATGATTTCTTTGATTCTAAATAAATATTTATTAAAATAAAATATTATTCATTAAACGTCATAATGTCTGCTAAACCTTTCTCTAACGTTTTGCTCGAATAGAATGCTCTAAATTTTAAAATATTATTGGATTATATGATGTTATATTTAAATTTTTACTATTTATTAATTAATTAAGTTAATTGGGGCAATAATATCACTTTCACATATATGCATGAGTTTTGAATTCACATATGCTCAAAATTATAATCAGTAAAGTGGTTAATTGGGGCCAATAATATCATTTTCACATATATACATGAATTTTGAATTCGAATCTAAATCCCTATGAATCACTAGATTTGTGCATGTGTAAAAAAAATTATTATTTATTAACCACTATCAAGCAAAAGAAAATATTGTGTTTATTACTTGAAGGACTGTCTTTATAGTAAGTTATTAATTTAGCCCATTTTATGAAGAACTTGAATTTCATATCAGTCCATAGGACTTGGGGCTTCAAAGCAAATACCAGACGGGGCTCATTTGATTAAAATCAATCTCAACCTGGATGGTGGATTTAGGGCTCAAAAGCATATACCAAATGGCCTATTCGATTCAAATTAGTCTCAACCCCGCAACATCTGTTGCTTGATCCTTTGCAAACTACCCCAGTTAACTTCTCTTGCATTGCGCCACCTGTTTCACATGTACAAAATTTATTTGAAATGCAATTTTTGCATATATTTATGTAATTGAAAAATAAAATATTTGAATTTGCTTTAATTTGTGCAATCAATATTTATTTTGATATTTTTTTGAATTGACTTATATTTACGTTTTGGTTCTATTTTTTCTTTAAGTTTTCTATTTATGCGGTTTTGATATATAGTTAGTGGAAATTATTGTTTCCTTATGCTTTTTGGGGTGTTTAGTTGGCTAAATAATGTTGTAGTTTCCTATATGTGTAATGATAGTGTAACTTATGTAACTCAGTTCTTGGGTGCTTTAAAAATTCTAGAAAAAGGGCTATAGGAAATTCAAATTTTTTTTCATTTCCTCTACGAGCATTGGTTTTTTTCGTGGAGAGGTCTTCCGGGTTTCGCTTTTCTGTTATTTTCCTCTTCTTTTTGTTTTTTTTTTGTTTCTCTTGTCCTGAATGTTTAGTAAATATATTTGTGCAGCTAGGCATGGGTGAAGAAGGGACAGTGGAGAATGTGACCTGCAAGATAGGGAAGAGGACTAAGCCAATGTCTAAGAAAGGTGAAAAGAATGGAGATACTAGGGACCTAAGATATTGGTATAATGAAGATGATTGAGCATGTTCAAATATTTAACATGGGTAATATTGCTAAAATGAAGATGCAACATAAAACGGAGAAAGGGAAGAAGGAAAATGAGAGGCATCATCTAAGGGAGAAAATGCAGAAGAAAAATAAGGCATCTTCAGATGCTGTCATCCACAAGAAGGTTGCAATAGAAAGTGAATTAGCTAGTGCATATGATCAAGATGGTAATGGAGGTGCAATAGATAATGCAGAAAGAAAAAAGGAAGAAAAGAGAGAAAAACAAGAATAAGAATGACAAATTTGAGATGGGCAACAGTGAAGAAGTTGAGGTTTTTCCTGCACCTAACAAAAGTACCAAGAAAGTGCGATTTTTTGATCAGGTTGAGGTTTTTCCTCCACTTGGTGATTTAAATATTGAGAACAGAAATGATGAGAAAGATAATCTGGTGAGGCATAAGCAATTGGCACATGAAAAAGATGAGATTGTCAAAGATGCTGTTCACAAGTACATATCAGAACACGACTTAGGTGACGAAGGTTTGAACACGATTTTAAATTATAGCAAATACCCTAAGTCGAAAGGCTGTCGGAAAGAAACATGATCTGCCACACCATATAGGACATATGTTGCTATCTATTGTTGGGCTCAAGTTTTATTTCGAAGGTTTGAGTGCCGAAAATGGACTCAAGAATAGTATAATTAGATTTTGAAGTACTAGGAAGTGCATGGTAACCAATGGAAGGCACTGGCATATGAACTTGGAAAATAAAGATGGCATGTGAAGGATACTTGGCATAGAATAAAATTGCCAAACTTGAAAAAATGACATTGCTTGCAGAAAAAGTATCATAAATTATTTGATCTAGTAAATTCTTATCTACAACACAATTTCTGAACAGACAACATCCAAGCATGGAATGTTGCAGAACAATATCTATTGGACGACAATTAGTGATCGATTGTCCACTCGATCTCAAGCAACTTGCTGTCTGAAATGGTATAAATAGTTAATGTTACCTATGGTAGCTGAAGTCATATGGGTTGATATTGATGATTATCACCTGCTTGGTGCACTTTATAGCTTAAATGCAACTTGCAAGGAAGATGTGGAATGGGATAATCTCCTTAATGAGAGACTTCGAAATGTATGTTGGAAATGTTGGAACCAAATGGTTCTGCATATAGGTCCCCATGGAAAGAAGTTATTAGCTAAACAAGTTGAAGTATTGGCACAATAATATTGCCTATGTCTTCTTGAGGCAAAAGAAGCCTAGGATAGGAAACCAAGAGTTCCTTCATATGCCATTGTGGAGGTATGAAGTTTCAAGTTTGATATTCACCAAAGTCCAAGGGAAACTACTTATGAAGGTTTTGTCTCTCTAGACTTCTAATTGTTGCTTACCATGTGTGTGCTTGTTGATTCTATTGGGTTTGCTTGTTTGTACAAATCTTGAAGTCGTAATAATGTGCTGTTGTGTAATATGTATTTGACTAGTCAAGTTTGAAGCTTTCTGGAAACAAAATACCTTATTGAATATATGTGTGTGTGAGGTAGCTTGTTCAAATTTCTAGGAGAATGCATTTTTTTTCCTTTCTTTACTTTTTTTTTTTATGAAAAAGACTTTGGAATTTGGGTTTTAAGTCTTTTAATCCTTTGGAGTTTAATATGGAGCTAATTGTTGTTGTATTTTTCATCATAAATAGGCATTCTTTGGTGTATTTGATGGACATAGAGGTGCGAAGGCTGCTGAGGTTGTAGCTGAGAACTTGGACAAGAACATTATAGATGAACTGAAAATAAGGAAAGGCGATGTTCATGTGAAAATTGAGTTGGCTGTAAAGGGTGGTTACTTGACCACTAATTCTCAATTTCTCAAGACAGATATTTAAGGGGGAACTTATTGTGTGATAGCGCTGATCATAAAAGGCAATTTAGTGTACCCAAGTTGGTGACTTTCGCACCTTTTCTGGCAGAGAGGGGGTTGCTGAAGCACTCACTTCTGATCATCGACCTTCTAAGCCAAGAAAAACATGATGGTGACTTTGGTGAGTAGCTATCTAGATATCCTTGTAGTTCTGCATTATTTGTTACCTATGTTGTTGTTTTGTTGGTATGGTTTTATTTGATTTGTAGTTGATCTTAGATTTGACTTGGCATGTTAATTTGGTAGGGTGGTTCTGTGGAATGCCTTAATGATGATTGGAGAGTTCAAGATCTTAGATGTATCTAGAGCAATTGGAGATCAATACCTTAAACAATGGTTGCTACAGAACTAGAAACCATAGTCCTCATATTTGAACCAAAATACGAGTTTCATGTCCTTGTCTCAGATGATTGTGGGATAAGGTAATTTGCATTGTACTAGATGTTGTTTGAAATGCTTATCCAATTGCTTCTTTTGATGGGAAAAATAACAATTTTCTTGGTACTGATTCTGTTTTTGATGATTTGCAGGTCAGTAATTCGAAAGCCATAGACATTACTCATCCTTTGTGTATAAATGTCAAAAAGCCTCAGCCGTTGTCTGCCTGTAGAAAGCTTGTTGATCTCTCTATTTCCAAAAGCTCTACTAATGACATTAATGTTATGCTCATTTGATTGGGAAGATTTTGTTAACACTTTTAGTTGCTTTTGAAGTAGTAGTTGGAAGCTGCGAAATTTGATGCCTAAATAAAAAATTTCATCATTTAATGGAGCATTTTAACTAGTGACATAGTTTGATTCTAATTCTTTGGATTATGACTTGATTGATAAATTAGCTGATTCTTTTATTGGTCTGGAGGTAGGATTTGGCAATGTTCTGAATCTAGCCTTGCTGTGGATGTTGTTGATCAACTTTTGTCTTTAATTCCTGAACAAGTGTTAAACTTTTGCTACTTTGCTGGTTCTTACGTGGTTTCTCAAGTAGTTGTAGAGGGGTATTTTGAGCTTGGCATAGAAATGAATCTGGTTATCTACTAGAATGGTCGGAACATATGTAAGCTTCTTTAATGCTGATTATAGGAATTAAATTTATATGGATGTGAGTTTTGCACCTCGTTATCTCAGAATTCTTTTGTCAATCAGTTTTAGAATTTTAGTGCTATATTTGTTTTGGTCGGAGATGAGTTGTAGTTGCTTCAGACCTTTGTGTTGGATTTTGTTTGTTCAAAATGCACACTTTTGTGCTATGGTTCAGAATCTAAAAATCGATGAGAGGGTTGTTGTAATGCAATCAAAATTTTGTTTTTGCTGCTCCATCATGGCAGCTGCTTCTTTGATATTTCTGGTACTGAATTGTTGATCATTGATTGCAAATTTTTGCCAATAAACTTGAGCACATTTTGGATGGGGTCTTGTAAAGGTCCTTGCTACATTTTTCCTATTAATTGTTTTTACCTCTTGATTGTGATTTTGGATTGTTGTACAATCTTCCTGTACATGTTGCACTTTTGCTTTCATCCTGTTATTACATTTTTTCTTTCTTCTTTATTGGAATGTTGGTCTTTTTTTCGGACTTCCGCTACACTACATTGAACATTCAATAGATGATTTAATCTGATTTGAAATGGAAATCTTTTGCTGGCAAAGTCAATGTGCTTATGGAGGTATTTTCATTTTGAAGGTTGATTTCTAGGTTCAAATTTGGACTTTTTATTTGGTCATCGCAGATAATTTGAATATGCTTAGGCGTTGGAGGCTGTACATGTTACTTTTTAAGGAATGAGTACCTATAGGTGTTGTTTTGATTTGTTGACTCCTTGTTGACCATGGGAGTTTAATTACACAAAGTGCTGGAGAGAGGTTTAGTGCTTGTTCAAGGGAAGTTTAACATGGGAACAAAAATTTGCTCAAAAAATGTTTGAACGGGGACTCAATTTGAACAATGAATTGCTTACATCACAAAACAAAACAATTTGAGCAAGACTGGGAAGATGAATATTTGTAAATAAAATCATATATCACCATCTAATGTTGCACTTTGCAAAACTTGAAGATATTCAAGTGCATGCAAATAGTGAAATTGTTCAACAAGTCAAACAAAATTATGTCTCTTAAATAAATTGTTTCGCATATTTCTCATAACAAAAGTTCCCAAGGACTACCATATCCACACAAATAATTTCCAATAGATATCACCTTTTGATGGACCCATCATATTCAGAACATTTGAACAATCACAATACCATGGAAAAAATACAGCCCAAGGAAAAATATATGACGAAATGATAATTGCAAATTTAGTTGGATCTGTAAATCTAATAGGCAACGGTCCATGGCATCTCTCTATCAACTCTATTTGTTTTTAAATAAAAGCTGCTTGTGTCATGACAAGGGGTTTAGCACGGACCCTTACTTGTGTATTAACATGAAAAGGTGTTTACAAAATGTACAAAGAGATAAAGCTTTAAGTGCCAAAAAAGGGAAGTACTACTTCCTTTACATCCAAGGAAGAAAGGCAAAAAAAATCAAAATAAGATATAAACACCTTGTTCCTATACATTTACCATCTCAAAAAAAAAAGATAGAAAAGAATTAACCGGTTACAAAAGAAAAGTTTTTGCCAAACCATCTTCAAGCTATTCAAACCGCAAAAAAGATAAGCCATCCAAGCTGTTTAATTCTAAAGTAAGAATATTTGAGCTCCTCTATTCATAGTATAACACGTGTCTTTCTAGGAAGCTGGTCATTGGAAAGAATTGTGCCATGGTCTTGCAAACACGCTGCCTTGGCAAGGTGATCTGCAATAGCATTTTCCTCTCTATAGATGTGGCAAAATTCACTTGAATCTTACTGGCCAGATGTTGAATGTGGTGGATTGAGTGAGCAAGACTCCAATGGCAAGTCTGAGTATCATTAATAAGACCAAGGAGCACAAGCGTATCCATTTCAACAATAATTTTAGTAATATTCCTTTGCTCACAAATCTCTAAACCTTTTCTCACAGTTGCAAATTCTGCATAGATATTGTTTTGATTCCTAATAGGTTCAAGAAATCCAAAGGAAACCTTGTGCAAGCTGTCTTGAAGACTTCCAACACTTCCATCTTTGGTCGGGCTGCCTTGAGAAGCCCCATTAGTATTCAATTTGACCTATCCCAGCAATAGTTTTTCCCAAGTGATGACCTTGCAAGAAACTAGTAGCTTACTCGAAGGCCAAATATCAAATAAGTAAGCCACGAAAAGAACCCCTCTCCAAAACGTAGGTAGAATAAGATTAGACTTACATGCACATAAATATAGTGATTTATCTGCCAAGTAACTCTATCAACAAAAATAAACAAATGTTTGTGCTTATGATCATTTCTAGAACACCAAACAAACCAACACACAAGAATCGGGATGACAGTTCTTGTATGCATTAGGGATCCTCTAGGAGAGTTGTTCTTCCAAATAATCAAGATATCAAGAATGATGGAATAAGATAGCGTACCAATGTTGAAAAGATTAGCATAATAACTCCAAACTTCTTTGGTTAAGCCACACTCGATGAAGAGATGGATATTATCCTTATTCTGCAGACAACATTGGCATTTGGAGGCTAATGATATGTCCTTACTTTAGAGTCTACCATCAATTGGGATGAGGTTTTGAAGACGATGCCACATAAAAATAAAAATTAAAGGAATTATTGCTTCATTCCAGTAGATTTGGGACAGGATGTGCTATGGTATTCTTTGTCGGATATGCTCCCAAGCACTCTTAGCCGAGAATTTACCATTGCTAGAAAACTTCCAGAAGGGTTTATCAACTAGAGACTAATGGGTGGGAATGCAACAAATCTGATTCACAATATCTGCTGAAAACACATCCCTCAACAAATCAACATTCCATTCACCGTCTTTCCGAAGTAAGTTGATTGGGATATGTTTAGAAATTGATCGTTGTAACCAAGTGCAAAGGGAAGCTTTACTCATCTAGATATCTTGTTAAAAGGATAAGTTTCCATCTCCAATACTCCAGAATATATGCTTATCCACGTCTACTCAGATCTTACATAATCTCTTCCAAATGAATGAGCTAGTTGGAGAGACTTTGATTGATAATGAATGATAGTTCCCACAATATTTTTTGTAAATAAATTCTGTAGAAAGACAGTTCTTAGTCTTGAATCTCTATCAAAGTTTATAAGTGTAGGTCTCCAAAGTATTGCTCAAGTTTCTCTCCATCAGCCCCCATAATCATGACCATGTCATGGGGTCTACTTTGTGCAAAGGGAAAAATACCGGTGCAATGCGTTGAATCTTGCAAAGGTCGGTGAGAAGTTGAGGCTTAGATTGTTTGTGTTCTAAAATACTCTTTTTTTTTTCATTTTATACTATTTCAAAAATAGAAAATACTATTATTCATACAATTTTCAATGAAAACATCAACAATGCTCATTTTCATACCTATGAATTATCATTTTCAAACCTATAATACCTACTAATTTAAAAATAAATAAAATTCACAAATTAATTAAATATTAATTTCTTTTTCTATCATTCAAAATAATGGGACCTACATAAAATTTAATACTAATATTTCATCACAACATCTCCACTAACTTATTAAATAATTATTTCTTTTTCTATTTTTTTAAGATAATGGGGCCTACAATCAATTAAAAAATAATAATTAATACTATTACATTAAAATATTTAACACTATATATTAAAATATTATTTTCAATCTAACCTTTTTAAAAATTTCACAATACCTATCCATTTACATTTTCATTTCCACACGCAAAACAATGATAAAATAAAAATATATTTGAAAATGATGAAAATAGAAAAAAAAAATAAAAATACAGCCAATCCAACCCTAAGAAACCAAGACCAAGCCAGGATTCAGGGGTGGCACTACCTTTAGCTAAGAAAGGACATTGTCTTAGGCCTTCAAATTGTGGAGGCCTCATATATGTACCTTTTTCTATGTTTTAGGTCTCCAAAATAAAGTATAAGGTCTAATTTATTTACTTTTTTAACATACAAGCCTAATAAATTAGGTCTTTAGTTTAGAAGCCTCATATATATATATATATATATATATATTTCAAATAATTTAGGCCTAAAAAAAGTTATAAAGCCTTTAATTTGGAGGCTTTATTAGTTAAACTTACAAAGTAAATAATTAATTAAAAATATAAATATAAATTTTGTTACTTTTGATTTTCTTAAATCTCCTCTATGCTTTTGATTCTTATTCTTTTCCTTATTAAAATCCTATTTCATTTATTCTTTTTCAATAGTAATCACTAAACAATATTAGCATTAATTTTCTTTTACTATAAATCAAGGTTTTATATCTTAAATTTATTTTTTCTTTTCTAGAAATAAGTTTTTCAAAATTAAAACTAATAAAATTTGTCAATGTCTCAAGAAAGATTAAAGGGTTGGCTATGCTATCAATTAAAAAAGAACGTTAGATAAAATTAATTATAAAAGTATAATTACAAATTTTGCATCTCAAAAAAGTTGGATAATAAAATTTAGAAAAAAATATTTTATATGAGAAGTTTTTTTTTCCTCTATAAAATATGAAATGAATACTTAAAAGATATGTCTATTAAAAAATTATTTTTTATTATATATTAAAGGTTTTATTTTTATATTTTGCTTTATATCTTGAATTTTATTGAGATGGTCCTACAGGATAATGGGAGTGTTGGAGGTAGAATGGGCTGGAGAAGTCTCTAATGGAGAAGAAGCTAACATCTTTCTTCACTGAGGACAACAACTTAACAGCATGCAAGCATGGATATGTTATAACTAACTCTAACTTGGTAATTAATTATCAGAAGTTCTAGGTAAGAGATTATAATTTAGCTTGAGCTTGGATGCTAACTAGTCTAAATTAAATAGAATCCAAACTATTCAATGCCGTGAAATTTATTTAATTCTTTCAAATATAACAAAAATAAAATATATCTAACATGCAATATTATTAAATACTATAACTGTATGTGGGTTTGTTTAGTTTGGATGATGGGGTAAGATAAGGCCATCATTTATCTCTTGTTGTATTTAATTAATGGTTAGAGACTCGATAGATTTGCATTGGCCCAATTCTGATTCTGTAGCTATAATTAATAAGAAAAGAGATGAGGGGTCCTCCATCACCATGTGGATGGAACAAAGCATATATTTTCTGACCACTATATTTTGCATGTGGATGTAAGATAATTATTATGTTGTCACCTTCCTTGGACGTAATTATATTGATACTTGATGATGTTGAAAATCGTTTATAGTGAAAGGGTAGTGTTTGGGTAGATTCAACTTGGGAGGTCGAGTTGTCTAAATGATGTTCTTCTCGAGGTCTGAGATCTGCAACAACAACACACGTCAGACTAGCCGAGCTGCCCTTAACTAAGGCACTTTGATGCTCAAGTTAGTTCTGGTTGAAAGATGATACTCGAATAGAATATGGAAAGCTTATAATGTATTTGGCATTACCTGAAGCGTAGTTGGCTATGAGGTATTTATAGCTTTCTCTTCGTGTATGATTTGTCAAAGGTGCCCCTATCAGGTGTAGTGGACTTTAGTCCTTCCCGGAGGGTTAATAATTATTTTAGATCTCGATACTATTCTAGATAGCGTAATCTCCTATTTTTTAGGGTGAACAGTACCGATGGTAGGCATCTCCCTATCAAAGGTGGTGGCAGGGTTGGTAACAGCGACTGTACCGGCTGTCCCGCACCATTGCTGTGGAGGGATGCTACTTATCAAAATAATAAATGCGGCATGGATTTGAGTTAGCATCGAAGTGAGTCATGAGGTCGATAGCAGTCAAACAGACCTAGCTGGTTAATCAGAGAGATGGTAGAACAGGTTTGAATGGATAATGCTTTTTGTCGAGCACGGTCGATAACAGTATACTCAACCCAATAGTTGTTGTCGAATGGCTTAATCTAGAACTGATGTTGGGCCCTATACATTGAATGGGTCTATTGGATTATCCTATATCATGAGTTCCCCCCACTCACAGTCCCAATCGAGCTTGTCGACGAGCAGAAGCAGGGAGTACATAGGTAGTTATGGCGATTATCCACATTCGACTGGGGTTTTGCCAAATCAACTAGGGTTTGTGGCAGTTCTGCTGTATTTAATGCGCCGGTTACTTTACAGAATACGAAGCGTATGGAGGTAAGGTGTAATTATAACTGATGCTTAGGTTCCCATGCACAAATGCCTATAAATAATAGAGACATAGGTTTTCATTTACACTTTTGCTGAAATTATATTTGGTTGAATCCCTGCCTTTGAAGTTCTCCAACCTTTGTACGGTTAGAATTTGCAAAATAGTCATTGTAAGTCACTCTGTCCATTTATTCTTTTCTTTCATTTTCTTTTGTGAAAAAATGTCTATCAGTTCTAATAACGAGGACACTAGGTCTGAGAGTGTGGCTTATCAGGGAGAGACTAGGGGTGAAAGTGGATCTGAAACATCTCGTGAGAGTGGTCTAGGTAGTTCATTAAGTGATAGCTTGAGTTCGAGCAGTGCTAGTAGCTCGAGCGATGTGAGGGTTGTTTCTAAGGGTGAGGTTAACGCAAGTGATGTTTCTGCAACTCGAGGTCAACTGTTTACACCAAACTATTATACAAAAATAACCTTCAAAATAACTCCCATCGACTTGATACAAATTAAGGAAATGTTCCATATCCTTGAAGAGTATGAGCTGTTAGTGCTAAGAGCTCAGGGTAGAATGCATCGACCTTACCAAGGGTGTGTAATGGTGTTTGAGGAAGGGTTGAGATGTGGTCTTAGGTGGCCTGGAAGTTTGCATAACCCAATTGCTTCCCAACTGTTTCGTCACCCTGTATAGTTTCGCCATGCTAATGCACTTGTATAGTCAACTCATCTCCTTCACCAACTTTTCAAATTCGGGCAATATTGAGGAGTTCAATTTCTACTACTTGACTGCTCAACCTTACCAAAAATTTTTAGTATCCCCAGCCTTTTCCTACGGCCAAGAGTGAAAAAAATATTTTTTCTATGTTTGGGGACTAGGGGTATTCGCTATTCCGAGGGGTTGGTGGAGGGGGCCTATGGAGACGCCTAAGAACCAGACACCTAGTTGGCCCAACACCTTCGTCAGGGATTTGGGCATATGGAGGCCTCAATTATGATTGAAGAAAGGTGTCTGGTGTTGGCTGGCTTATCACCAGCCCAACTCGACTTGCCTGTAGGCGATTACCTAGGTAAAAATTCTTGTCGACCATTTTAATTATGACCACTTATCTTTCTGCTTGAGTTTGATGCTTGTTTATTCTATTTGTGTCTACAGATCAAGAAGCAGTAATGGCCAGAAATTGAACTAAAGCACAAGTCAGGGCTCTAAGAAATGAGGAATGGCATCAAGCTGCTATCGCTCGACGAGAGAGAGCTGCTGCTGAGCTGATTGGTTCGACATGATCGACCTCAACTTCTCTACCCCCACAAATCAAATAGGCTCTTGAACCCTAATCTGCTCGTTATGAGGAGCCTGCACAATGTAGCCCCACGAGCTGGGAAAAAAGATAGATTATCGAGTAGGAAGGCTCAACATCGAAAAAGGTCACGAGGGATGAGGGAAAACAAAAGACAGTGATAGGCTACAACCTGTTCAAAAAACTTGGTATTGGAATACTATTCCAACTCCTTCGACTGGCTCCGCCACGTTTCTCAACCAACCCAACCCACAACATAACTAACTTGACTTCCATCATCTAGAGAGGGATGACTGATGGCGATGCCCTAAAGTGGCTGACGTTAGGGCTCTTCTTACCCAACTAGCAGAAACTGATGGGCTTTAGCTAGGTTGGGGTTTTTCAAGTATTAACCTACCACTGTAATATGGTAAGCTCGAGATCGATAATTTCTCATTGAATTTCTTCTTCTTTTTTTCTATTATAGCATTGTGAAGTGATAATCTTGTGTTTTAGGTAGGACAACTAGGCTACAATATCTACCATCGATTAGAGCTAGCCTTAGTGGATAGAGAAGAGTTGCACGGAGGAGGGGATATGGAAACCCTCAGGGTTTATCTCAAGTCCTCCCAACTCCAGGTTGAGTAGTTGAATAAAAAGGTGGTCGAGCTCCAAGAACAGCTGGACTCCAAGGACCAGCAGCTAGTCAAAGCAATTGAAGAGCGGAGTCAGATGGACTCCATAATAAAGAAGGCCCACCTAAACCTGCAGGTGAGCTTTACTTGTGGTCAGGCTCAAGGTTATGTAGAGACGACCAATAAGGTAAAGGAGGCCTTCAACCGATACCTCCTGAAAATGTGGCGTGAAGCGATTGAACAGTTTATCCTAAGCCCTGCTTTTCATGATGCAAGCATGATCATGTCCCTTGATGATGCTCACGAGGTATTCCATAAGGCTGTCAAGCAGCTTAAGCACTTGGGATATGCTTTTTGACCTGACGACAAGAGCAGGATAAGCCTTGCACTAAATGAGAAACTAGAGCCTTATCCTGATCTTGAGAAAGGTAGAGTCTAGCAGGCTCTGAAGAAAAAAACTGTGACCGCTGCACCGGAGGAGCCTCTAACTGAAGTGAAAAAAAAAGGCTGAGGTCGATGCAAGGTTAGAACAGTTGGCCAAAGAATTCACTTTTATTGAGGACCTTGTGGTACAGTTGAGGGAGGAAGAGGTTGATGTAGCACAGTACATGCTATGCTCGACCAACTTTATGAGTGATGTCGTTAGGCCCTCTGAACCACCTCGAGCTATTTTTCCCCTTGCGTGCGCATTGTCAGAGCTGAACTCAGAATGGCCTGAGGCTGACTAGGCGAGGACGAGCTAGACTTAAATTGGCCTTCTTTCTTTTTTTTCTTTTTTTTCGATGTAACGATGATCAACTGTTTAATGAATAAAGAATATTTTTCATTTCCATCTTGTTACCTTAAAGATAGTTATTGAAGCTCATCATATTCAACTTACCTGTCATAGTAATGTGGAGAATACCTGATAAAATATTTGGTTATCACCATCATAATGAAGAAGATCTAACAACATTGTTGTCGACTTTATTTAATATTGTCTGATGTATAGTAATTTGTTTGCACAACTGCATTGTCGATTTTTAATACCACTTAGTCGGCTACTTGGTCGACTATTGGATATAAGTGGAAAAGCTCAAGTTTGTAGCTCACAGCTATTTGGGATTGATGCTATGGTCGAATTAAATTTTGAGAACTAATCGAATGGCGCGAAGCTATTTCTTTGTCAACTATAGGATTGATATGAGTCTGGTAGCACGATGCTACTTATCCATCGAGTAGGAGGTCGGTAGTTGACTAGGGATTTGCAAAGCAGCTAGGGGTTGCTTATTCGTTGACTACGAGATCGACTAAGGACTTGGCAACATGAAGTTTCTTGAGTGGCAGTGAGGGGCTATTTATTCATCGACTATGGGGTCAACTAGGGACTTGGTGGTATGAAGCTGCTTGAGTGGCAGTGAGGGGCTACTTATGCATCGACTATGGGGTCGATTAAGGACTGGGCGGCATTAAGCCGCTTTTGAAGTATAATTATAACAATGCCTACAAATTGTATCAATATTGTTGGAATTTTATTCAAGCCAAAGAATACAAGGATAAGTACAACATAATTTCAAATGTAAAATTTTCTCAGGTTGATGGCATTACACGAGTAAGGGAGTTCCTCTCTTTGCATATTGGTTAGTCTAAAGGCATTGTACTTTAATACTTTTACAATAGTGTACAGTCTTTAACATTTTGGGTCGAGCTTGCTAACATTCTTGGAGACTTCTACCTTTTTGAGAACAAAATCTTTGACCTTAAAATGGCGTAATTTAACCCTTTTGTTATAGTTCCCAGCTATATTCGATTTGTAGCACTGCATAGTATTATAGGCTTCTTGGCAACGCTCGTTGATAATTTTGAGGTCAAATTCCTCTCTAATGTGTTTCTTAGTGGATAGAAATGAATGACCCGAGCCGTGTGTTGAATTAGCTCTGAGGGGATGACTGCTTCAAACCCTTAAACGAGACTGTAAAGGTTGTGACCTGTGGCTATTCGAGGAGTTGTCCTATATGCCCAAATACGCCAGGGGGATCATCTGCCCAATTTAAGTTGGTGTCCTTTATCCTGGCTTTTAGATAGTCAAGGATCATTCTGTTGGTTACCTCCGTCTGGCCATTCAATTGAGGATTGCCCATTAAAGTGAAATGTTGTGCAATCTCTAAGGCTTCGCACCAACCTCTAGTGCTCTTGCTTTAGAATTGAGTGCTATTATCTGAAATAAAGACTTTGGGCACACTAAAACAATAGATGATATTTTTTCATATGAAACTCTTGGTAGCTGCATCCGTTATCTTAGGAACAGCCTCAGCTTTGACCCATTTAGTAAAATACTCAACTATGACGATTATGAATTTTTGCTATCCCATTGTTCTTGGTAATGAACCCAAAATATCAATTCCTTATTGATCGAACGGCTAAGAAATTTGGACATTGACCATTGGCGCTGTGAATTAGTGTGGCAAATTTGAATGGACTTGACGTGATGTACATTTGTGGGTCGAGGATCTTTCTTCAGAATGGTTGCTACATATACCTGCATAAATGTCCTGTAAAACCTCTAGAGCCTGATCGTGGTCTAGGTACCTTCAGGAGGGTCTAGAGATTGACCTCTTGTACAAATGACCGTACTTATCGAGTGCAAATTTGAAGGCTTGACCTTAAAGGCATCGAGCCTCATTTATGGTCTCGGGGAAGGTGCCTTAGCTCAAATACAATTTTATTAGGATCAGTCAAGAACCTATCGTCTTCTCAATGCTTGTTATCAAAATTTTCTCGTAGGATCAAATTGATGGCTTATTGGCAATAAAAAATGTGATATTCCATTCCCTCGTGCCCTAGGTAGAGCTGGCAAACTTCAAGAGAGCATCCGTCTGCTCATTCTTAGATTAAGGAACCTGACTAAGTGTGAACCTTTTGAATGATTGTTGTAACTTTTTTACCACGGTCAGGTACAGGCTCATCGTCGAGTCCTTAGCTTCAAAATTTCCATCGAACTGTTCGGTTACTAATTGGGAGTCTATAATGGCGACCAGGTGCTTGACAGCTTGATCGAGCATCATTCTCATCCTTGCAAGAAAGGCCTTGTATTTTGCCTCATTGTTCATGATTGCATAGTCCAATTTTATTGCAAAATCATATTACTCTGCATTTGGGAATGGACAGCAACCCCTACTCCTCCTCCGGATGTGGACGATGATCCATCGATGTGTAGGGTCCAAATAAGAGGGGCTTCAAAATTATTTTCAGGCAAGTCAACTTGCTCAGCAATGAAATTAGCCAGAACCTATGCTTTGATGGCTGTTCGGGGTTGAAAAGTAATATCAAATTCTCTTAGTTCGATTACCTATTTATTCAGTCTTCCTAATATGTTCGATTTCATCAATACCTATTTCAACGATTGGTTGATCAACACTATGATAGAATAAGAATGGAAGTACGATCGTAGTTTTCGAGCTGCAGTCACCAATGCTAAGGCAAATTTCTCGATCTTCAAATAATTATGCTACAGCCCATGGAGTGATTTATTGCAATAGTAGATCGATCAATGGCTGCCATCTCTAATCAAGACCAATACTTAGTTGATCGATGCTTCTAAGACTGCCAAATATGTTGGAGTACTTCTCTCAATTCAGGTTTTGCAAGCACGGGGGGCGAGGCTAAGTATTGCTTCAACTCGACCAGTGCTGGATCACACTATTCATTCCATTAGAAACCCAAATTCTTGGCAATTCTGAGAATTTTGAAGAAGAGTAAACTCTTGTCAGCTAATCTTACAATGAACCTTCCTAAGGCTATAATCCTCCTAACCAACCTCTGATCATCTCTGACTATTCTCGGAGGGTGATGTCGAGAACAGCCTGATTTTGCAAGTTTACCTTAATGCTCAGTTGGCTGACCATATAGTCCAAAATTTTACTTCCATGAACCTTAAACATACACTTACTTGGATTAAATTTTAGACCAAATGCTCTTAGGATTGCAAAAGTATGACTGAGGTCCAACAAGTGATCTTAGGCTTTTTCTGTTTTTATGATCATATCATCGATGTAAACCTCAATTGATTTCCTAATTTCATCTTTTAACATAAAGTTGACAAGCCTTTGGTAAGTTGCTTCGGTGTTTTTCAATCCAAAAGGCATGACCAAAAAGTAGTATAATTCATTAGGAACGATAAAGAAAGTTTTATTCCTATCCTTGGAAGTCATGAAAATCTGACAATAACTTTGAAATGCATCTATCATGCTTAATAACTCACAACCTGCAGTTGAATCAACTAATAAATCTATCCGAGGTAGGGTGTAAGGATCTTTAGGGCATGCTTTATTTAAATTCGTGAAATCATTACATATCCATCATTGTCCCTCATTCTTTGGGACTAGTACAACATTACAAAGCCAAGCAGGATATTAAATTTCTATAATATAACCTACGTCTAGGAGTTTCTTAGCCTCCTCCTTGATGATTTGCAATCTCTTAGCATTAAATGTCCTCATCTTTTATCTGACCAGTTTATAAGAGGGGTCGATATTAAGGCAGTGCACGATGACACTGGGATCGATTCCCTGGAGATTGGATGCTCTCCATGCAAAGATGTCAATATTCTTTCTCAAGAAATTGATCATAAGATATTTCAAGTAGGGGCCCATGTCTATTTTGATACGGGTCGTCTTGTCAGGGTTTTCCAATTTTAGCTCGACGGTCTTAAATTCCCTGACGAGCTCCACCCTAGTGTCTTCCAGCTTCCTATTCTTGGTGGCTTGGGTTTCCTTGGGTTTGCTATAGGGGTACCCCCTGAGGTCTTTAGTTGCAATTGAGTCTTTTGCTCGCTTGACTCGATCGAGATGTTATATCATCTTCAAGTCTCCTTCATGTTGCACAAAAGCTCCTCTATGCCCGCTAAGGTCAAAAACTTGATTTGCATGCGGTAGGTCGACACAATGGCACAAAAGTCATTGAGAATGGATCAACCTATGATGACATTGTAAGCAAATGGGGCATCGATCACCAAGTAGTTCACCATCAATGTTCTTCTTTGAGGAGCCTCTCCAAATGATGTTGACAAGTTGATAGATCCTTCTAAGATGATTTCTGACCCCCTCCCCCAAATCTAACCAACGGGGTTCACACAAGTTCAAATTTCAACTAGCCCATATTCATTCTTTTCAAGGTGGAGAGAAAGATGATGTTGGCCAAGCTGCCATTATCGATCAGAATCTTGCGTACTTCAAAGTTGGCAATCTCAACAAAGACTACCATAGGACAATATGCTTTATGGTCGATATTTCTGCCCTCAAGGTGGGCCAAGTCACTATCAATGAATGAGATGGGCTCTGCACTCGTCGTTAGGTGGAATGTTATCTCGATGGGTGAGGTTTTAGTCGACTCGAGCCTCCTCTGGGTTTGCCTTCGGTCAAATTTGAGTTCCCCCTAATAGGACCTCCCATAATCATGTCAATCACTCTTTGGATGGGCAGGTTTCTTTCCTTTATCCTCATTTTTAGGGCTAATCAACCTTTCTCTACGGAGGGTTCGATTGATTTTGCCCCTTTTGACTTGAGTGTTCATGGCTATATACTTCTTGAGGTGGCCTTGTCTAATCAGTCTCTCAATCTCATCTTGGAGGTTAAAGCACTCATTTATGTAATACCCCTTCTATTTGTGGAAGTGGCAATATTTCTTAGATTTTTTCATTGCCTCAAACTCTATCAGCTTTCTCATTTTCCTAAGGAGGTTATCATGTTGGATAGCATACATGACCTCTCTCCTTGGGATGTTTAAGGATGTATAGTCGTGGAAACATTTTATGGGAGATCGACCCTGTTCTTTGTGCTTTTGGTCGTCTCTCTTTTTCTTCTTCTTATTGACCTTAGAAGATCTAAACTTAAGCCTATTCATCTCCTCTTGGATCATATACCTCTCAACCTAGTTGAGCAACGCCTCCATCGACCTAGGGTGTTCACGCACCAATAAATTAGCACATTTCTTGTGTTTGAGCCCTAGGAACAACACATCTATCAGGAACTCAATCTTGAGGTTATCTATCTTAAGGACCTCTGTGTTGAATCTGGTAAAGAAATCACGGAGGGACTCCTCTTCACTCTGTTTGATGATATAGAGACGGGTGTAGGCGAGTTTTACTTTCCTCCTGCTGAAAAATTGGTGCCAAAGTTTATCGCACAACTAGTCATAAGAGTAAATCGATGACGGCTCGAGCTTCACAAACTAGTTGAGCGCAATGCCTTGAAAAGTGGTCACTAACATTTTGACATGGATGTATTCATTGTGTTTGTGTAGCTAAATTATGTGTTTGAATTGCAATAGGTGCTCGTTAGGGTCCGTCGAGCCATCATATCTCAATAGACCGATTAGGACCTTTGCATCGACAGTAATGCGCTCGTCAATAATATCTTGGGCGAACGGGGATCCTCTATCCCGACAGGATCTTTGAGCACCCTTCGAATTGGGCACTCTTTCAGTATTTTTTCTCGAGATCTCATTGAGGCGCCTATTTAACTGTTGGACTTAATGGGACACTTCCTTCCATTCCTCTCGATCCGCCAGAGTGGGGTTTCGAACAAGACATGGCCTCGCACGCTCGACTCTATCACACTACGAAGCTCAAATGGGCTGGACTACGAGGTCTGCAAATTCTCCTATGTCTTCGCAGTAGTCATGCCCAGAGCGTTTGACCTTATTGCGTTGTGGGGCTTGATTAGGTCGAATGTGATATACTGAGTCGGCAATCTCTTTTTGCATTCTGGTCACCTCTTCTCTTCCTAGGGGCGTCTAAGACTGGCATCAAGTCGAGTAGGCAGTCACCTGGATTCTTGGTGACCGCAGCTGTCCTTGAGGGACCTATCTTCTAGAGGAGGCGGTTGTAGGGTGGCATTGGTGGGCACGATGGTGTGCCTATTTAGTGCGGTGGATAGCTGGGTTAAGATTTGAGTAGAGATTTGCTCGCTTATTAGCTGCATTAACTGGAACATAGTTAATGTCACCATTTACTCCTGAGGGGTGCTAGAGTCTGGAGCGTGTGCAACTTGTTGGGGTGGAGGGCAAGTGGAGACGTGGACCTCCTATTCTCCTCCCTTCCTGATGTGGCTCTGCACGTGTTCACTATTTTCTCATTGCAATCTCAAAGTCTTCCCACAAACGGCGCCAAAAATGATGAGATTGAAAGTCGTTTATAGTGAAAGGGTAATGGTTGGGTAGATTTGATCGGGAGGTCGAGTTGTCCAAATGATGTTCTTCTTGAGGTTTGAAATCTATAATAACAACACACGTCAGACTAGCCGAGGTGCCCCCGACTAAGGCACTTCGATGCTCAAGTTAGTTCTGGTCAAAAGATGATAATCGAATAAAATATGGAGAGTTTATAGTATATTTGGCATTACCTGAAGCGTGGTTGGCTATGAAGTATTTATAGCCTTCTCTTGGTGTATGATTTGTCGAAGGTGCCCCTATCAAGTGTAGTGGGCTTTAGTCCTTCTGGGGGGTTAATGATTATTCCAGATCTTAATATTGTTCCAAGTGGCACAACTCCTATTTTTCAGGATGAACAGTACTTCTGGTAAGTGCCTTCCTATCAAAGGTGGTGGTAGAGTTGGTGGCAACGACTATACCAGCTGTCCTATGCCATTAATACGGAGGTATGCTGCCTGTCAGAAAAATAAATGCGGCGTGGATCTTAGTTAGCGCTGGAGGAAGTCATGAGATTGATAGCAATCGAACAGACCTAGTTGGTCAATCAAGAAAATGGTAGAATAAGCTAGAATGGATGATGCTTCCTGTCGAGCGGGGTCGATAATAGTATACTTGACGCGATAGTTGTTATCGAGTGGCTTAGTCCAGAATTGATGTTGGGCCCTGTACATTGAATGGGTCTGTTAGGCTAAATGAACCTGTTAAACTATCACATATCAATACTCTTATCTTATGCCAGATATTTTTTTCTTTTTCTGAAAGTATAATTTATTAATTAAACACATTTCACCCGATAATATTAGCACCGCCTATGTACGGACCTTCCAGTGAGTTGATGCCTAAACCCAATATTTTAATATATTTGACATCTACTGTGCATGTTCATGTTGGTTTGGAAATCTAACTACTGTGATTTAATGGTTTCCATTCTCTCCAATATTACACTGTTGAGTCAATTTTTGAATTATATATGTGCATATATATATAAGAGATCAAAATTTTATTTTTATGTGCAAAGATATTTTGGTCAACTTATAATTATCTAACTAATTTCATCCATGCATATAAATATGTGTTTAAAATATTTATTTTATTATCTCACATACCAAATATAATATATTTAAATAAAATATTGCTACTCATTATCATAATCTAAAAGTTAATGATCATTCAACATTCCATCCACAAAAGTGAGCAAGACCTATATGTAGAGGTTGTGGATGTTGCCGGACAAGTAAACAAAGGAAAACAAATTAAAGAGGATGGGGGTTATTTGCAAATACTTCACTCTATGAATGTTTACTATTATTAGGTATTTATTTTTTAATTGTCATGCTATTTAATTATAAATTATATTATGTTGGACGACCTGTTGAGTTAATTTTTACTAATTAGTTTTTCTACATCCATAATTTCTTCCATCAGTTTTTTAAAGGGATAAAAACGACCATACATTTTGTAATTAGTATTCAAAAAAATAAAAACCGTATTATAACTTTATTTTTTTTAACTAAATCTTACAAAAATTAAATATGAATCAAATCACACTTTTTTCAAAAATTAAATGTAATTCAAACTTTCTTTGTTTCTCAGTTTAGAAATATGGAGTTATATATATAGTAATATCATGAAAACATTATAAAATTATATTTTAAATTATTATAAAAATAAAAACTTAGAAAGGAAAAGTACAGTGGGAGGAAATAGACACCCCTCAAAAATTAGTAAAAGCAAGAAATTAAAGACACGAACTCGGTCCAGGCTTATTGACATACAAATATTATAATTTGAGGCATTTAATTATTATATTTATACTTCTTCAAGATAATCAAAAAATAGGTAAATGAAAAGGCATAAATTTTACCAAAAATAAAAATATTGCGAATTATTATGAAAATAAAATAACAAAATACAAATGCGATTAGATACGAGTCTGTCAAAAAAGTTTTTTTGAAAAATAGAGGCGCTGATTCATTCTTATTAAAATTAAAACAGTTCATATTGTTTATGCATGCGTGATCCTGTTCATGTTTCTTCATAATAATTAAAAAAAAGAATGAATGACAATTAACTTACCCATAAAAGACAACTGAAAAAAATTTGAAAAATTGATAGGGTCTAATTCAAATAATTAACAGGAATAGGGATGGTAATGGATGGGTTAACGTTGCCCCGTACCCGGCTCAATACTCCGCCCCACCCCAAAAAGGTCCCGCTCCATTTCATCCTACTCGTCAACTAAGAAAGAATTACAAAAATTAAAATTAGTCGATGAAAGTATCAAATCATAATTATTTGAGAGCAATTAAAATTCAAATTTCATATATTAAAATAAAAAATTCATGCAAACAAGATAAGATTCTAAAAGCAAAATAAAAGATAAAAATAGAATTAAAATAATAATAGCACAAAATTTTAAATTTTTATACATTGTGAGTTTGTGACAGTAAACTGAAAAAAAAAAAGAAAAAACTTAAATTTTTTAAGTCCAATAAGCTTTTACTATATAGTTTAAAACTGTTTGGGAAATGGAACCCAAAACTATTAGGTTTGAACATTATTTTTAATTAGAAAAATATGAAATAAATTATATATTATATTTATTATATATATAATATTTATATAGGCGGGATGGCGGGGTTGGTAAACTCGTACCCCGCCCCATACTCTATTTAGTCGCTTCAAATCAATTCCATTCGGGACAAGTTTGAGCTCGGTTTGGATTTTGCCCCGTTCCATTGCCATCTCTAAACAAGAAATGAGAAGAAATTGGATTCAACTAAAGGAAATTAATTTATTTAACTAGAAAAAATTTCAACAATTATTTTTTCAATTACTATGGCTTTGTTTGGTTATGTATTCCCAATTTATTCTCCAACTCCCCAAATTTAAACGAACAAATATTATACATTCTCCAATTCCATTATCAAAATACAAAATTTATTCTCCAAAATATTTATACCATTCACACTCTAAAATCATTCTCCAAAATTCAATCATTGTCTCATCATTATAAATATATACATATATTATTACTCATTCAATCTATATATACACATATATAAATAATTTTAAAATATTTATTTCATTACGTCAACTCAATAAAAAAGTTATTGATGTGACGCTTTGTCCCATTCTAAACATAAACAAATAAATTATTTTTTTCTAATTCATTTTTTATCTGTCACCCAAAATACAAACAAACGACCATCATATTTTTCAATCTTACTTTTCAAAAATTATTTTGACAAAATGTCCCAATTCACAATCAAACAAGTCCTATATTTTTCAAACACCTTGGACACCTGGGAAAAGATATTCTAAGAATTCAGTTCCAACGTAGTTTATAACAAGTGTAAAATAATTTATTGGAGGAATGTATCTATATTACAGATGCAATGTTAAACAACGATAATCGTATACAAATAACATTAAATGACTCGATCATTCTCCTATTTTAGTGCAGCAAAATGTAATTAAAGTAAAATATTCGCCCAGAAAGACAATTCGCGTTCTCGAGGACCAAAACGTAGCCTACGAGGAAATAATAAATGGGGGATAAAATTAATGATAAATAATGGAAGACGCGGCTTCGTAAAGTTAACGTAAAAGTCAACGGTCACTCTCATATCATTTCAAATCCCGTGCTTCCAAGTCAACACCGTTCGTAAAAAACACCATACATACAGGGTTCCTGTGCATATCATTCTTCTTACATACGTATATTGCTAACAATATTATATGAGCTGTGGATACAAAAATCCATCTCTCAGCTTTTACTTGCTGAACGGTAACAACTAACGAGTATAAATAATACAATCCGATTTTACCTGTCTTTCTGCTTTTTTTCTGGGTTCAGAGAGTTTGAGACTAAAAGATTTGGGAGAAAAAAGAGAGTCATGGCAGGAAGAGAAATTCTGAACAAGATGAAGGTCAGTTCTTTCTCTCTCTCTCTCTCTTTCTTTCTTTCTTTCTTTTTTTTTTAAATTCTTTTCAATTTCATATATCTATTTGATGAATCGTTTTATGTATTTTCTGCAGTATAAAAGTCCCCAAATTTGTGTTTTAGAAGTTCTTGATTGTGGGTCAACCTTAAACTGCACATACACAGTGTGTTTCTTTCTTTCTTGTTTTTTCTTTGGGGTGGGGGTAGAAGAGAGTGGTGATCTGTAACTTGATAAATTGGAGTCTCGCATAGTTAGATCATATGAATTGAAGGCAGTCGATCTATCGTTTGGGTTTGTTTTGCTGCAGAAAGAAAGAAAAAGAAAAGGGCAATAAATTATTACATACACTTATTGGCTAAATTTTGTGCGGAAGTTGGATAAAAAATTGAGTAGTTTGTGCAAGGACCCAAAATGGTTTATGAGTAAAAATTATGTGCTTATGGGGCAACAGATTTGCCTAAGCCTGGTCTTTGTATCTTATTCCTGAAGGGATTCTTGTGATTCTTCTGCTAAATGCATTTTATTTTCATGGCAAGCCTTGCTTAGTTTTGTGATTTTGTAGGATAATGGTTCATTTTGATACACTTTAGTAATGAGGTATATCTTGTTCATCCCATATATGTTATGGTGAGTTATAAGCATTTTCAAAATTTCTTAGTGAACAATGATTATATGCTACACAATAATTGTCATATGATGGGAAACTTTAGCAAACGTAAGCTTTGTGAAATTTACGTGATTCAATTTTATACTTCAATATTTGAACTTTAGAACTTAATCAATAATGTGCTGGATCCCATTGTGGATAATTAAGTGAGAAGTAGCAAACTATGGATGTAATTTAGTGATAACATATATAATAAGAGAAATGAAACAGAAAAGATGGAAAGTGATTTCTTCTGGATGGCTCTAACCAAAGCATGAATGAATTACAAAGTTAAAAGGCTTTTGGGAAAGTTGTGTTGAAATGTCTATAATCTCTTTGACTCAAAATAGGAGTGCAACTGTTTTATGACAGAATAGAGATGGTGCAAGTGTTGGCTTGGTTTTCATTGCACCTATTTGGTTTTATTTTCATTTTCAGTTTTCATTTCCATCATTTTCAAAATATTGGAAAGTAATTAGTGGAAGTGAGTTGAAAATGAGTTTGTATTTGAATAGATAGTTGGAAAAGTAATGATTATGTTGGGTTTAGTAGGTTGTAAGTAGAGAGAGATAAGAATAATAGAATAGAGAAAGAAGATATATATGTTATTGGGGAATGTGTTTTGAAAATGAAAATAAAAATGATGTTGGGTAAAAATGTATAAAAAGTGATGTGTTTCATTTTTGAATAGTAGAAAATGTGAAAAAGGGTTTTGAAATGAAACAAAATGAGCTGATTGCCTTCTGACTTGGAAGTGGAATCTGATTTGAATAGCAAAGGACATAGACCTACTATGTACTGTCAATCTGATGTGTGGATTACTTTGTGCTGCTTCAGCGGGAAAGATGTGGTGCACGTTTAAATGAAAACCTGCCCAGTAAAAGAATCTTCTCCTTTCACAGTTGTACTAAGAAAGTTTCCCTTATTTTTTGATTTTTAAAAGTGATCTTTACTGGCAAAGTCCATTATGTTAAGGCTCCAAAATCTTCTCCTTCTTTGGTAAAGTACGAATATAAATTTGGAATTTTTGAGTGCATCCCAGAAAAGATTGTTCAGTGCTCTCCTCTCATGGTCATTTTATCGGGGGCCCTGCTGCTGTCTTTTGCATCACCTCCCTTGCCAAGAGGGAATATAATCTCATAGTTTTTGCTCTTGTAACTTTTGTGGATCAGGGTTACGTTGTGTGCAAAAGTGGTCACAGAACAGCTACTGTATCAATGATTTCAAGATTGATAGCAGGGATGTTGGTTTTGGATTTCATGATATTTCATTCTAGCAACAGTGGTCAATTTTCACAATAGTGAAATTAGTAATTCTCCGTTGGAAGTGCAATGGATCTTGCATATTATTATTCAACCTGTCGTGGAGTAGAACTTTAGACTTCTACATTGCATGTCACATATGAGAGTATTTGTGCTCGATGACGAAAGCTACTGAGTCTAGTTCAATTTTTGCATCCGACTTGGTGCAATTCTAGTCAGGTTGAACTTGGGAACCCGTAATTGAAACCTAACCTTGATCTTAAAGCTAAACATCTGTGTACATCCAATTGTTGGTCATGGATCAACTGCCAGTTCTTTGAATCTAATGCTCATTTCTTTAATTATTTAGGAAAAAGCATGCTTTTCCACTCCAGCCACACCTGATGCAGGAAAAGGCAAAAGCATATTCTCAAAGCGCATTACCCATGGCTTCCATCTGATGAAAGGAAAATCAAATCATGCCATGGAAGATTGTCTGGTTTCTGAATTTAAGATATTGGACAATAATGAGTTGGGTCTATTTGCTATCTTTGATGGCCATATGGGACACGATGTCGCGAAGTACTTGCAAGGCCATCTGTTTAACAATATCTTGAAGCAGGTGATGGTACTTTCTTTGTTTAATATCCATTAAAATGTCAACACATGTCGAATGTTTCACAACATCAACCAATAAACATTCTAAAATAACTTTTCTTTACATAATGTTGCCTATAATTGTTTTCTTTTTCACTTGCACCTGTTCATTTTAAGTTCTCAATTTCTCTAAATTTCCTGTGTATCATATTTCACATCCAGAGTGACTTTTGGACCGATGCAGTGAGTGCAATAAAGAATGCCTATCAGACAACAGATAAGGAAATATTAGAGCAATCACTTCAGTTGGGAAAAGGTGGGTCAACAGCAGTTACTGCAATACTGATCAATGGACAGAAGCTTGTAGTTGCAAATGTTGGGGACTCTCGGGCTGTCATCTGCAGGAAAGGTGTTGCTAAACAACTATCTGTTGATCATGAACCAAGCAAGGAAAAGAAGTTGATTGAAAGCAAGGGTGGATTTGTGTCAAACCTTCCAGGTAACCACAACGTTGGTTTTGAAATTGTAAAGGAATCAAGTTCTGCATGCGGATATGAGTTTCCAATTTGGTCATAGTTATTAGCAACTCATCCTCCTTAGTCCACTCAGTTGTCTTATTTACTGTAATATGTTATTGCTTCGGCTTTCATTTTTGGTTATGTCTATATCCGATAAGAGCCTTGAGGGGGTAAGAGAGTCTTAGGGTGAGCTTAAAAGCTCCTCAAAACATCTTATAAGATGGTTAAAGGCTCATAAAATGTTAAAAAGTATTTGAATACTTTTTTTCTAAACAGAACTTAATAAGATCCTAAAATAAAATATTATTTTTAAGATTTTAGCAAGCTCTTTTAATTTTATTCATTTTACTTATAAAATTGCCATTACTAGCATTTTTATCTAAAGATTTTATTTTATCCAACAAAATAATTTTTTTAAAAATAAAATTTACGATCTTATAAGCTCTATCAACATCCTATAAGATGGATGAATTTATAAAATCTTTTAAATAAGTTTACCCAACGCCCTCTATGTCTGCCTTACTAGTTTTTTTCTGTAAAATACATAGAAGTTCCATTCTGTCTCTGAATTTTGAAACTTGTGACACCAACATTAGTTAGTATATATGTTGCACCCATTATTTTCAACTAAAAAGCTGAGAGTCTGTTGTACCCACAGGTGACGTCCCTCGAGTTGATGGTCAGCTAGCAGTGGCCAGGGCATTTGGAGACAAGAGCTTGAAGAGGCACCTTAGTTCAGAGCCGGATATAGCGGTTGAGATAATAGATGAGGATGTTGAGTTTGTCATTTTAGCCAGCGATGGATTGTGGAAGGTGGGATTATCTCAGAAACATTCCTAAACTTTTTACCGTACTTTTTCTATGCTGTAATTATATGAACATGAATGACGGTAGCAAAAATCATAAAGGAAATAAGCTTAGTAGTTGTCCTTATTCATTAGTGTTGTCGTTTTGTTCTCCACTGAAGATAGAATTGTTTTTGGTAGGTGATGTCGAATGAGGAAGCTGTGGAATCCATTAGAAGCATTAAGGACTCACAGTCAGCAGCAAAGCGTCTGATTGATGAGGCAGTGTCAAAGAAAAGCAAGGATGATATCTCCTGCATTGTTGTGAGGTTTCATTAATCTGTTAATTTATCAAATCTGTTAATATATATATATATATATGCTTGAATGACAGATAGATACGAGGAGGGGAATCATGCTGTTGTCTATAAAGATGCTACTCTTGCTTAAAGCTGGACTACTACTGCATCCTGAATGACACTTTTTTCTGTATATATCAAGACATGATGGAGCATCACTTCAGATATATTTATATATAGCAACTATCATCATTTTCATCTCTCTTATGAGTGTTTCAACCTTTTTATTTTTATTTCTTTCAAAATATTTCTTACGCTTTTGGTTGTTTGTTTGTTATGGAGAAAAGCTGTCTTTTTTACTGCCTTTTCAGTTGAACTTATTCTTACAATTGATTTTTTTGTGTATCCTCCTCTCCTCTTCTCTCCTGATTAGCCTTACAATTTGAAATAGCATTGAAAGAAGGCTTTAATGTAAGAATTCCTCTTTTGAGTGCCTCAGGTCGAGTTCTCCCTCTTCAACCCTTAATAGCTTTAATTTCCACATCAATCTGTTTTGTTTTAGTTCGAAAACCTTCCAAACAAATCTCTGGCCTCGGCTAAGGAATTCAGAGGGAATTTTGGCTACACTTATTAAAAAGTTTTAAAAGTTTTTATATTTTATAAGATGTTTTCGAAATTTATAAGATGCTACATCGTTTTTAAAATTAAGTTCTTAAAGTATTTAGATAAAATAAAATCTTAGAGCTCATAAAATGTTAATAATAACATTTTTGTAATTAAATGGTTAAAATTAAGGGAGTTTTTTAATATCTTAAAAATAAGTTAGAAACTTCTTACTTTTTTAAAAAATTGTTTATAAGTTCTGAATATTTTATTTTAGAAACTTATAAAAAAATTTTAAAAAAAATTGCCAATACTTTTTGATATTTTATAAGCTCTCAAATATCTTATAAAATATTTTTAAAAATTTATAAATTCACCCGAACACTCTTAATTCATTATTATTGTACTTTGGTTATTTCCTTTTGGGAGAATTTGCATAGTCATATGCCAACATAGTTGTGAATTACACAGAGGAAATTTGCAGAGATTGTGAATTGCACTAATTTGTAGCTCTCATACATCATGTGTATATATACTATTATTGTTTTTTATATGCTACTGTATATACATTTTTTTATGTATATATGTATGTGTGTGTATATATTACATAAAGATGAGGATGGAAGACTAAAATTTAAAATCTATGTAGACTTGTCTACAGTGAAAAATACCGAAATCCATTTTGAATCATTTATTTTATTTCCTATTCTACCTTGTATTTCAATTGATAGAATTTATGTTAAGTGTATTTTATTTTCAATTAATTATTTTTATAAGAAAATATTTATTGTATACGTTAAATATTTATAAAATTAAATAGAAAATGAAATAGGAAAAGGTATAAAAAATTTAATTTGCGTTGCCAAGGGCTTTTTTATACATTAAAGAAGAAGTAGCTCTAGCATTGGACAAATCCATCCTTCACTAAAATTGGACCATCTCAAGTTCTTGTACCGAGTAGAAAATGGGGCGCACAGCCAGAATTTTTAGTTGTAGTCGTGAGTAAACCAATGGTTTGCACTTATCAAGTCATTTATAATTAAAAATATAATTCAAATAAATTGTTCTCATTTTAATGCGTAATACATATTTTTAATTATATAATTAATGCAAAATTAAAGATCTTTTCACCAAATCACAATGTATCAATCCCAATAAAGAAAATAAAAATTAATAATCGCAACAGGTTACCAGGAAATTTATAAAGATACACATACATAAATATTACATTGATTTCTTAAAAATTAAATAACAAAAGCTCCATTATGATTATTTTAATAAAAATAAATGACAAAAACATTAACTTCCAGTGTGAAATTGATATTTTCTTTAAGAAAAATAATTTTTTTTACAAATATGGAATATAATGCTACTTACATTTTTATGTATGTCAAAGAAGTAGAAGTAGTAATCTTTTTGGAAGATAGAAAAAAAACTATTCATACATACACTCACGCACAAAAAAGTAAAAAAAACGATAGAATTATTCTAATAGAAAAGAGAACAAACCTCATGTGCAAACCAGCTACAAATATGTAATATTTTTCGTAATGGTATTACTTCAATATCCCCATCTATTATGTGCATAAATTATAAAAACTTATCAACTTTATATATGAAATGAACAAAATATAAAGTTATTCAATATAAAAGATTTACAACAAAATTCATAAAAAATGTGATTAAATGAAAACATGCATTTTTCACTTTCATTACAACTAAAAGAAAAGTAATCAGAAATCTCGAGGTGTTTTTGTTTTAGGTAAATGAATTTTAGCACGCACCTAATTATTTAGACTTGTAATTGTTTCTTTAATAGATTGTAATATTCTTTAAGTTTAAGAAAGATATTAGAGATAAATAAATAATAAAACACTAAAAGAAAATTGTATATTAGTGGCATTAAAAAATGCCATTTAAATAGAATTATAGTGACATTTTTATATATAATGGTTGTGGCGCCCCATCCAGAAGGTGCTTGCTTCGAGTTGAGGTGCTACTCCAATCCATTCCACAAATATTTAAATCCAAAACGCACCTCTAAAATTCAATTTCGATTCATAAAGCTGCACAACAACCCAAAATTTAACAACTCAAGTGGTAGCAGCTTAGCACTAACCCAAAAGATCATTTCAGAGTACGAAAGTAATATAATTTCAAACTTCAAGTAAACTCTACAAAGAGTACGACATATATTCGCATTCTAAAGTTTTATAAATAACAACATATCTTTACTTAAAGTAACACCACAAATCAACATTATACACATGCTAAAGTCTTTCAGTTGAGTTTAGTCCTGTCCACAGCCTTAATCCCCGTAATCTTGATCAGATGATATCCAAATACCTATCATAAAATAGTTCTTTGGGCAAGTCATCAGCTCTCATTCTTCACTTATTCATACCTGTTTGAGAACATTTAAGAAATGCATGGGAGGGGGAGTCATAAGGATTCAGTGAGAAACAATGTAAAGTAATGTACGATCTTTCAAGAATCAGGGATTCAACAACAATAATCACTGGCAGTTTAGCATAAGAAAAACAATGTTATGCCAAGAATAGAACAATAAAAATAGGTCAAGCTACTAGCAACTTCTAGGTCAAAAGTTGTGACCATCAGCATAATGGCCTAATTGACTCAACAGATTTACATCGAGAGGTATCGACGTCGACCAACTCAACCAATCCTGTCATGGAGGTTTTGGGGCATCTCAATTGATCGCAGTCAGGAGGTATCGATGTCGACCAACTCAATCATTTTACTAGAACAAGTTTTTCTGACGGCTTGTTTGCCCAAGACATCAGCCTAATCTAAACTAGGAAATCACTCCATCCTTATTGCTCCTTGAGCATAATATAGTTTCAAGAATAGCAAACCCAATTACATATGCAAGACAATAATCACATACAACATGTATATCAGAGCATCCTTATGCCTTTATGATAGTATAGTAACAATTCAGTTCAGTGCAGTAAACAATCGGTTCAGTAGCTTGAGCATGATAGCTCGACAATAACAGTAACTCAAGCATAACAGCTTGGCGATAATAGTAGCTCAAGCATAACAACTTGATAAGATACTTGGCCCAACAATTTTTCTGTACACATATCTTTTAATTTGATCAATCAATCAATCATTCAATTGCCTACATGGTAGAACATTGAGCTTCACAATATGGTTTCAATAAAGCCATCATGGTAAACAATGATAGACAAAACAGTCAAGGAACCTAACATGGCTAACAATAATATACAGTACGATTCAATCGGCACGATAACTTATCAGGCATTGAAACATTCATGGTACCAGAAAAAGAACAAATTAATTGATTCAAAACATTTTTGATATACGATTTGATAATGGTCTGATTCACGAGTTCAACGATTAGTAGTATTCAATGAACGATAATTAAGTCCAAAGAATTTCACAGGATTCAGAAAGCAACAATAAATGATAATGATAGTCAAGCCAATAGAACCTCATAGGGTTCAAAAAGCAGTAATAAGGGTAACGATAGTTAAAACAGTAGAACCTCACAAGGTTTGGCAATCAATCGATAATAGTAATGATAGCAAAGACATGTATCAGATCAACAGAACCTCATAGGGTTCAATTACAATAACATTGCTTTACTTAAATAAGTACCAGATCAGTAGAACCTTAAAAGGCATGCAAATATACCTAAGAGGTTAAGATCCTCACAGGATTCAATAAACAACAAAGTGCTTTAATCCAATCAAGTATCAATGTGGTAGATCCTATAGGGATCAACAATCAACAAATAGCTATAATCAAATAATATCCTAAAGTGGGAGACCCTCACCTTAATGGCGTCAGCAATGAAGTCAAACTCTACTGATCCTCAGGGTCCAATCCCCCGTCACCTATTCAAATGAGTAACTTTTCATCAAAATCCTTGTCAAGCTTATCAATCACTAATATTCATATCATACTAATAGTAGTCCAATCTGAGTAATTATTTGACTAATACATTGGTTAGGGTTTGTTTCAATATTATTGCCCTAAACATATTATTCACATTAGATAGATAAATGTTTAAAGAGTTCATTTATACTACTAAAATGATACGATGGAATCCTTAATTCATATATATAATTCTATAACAATACTCAATATTAATTATAGTAATCCAATTATCAATAAAATCCAAGTTTTTGTTGCTTAAGTCATAGTTACATAAACTTAGGGTTTTCTTCAATTAATAAACCTAATTCACTCAAATTTATCACATGATAATACAAATTCGAGTTCTCTAAACTTATAATGGTACAAGGATGACCTAAATTTTAGTTCTATATAATTTTAATTAACCTAATTATCACCATTTGGGTTCACGGTTCATAAAATAAGGCATTTTCCTCCTAATCAACCTAATTAATTAAGATTATTATGTGATATGACAAGATTCAGGTCCACTAACTTACATAATCATATGCATACCTCAATGTTTTTGATCAAATTGTGTGTATTCTTTCGTTTGTACAATACATAGTAAGGTTTGGTGGCATGTACATACACATGCATACAACTTGATACAAGTTTCTCATTTTCACCCAAATCTTCTTATCGAAGCTCCAAATGCACAATCAACTTGCATGCATGTAATCATAGTGACGAGACGAGCAAATTGTTCTGTTGCCACCACCACTGCCATCCGCCATCGCCAAAAAGTTCACCACCACCTCCAGAAGTTACTCCTCAGCTCAACTAAACAAACCCCTTTACGGTTTGCTGCCGGAAAAGCTTCCAATTTTAGCTCCAATGTCACAACATCACTGCATGCCGCCGCCCTAAATTTCTTCAATTTTGCTCACTTAGACAGTCATTTTCTAAAATTGAAGACTCCATTACCTTCCTTGAGCTAAACCTAACAAAGACTAGTACTTGGCTGTGACTTTCAGTCATCGAAAACCTTCAACACGTCACCTCCAAAACTCATCATTGTTGAGCTCAATTTTCTAGTTGCATTGTCGGTGGGTTAAGCAAGAAGATGGTATCAATGAGTTCCTAAAGTTGAGATGACGTTGTTGGTGGTTTTAGTTTTGGGGTTAGGTGGTTGCTGGAGAGTCACCGATGAGAGGGAGAGAGATGGCCTTTGGTGGAGATGAAGATGAAAAATGGGGGGTTTAATTGAAAGTTTTATTATTTATAGAAGGGGTCTTTCTTTTATTGCAGGTTGGCCACCAAAAGTTTTGGTCAGCCTTCAATTGAGTCCAAAGGTTTTGAGTAGGTTCAATTTGGCCTCTAAATTGTATTAAGCCTCACATTGGGTCCATTAACTAATAAAAATTAAACATGGACCCTTCCTAATTTAAATAATGATACGATTAAGTCTTTTTATATTTACGTTTTAACCTGTAAAATTCTAAAAAATTATACAAAAATTAAATAAATTCTTAGAAAATAATACTTAGATAAAATATCAAAATAATGCATTTCTAGGGGTGTTACAATGGCATTTTTTAAAAGTGTCATCTAGGTGAATATAGCTAAAGGTATGAATGTCTCTATTTTATTCATTTTGTGGCATTAATAAAATGCAACAAGAAATGAACCAAATGATAAGTTAAAATATCACAAAAAATACATTAAATAACAGGCTAACATGCCACAAAAATTGCATGTAGTGATGTATTAAAATACCACAAAAAATCTCTTAAATGACACTATAACTTACCATAAAAATGCAATAAATGACATTAAAATGCCATGAAAGACTTTTTTTTCAAAGACATATTAACATGTTGCAAAATATATAGCAAATGATATATTAAAATAACACTAAAAGATTCTTTAAATGACATGTTAACATGCCCTACCCCAACTCCCATATATACATATATATGTTAACCTACCCCCTGCTCCAATCGTGAGACTCCAATATGGCTCCATTAATCTTTATAAGATTCAAACCCACAACCATCTGTTTGCAAGACTATAAATTTATCATCAAACTATCCATCCATATTTAATATAATTAAATATATTAATGTAATTGTATAGTTTGGAAGTATATTTACTTAATTATTTAAATATATGCATGCGTCCAAATTTTTTTATATGAAATAACATAGTTAACAAAGTGTGAGAGATTAATTATTTTAGAGATATAAAATATCCAAAAAATAAAGAGAGACAAAACATAATATATAGGTGAGGAGAGAAAAAATCGACAAAAATTTAAATTTATTACACTTTTTAAGTACATGGTTAATTTATTAAATACATTAGTATAAATCAAATAGGGTATCAACACATTAATGATTATATATATAAATTTATAAATTTTATAGTTATTGATATACCTATATATTATGCGATATTTTTTTATATTGCATCAAGATTAAAGTATGAGTGAATTTTGTTTTTCAAAAAGAGGTAATGATACTAGTTAATTGCTTTTAACATATAATTATATTGTTTGTTTCAATAAAAAGCCACTAAGTTTTTATAATATTTATTAATCAATTGACATTAAGTATTATATTATAGTGATATTTTTTCACTACTATCACTATATTACTTTAATATATTACTATATTGTAAAATATCATTAATGTACTAATTAACTATTTTGGCATTTTTTTCATTACATTACTTTTATCATGATATTACTTTTATGTAGTGTCACTAAATAATTTGTGGCATTTTTTTCAAATGACAGCAATAACATTAAAAACTTTTAAGAAAAATTAGTTGCATCGGTTGAATGCCCTTGAAATACCTTTATATTGGCATTTTCAATCAAATGTCATCATCTTTGTTTGTTATTTATTAATCAAATACCATTAAATATTATAATATAGTGGCATTTTTCAATAATTGTCACTATATTACTCTTGTGTGTCACTACACTACAAAATGTCATTGAATTAGTGACACTAAAATATTTCGTGACATTGTTTCCTAAATGACACCATAAATAGATAAGAACGGCATTTCCTAAGAAAAATTAGTGGCATTAGCAAAATGTCTGCAAAATACATTTTGTTGGCATTTTTAATCAAATGACACTATCTTATATGTCATTCAATAATCAAGTGCCACTAAATATTTTATTATAGTGGTATTTTTCTTATACTAACACTAGAGTATCTTTATGTGTCTTTATACTAGAAAATGTCGCTAAATACTTTATGAAATCCTTTTCAAATGACACCATAACTATATAATAATAGTGGCATTTTTTAGAAAAAATTATTGACCCTAGTTAAATATTTTTAAAATAAATGTATCTCGACATTTTTAATTAAGTGTCACTAATTTATTTGCCATTTATAATCAAATGCTACAAAATATTATACTATAATGATAATCTTTTATGACTATCATTATATTAATTTTTTATGTCATTATCTTATAAAATGTCATTATGTTGATACCATTAAATATTATATATGTTGTGGTGAAAAATAATTTTGAAAATATAAATTATTTGAATCTGAATCTTCTGCCCCCTCGACGCGATGTCATGAAGATGCTTTTGGAATTGCGAATAACTAGTTAATGGAGATTCCGATGTAGCTTGTTGGCCTCGTGTCAAAGAGGTCAGAGGTATAGGCAGTACAATTACACGTGGACCGGGTATGGAGGTTGAAGTCGAATGTTTTTGACACAGTGTGATCGAAATATATATGAACGTGAATAGAGATAGTGTAGTGTTAGTCTTGATATAATTACATATAACGGCTCCAGTGTATGTTCGTCATGCATCAGTTCTATATGATAACAACACATAAAAGTACTATAGTGCAAAATTACATAAAAATACATTTGTAATGTCCCTACAACATCCCAGTGAACAAAATCTCACTGAAAAAATGTCCTTTTTCCTTTTCACAAGTAAATTGCAATTCCCCTATATATAATACTAGCATGTGCTCAGTGCGATGAATCGAAAATAATTTTAAAATTAAAATAATTTATTTTATAATAACATATATTTTACTAAGTATGATTAAAACATGAATTGTAATTATTTTTAGCATTTAATGAAAGAAAATTTATTACTAAGTAAATAAAATAATATAAATATTTCTATTAAAAATATTATGTTTGAAGATAATTTATACTTAAATAAATTATAGAATATCAAGAAACTCTAAGTTTATAAATTATATAGAAATTCATAAAATGATAAAATTTAAAAAAATAAATAAATATATATATATATATATGAAAATAAAAAAGCGCAAAATATTTTACTAAATATGCTTTTTAAATTAGATATATATATATATATATTTATACTTATATATGATAAATAAGAAAATAATTTTTTTTAAATATAAAGCTTTTTTGTATGATTTCTTAGTAATTTGAAAGTTATAGTTACATTTTCATGACATTTGAGAATTTTAAATGTTAAATATTTTCTGTTAGAATAAATATATAACCTCTTTGTACTTTAACTATGAAAATAATTTATATTAGGTTATTAATTATTTGATAACTAATCCAATAAATAGTTTGTAACATGTAATTTTATTTGTTTATATTTAAAAATAATTTATTTAATTAAAAATAAAATAATTTATTTGATCAAATGATTGAATATATTTTACTTATATAATAATTTTAAATTAAAAATACTTGAATATTGTATTACTTCAACTAAAAATAAAGTGATTATTATATCGATATAAATACGAAAGAATTTATTAAGTATGAAAAATTGGTTGTTGTTTTGAAATAACTTAATTATCAACTACTTTGGGGGGGGGGATAAATTTTAAGTTTTTATGGATAAAAATGTATAATTAAATTAAAAAAATCTAACTCTTTAAATGAAAAAAAATAAGCTAATACTTATTAGAACTCATATTTATTAGATAATTTCATTACTTTGTAGATTCATTTAATTTTTTACAGTTAATATTATCAAAGTGAATATAAATTACTAATTATGAAATATATCAATTGTAAAAAAGTATTTACTTAGCAATGAAATTTTGATTTTTTGCTATATATACATAATTTTTTATAAATAATTTATTTATTGAAGAGAAATAAAATGATTTTCTTACAAAAATATTATAATAAGTAAAGAATCAACCAATCAAAATAAATCATCAAAACACATGACATTACATGCAAAAAATTTAAAAAATTCTTTCTTATATGCACATGATTAGAAATGGGTAAATCAAGTGCTTATAAATTTGATGAATATCTTATAGAAAAATATATAGTATTTTTTCATTCATTTGATAAAAAAATTGAAATAATTTCAACAACTTAATAAAATTATAATATATTAAAATATTTCATAACATCATATTATTTGTGGTACATTACTCAAATATGAATTACATATTATTTTTTTTTATCTAGATAAATCGATAGAGCTATCATAAAATAATAGTAAAATAAAAATTGAATATCAAAGATAAATTCTTTCATGAACATACAGAAATATTTGAAAATAGTATTGAAAATAAATACATAAATATAATTAATTGAAATACAAAATACTGCATGCTGATGTTTTTAAGTAATATAAACATTAAAATCCTAAGTTGTTTATAAGAACTATAATTTTAAATAAATATTGAGAAAATAATAAAGTAATAATATTGATAAAATATTAAAATATATTAGAAAAGTATCTAATGAATTTAAAATAAAAAAAATATAAAAATGTATAACAAAAAAATATTAAAAATTTTCTATAAAATGATCTTTAAATTAATTAAAAAGAAAAAAATATTATTATATTATGTTAATCGGGGAAAGAGGTCCTACAACTAAAAATATAGGATTGTACCACAAATAATGTGAAAATCAAATGAAAAAAGAATAATTGTGGAATAACAAAATTTACATATAAAATAAATAAAATATTTATCTATTAAACTTGTGATAAATTAAAATTTTAAAATAGAATTTTGCGATAAGAGTGCTTAATATGGTGCTTATAAAATATTTTTAAAATTATAAACTTATTTAGTGAGATAAAAAAATATGATAATAGATATTTTTTGAATTATCTATTAGATAAAAATCTAATATTGTAATTTTGGCTAAACACAACATGATTTTTTTAGTTATAATAAATAAGTTAATCATATTAAAATAAAATATAAAAGCAAATAAACAATCAATGAATTTTTTTCAAATAAATTAAAAAATTCAAAATTTTAAAGATTTGCCATTTGGTCAAAATTGCACAATTAAAATCATAATTACATAAATATAGGTCCCACACTATTGTACTATATATAATAGTATAGATTAGTGTTAAAAAAATAAACAACATAAAATTCAATTTCATAGTAACTTTTAGGTGAATGGTATTAATAGTACACAAAATATCAGATTAAAAGTTTGAACTTAATGAATTTTTAACACGTATGTGCATAAATAACAAAATACCTTAAAATTCAAGCATAGCATAGGATTAATGCTAGCATTAGTGATTAAAAAATCAAACCGAATTGGCTAGTTCAACTGGTTCAATCAGGCACCGGCAAAGGCTCTGGGCCGATTTGATAATTAAAATTACTTGGCCAAAAAATCAATTAAAACTGATAAAAAATCGGTTGAACTTGTGGATCGTTTTTTATTTTAAACCAATTAATAATTTTTTAAATAAAAATTAAAAATTAAAGAGGTTAAATTTCTCTATTTTTTTCCTTCAAGGTTCAAACTTCTTTGCTTTTTTTATTCTTCCATTTTCTCATTCAAATTCTTCCCCGATATCAAATTCCAAATCCAAATTCAAGAACTAAGCTTCAAGATAATTAAAAATTTGTGTATCGTGATTTTATTACTTATTATAATATTGCTCTTAAATTATGAGTTGAAATTTTTATATTGTTTGAGTTGGTATTTGTTGTTCTTGTAAGTTGTAATAGATTCTATAAAGATTTTTTTTTTAAAGAATTTCATTATAATTTGATATTTTCAATTCATATACAGATATTATTGTAGAATAGAGTTTATAGAAAATTTAATAAATACTAATCAATTTTTATTTTTTCCTTAAATATATATTAAATATAATTATAATTTTATACTGTTTCAATCAATAATTAAATTAGTAATAAATAAGTGCATTGATTCAATCGTCAATCTGATTTGATAAACATTGACTAATATAAAATAACCTGGATACAACAGACTTGGTCCCACCGTAGAACAATTGGGATTCAGATCATACAGCCACATGTGAGTACACCACGCGGCGGCAGCAACGTGAGACACACGAGGGGCACCTCATCCTGCATACGTGGCAAGTTATGATAGGCCCGTCGCTGAAAACCCCATTTCCCGGTGACTTCCTACCCAGGGGCCCACCCAAACTTGTATTAATCATTAAGATGGACTAGGACCAAATTTCAATAAATTCCATTTTAGAGGCACAGATAGAGAGAGAAATCAGCTTCACGCAACTTTATTTTCTGCGCGACACGTGTAAATTTCAACGAAAACCTCTTCTCTAACCAGCCATCATTCATACGAGGATAAAATAAAAATAAAAATAAAAATAAGAAGGCTTGGGTGCTTGGTAGGAGTGTAAATGTGATAAACTTATTCGCGAATCATTGGGCCTCGATTAAAGAAAAGTTCATATTCGGCTCGATTTTTATAAATTTGAATCGAGCTAAATTGAACCAAGCTCGAGCTCATTAGTTAAACGTGTTGAGCTAAGTTCAATAATATTCGATTCGAAAAGTTCACGAAATTAAACAAGCTTTTTAATTATATATATATATAATTATAATCAAAGCCAATAAAATAAAATCTATAAAGATAAGAAAAAAATAATAATAATAATTTAATTTTTTATTTTTAAAAAATTATAGAACATAATTATTTAAAATTTATAATTATAGATTTTGTTTTGAATCTTAATGAGTTATAGTTAATTCAAACATATATGAATTTGAGTTTGAGCTTAACAAATCGAGTTTTTCTTCTTCTTTATAATGAACTTTATCTAGTCAAATTTGATAAGACTCGCCAAATATTCATCTATTTCAACGAACCGAGCTTGAGTTTGACTTTTTAAGCTCGACCAAGCTCAGCTCGAGTTCGAGTTTGTGAATTAATAAACGAGCTAAACTTTAACCTACTAGATTCAGGCTCAACTCAACTCAACTCGTTTATACCCCTAATGTTTGGCCCTAAGTTTTGTACGTCAAGTGCTATGTGCCATGTATGGATAAAATATTTCAAATTGTTATTTTTGATAAAGGCGAAGTACGAATTTTTTTTTTTTTAAAAGCTGGTGTATGTAGAAATGAAGCTTACAAACTCAATGCAGGATGCTATGGGTGTTACAAAGATTTCAGTAAGGAAGAAAAATAAAACATTAAAAAATATAAATATTATGACTCCTATAGTAGAACAATTAAAAATATATTACAAAATTAAAATTATAAATTCCATTTAACTAATTTACAAACAAATATTGCATTAACTAGTTGAGAGGCTGGCAAATCCAACCCCGATTCCATATTTGAGAAAGCGGGAAAAATACAATAAAAATGGAAAGCTCGAGTGCTCGACATTAATTATAAGTTGGCATTCTTTTTTGTGCAAGGAAAAAAAAAATTCACTTAACCATTCATATCAAATTCAATTGAACTCATATCAAAGTATGTACTCCATTCACTCTTGAGTTAATCTTTTAGAATAGGAATCAAATTCGATTGAATTTAATATTTTACATTATATGAAAAATGTATTTTTAGCCCTCTCAAAAAAATTATTTTAGTGGTTTACCTCCTTGTAAGAAAAAAAAAAAAGTTGAAATATTGTCTCATGTTTTTAAAAATAAGTCATAAGTAAAGTGCACTCGCCTAAAAATGCGAATGGTTGTAATATTTTATACATAAAATGACTATTATACCCTTAGTGTATCAACCGTGAGTTCTTTTTATTTAAATGAACAACCCAAATGGAATAGTACTTAATATTTATAAAAATATATATAAAAAAGTATTTAAATATTATAATAGATTTATAATATAATATCTTTTTGGTTGGCAAATCTAGCTAGATCCAACCGGCGGCTGCAGTCCTCGACGATCGTTGTGTATAAAAAATAAATAAATAAAAGCTTAGCCATGGCAGCCGATCACGTGGGGAAGGATGGTCAGGGTTGCCATGGAACCAGATCTGGCCAATGACCGCTGGCAATTGTCATGTATGGATAGAAAGGAGAAGAAGAAAAAAAAAGAAAGAAGGAAAGAAAACTTGGCTACCATTGCAGCCAATTCCTGGAGGTGGGGGAGGGGGAAGTTATATATATTATATAAATTTATGAAAATAAATATGTTATAAATATAAATAATTATATATAATTTTGTATATGCATATATAATTTTATATCTATGAATGTATATATAATTTTACAAATTTTAAATAGTATTTAATTTATATATTTAATAAATATAAAATTATTTAATTTTAGATTAAATAAAAGAAAAAATATTACATTTATGTATATATTTTTATAAATAGTAAATAGTATTTAATATATTTAAATATGTTATGAATAATTTTATATTTATATACGTATACGTATATATAATTTTATGTGTGTGATTTTATATATATGCATGCATATAATTTTTTATAAATATTATATAGTATTTGATTTATATAAATATTTTATATATTTTATAAATATGAAATTATTTAGTTTTGATAATTATATATGTGTACATATATATAATTTTATAAATATTAAATAATATTTAATTTATATAATTATGTTATAAATTTCATAAATATAAAATTATTTAATTTTAGATTAAACAAAAGAAGAATAAATTTGTATATATGTAAAACTATTTTAGCCCTATATAATTTTATAAATAATAAATAGAATTTAATATATATAAATATGTTATGAATAATTTTATATGCATATTTGTATATATATAATTTTATATATGTGATTTTATATATATATATATGTGTGTGTGTGTGTGTGTGTGAGTGAGTGAGTATATAATATTTTATAAATATTATATAGTATTTAATTTATAAAAATATGTTATATATTCTATAAGCATGAAATTATTTAGTTTTGATAATAATATGTATGTATGTATATATAATTGTATAAATAGTATTTAATATATATATATATATATAAATATGTTATGCATAATTTTATATGCATATATGTATACATAATTTTATATATATACATGTATATATATTTTTATAAATATGATATAGTATTTGATTTATATAAATATGTTATATATTTTATAAATATAAAATTATTCAGTTTTGATAATTATATATGTGTATGTATATATAATTGTATAAATATTAAATAGTATTTAATTTACATAAGTATGTTACATATATTTCATAAATATAAAATTATTTAATTTTAGACTAAACAGGAATAAAAAATATTTTTTGTTTATATGTATATATAAATGTTATAAATAATTTTATATACATATATATTATGCATATATGAATTCATATAATTTTTTATATGTATATAATTTTATATATGTGTGTGTTTATATAATTTTATAAATAATAGATAGTATTTAATTTATATAAATATCTTATGTATTTTATAAATACAAAATTATTTAATTTAGATTAAATAAAAGAAAAAAATAAGAATGTAAAGTAATTATATATGAGGGTATTTTTATCATTTCAATACAAAATTCAACTCAAATAAATAAAAGAGTACAGTAGTTCAAATTTTAAAAACATAAGGGGGCGTTTCACACACTCCTTTCTTTTACAAGGGGGTAAATCGCCCATTTCGTATAATACATGGGGTAAAAATGTTTTAACCCGTTAATTATATATTAAAGAGATGCTTTTGTTCTTTGAACTAGTGCCAATTTTGGTTAGAATCAAATGTTTAAAGTATGAAATGGAGGTACAAGATGCGTATAGATTACGTAAATAGGAGTTATTTCATATTGGATTAGAGACAAAGACGTGGGCCCTTTGGAGTATAAAAGATTTTGTCCCATACACTAGTCTACTTGTCCAACGTTGATAGTTTTTCAAATGTGACACACCATATATGCAATTTAAGGGTTGGTGCTTGTTAGATGAAAGTATAAAGTAAGATATTCATAGAGTGTACCCACGCGTGCGTTGCTGAAGTTGCTCAAATGTTATGGCCTTGGGCATTTGAGTGAATTGTTTCAGATTAATTTTTTTGTTGGAAATTATTTCACTTGGAATTTAAATTTAAAAATTAAATATGACTTTATCTTATTTTTAATGTTTGTAACTAAAATATTACATAAACATTTCTATAGAAATGCTTTTATAACGTTTTTGCTATTACACGTACGTTGTACCTGATTCAAAATGAATTTGGACATATTTGCTTCCGTTCTGCACTTATAAATATTCTGTTGTGTTGTAGGCTTAACACACACGTGTGAGTACTCTTCTGAAAGTTCTTCACAACTCCTTTATTCTCTCTAAACTCTATATAGTGTTTTAATATCAGGTTCCACCAATTGAGCAGTGCATCAAATGAAGTTGGTCTAAAGTGCAACAGTTGACTTCTAGAGTGTCTTATTTTGGAAAAAGAGTTGTGGTACCCAACTCATCAATGAGTGAGGCAACATTTTCTTCAAGAAAAATCAGTTTTACTAATGGTTCAGTCGATCGTTCTATCTACAATACAAAACGTAGATAAGTTGTCTTACTTTTTGTTCTTTCCATCCCTTTATTGATACAATTATATTGCTATTCCAATATTGTTTTCATTGCTTTTTGGTTTCTAAAAAACTAAGTTATGTATGCCTTAAAGTTTTATATTTGAACTATTTATTGCACTGCCTCATGATTATCTGTATATTTTGATAATCTAAAACTTAGATTTCTAATATATGTGATGTTAGATATTGCCTAATTATATATGAACTAAACATATATTTCATCTGTTGTATTATTGTGTTTAGGTTCTAATAGAAATCTTTTCATTTTTATATTGTTATTTATTATTTTGTTATTAATATAACATTTTTTATAGTGTAATGTGTATATATGAATTTCTTTACAAATTTGGTGAGTTGCAATTAAATTTAAAAACTAAGAATATTTGTTAAAGTAATAATTGGTAGCTTTTAATAGTTAATTAGAGTTTTTACTTCTATTACATTTTGATAAAAAAAAAAAAAAGATTCAATTACATTAATATTTAGTTTAATTTTAAATAATAACTTTCCAAAGACTCTCTAATAAGAAAGTAAAGAAAATCACTTTTCTAAATATAAGTTATGTTCCATCATTAGTTGACTTATAGGTGAATGAACGAGCTAGGAAGTATAAAACTATTTCAATTGTATTTACAGTGATAATTTCATTAGCTTTTTTAAGGTGAATTACGACTACTACTTTTGTGGTATGGCGTAATTACGGAAAAGTTAATATTTTTTTTAAAAATTACAAAAATTCTCTTAAATTGACAAAGAATTTGTAAGGTAAATAGAAAATGTAAAAAATCAAAAATACCCTAAGATCAAAATAATTTAAAAAATTGAAAAAAAAAGACTTAAATGGCCCTCTATGTATTATGCATATTAAAATTCTGAAATATATTGAATAGTATATATATCTAAAATAATTTATTTATATAATTAAATTTACTTAATAATATTAAATAAAAAGTATATTTATTAATTGAGTTATATATTAAATACTATTAAATTAGTAAGCATGCCTAATTAAATTACTTACTAGAATAATAATCATATTTAAAATAAAGAGATTTTAAATAATTAATATATCTAAAATAATTAACAAATTTAATCAAATTTATTAATTAATTAAAAACAAAAGAAATAAAAAATTAAAATTATATTAATTGATAATAAATAAGTAAAAAAAATTAAATACATGCATTTTTAACTAAATTATTTATAAATTGAAAAGGATAATTTTTTAAATTTAAATGTATTATTTAATAAAATAATAATCATTCTAAAATAAAGATATTTAAAATAATTAAATTAATATTTATTTAAATAATAAATATATCTAAAATAATTAATGAAATTGTGTTAAATTTATTAATTAATTAAAAGTACAATAAATAAAAAATTAAATGCAATATTAATTAGGAATAAAAAAATAAAAGAATTTAAACATATATTTTAAGTTAAATTATTTGTTAATTATAAATAATATTTTTTTGATTTTTTTAAATAAAATCCCCACTCGCACCTCGCACCCCTTCTCTTCTTATGTCAGCCATGGCGGCTTCTACCCATAGCAGTCATAGCAAACAGTTATTGGTTGCCTGGCCATGGCCAAACAACTGATAACTTGCTACTGTCACCAT
>JACGDI010005412.1:124516-138986 GCA_014898725.1 Jacaranda copaia | reverse complement strand
GCCTTATATAAATAATATTATATCAACCAATTTGACTCTGAATTTTAATATTTAAATATTAAATAAATTAGCTAAAGACAAATTATTATCTTAAACTAAATTATATTGTAAATGCTTGTGAACTATCGTATATCATGTTTATTTCAATACACTAACTTTCTTCTCCACAACTCAATATTATTTGTATTTTTCATTGACATCCATATAAACTTAATTAAATGAGATAATTTTAAGTTTAACGTGTCTTCTCTCTAGATATGATAAATATTACGTCGTTTTATAATTTATCTGATTTAAATTCAATTGAAGATAATTTTATTTAGTAAAGTTAGTGTTGAATAAAATTTATAATCAAATTGGTGATACTTATTTGTAGAAGTGGCAAAATGCAAAATGCTGTATATATGCAGGTTATCAATAGGGGGCGAAAATAAAGTGAAGTTATCATTTTACTTAGTCAACAGTATTTTTATCTATCAGCATTTGAAGGTTGTAATGATAGAAGAAAGTAATTGATACCACTCTCAAAGTACAAAAGGTAAAGTGAGGCTAACCCAAAAATCAAATTTATAGTTCGTTTTCATACTGCACAATTTTTATAAAGAAATGAAAAGAGGAAGCCAAATTTTAAAATTTTAAATTTGAAGCCTTTTGATAGATAAAGTGTATATATTAAGCCATAGCCTTTATGATTAAAATGAGAGGTCTAAGTTTAAAACAAAGGCCATCACTAATAATATGATAAACAATATATTTGTGAACATCAAAGGATTTGCTAATTTTAAATGCATTAATTTTTTGGAATAACTGTAGAATGTATATATATTCCACACACTATTGAAGATTGAGAATACATAGTTTATATATTATAAATTCGAATCTCACAATTTAATTTTCGGAATTATGCATTATCAAATATGGCTTTCCATTAATATTAAGAATTATTTATTTAACTTAAAAATATAAAAGTTAATCTATATAGTGTTTATTCGGTGAATATTGGGCTTTTAATTATGTTCTTTTACTTATTTTTAAAAATGACGCTTGTTAGAAATAAAATATTCTAATTATTTATCAATTGTCTATATTATTTGCTCTTAGTTGTTGAAGAAAGTAAAAAATTTAAGTTGGTCTTACATATAGTTTTCAGAATATTCTTTTAATAAACTTTTTTTAAAAAACTTATTCTTATACTTAATCTTCTTTTTCTAAAGATGGTCTTAAATTAAATTTTCTGGCCTTTATTGCTTTATATTTAAAAAGAAAAGAAAAAGGGAGGTCCAATTGCTATATTGCTTTATATATCAACTTTCATGTATTGCACTAATATATTTTTGTACAGTTAAAAAGAGGTCCAATTTTGATTTCTGACCGCTTTTAAATTTTCATTCTAAATATTGACCCTCAGTTCATCTTTTAAAATGATAGATTTCTATTGTAAATATGTATACATATATTTATCATATTAGGTAAATTTATCATATTATTTGTTCAGACAATAGATTTTTGTCAAAATTAAAAATTTCAAGAATAGGTAAATGCTATTAGCCATATTCTCAAGGATGCTCATGCAAACAACTTGTTACACATAAGAGCTAGTTTGGTTGGATTTTTTAAGTTATTTTACGATAATTTATCATGTAGATTTTTGTGTGATATTTTATTATAGTGTTGTAGTTTGGTTGACATGATAAATAAATCCACAGGCGTAGCAGATTAATTTATAATGGGAATTGCACATATAAACACGAATTTGTGATATTCATGCAGATTTGAGTGTTTATTATCACTCCAACCAAATAAATAGTAAGATGAGATAAAAACATTATATCTCGCATTATCATCCCAAGTCAAACTAACCCTAAGTATATAGCTTAGGGGAAATTTAAATTTAGTCCCAAAATAAAAGATAATTGCAATTCACCAGAGCTCACGGAATAATCAATAGATCCTATATATTCGCTGATATTTGCATTTTTAGTCCTGCCATTAAATTATTAACGTAAAAGTCATGCGAAGGGGCTACAAAAATTATTTGGAATTAATGTTCTAAGTGCTTTTTTTAATTATTGCTTGATAGTAAAGTGTTAGTTGGAACTATTAGCACCACCTCACATGCATCAACAGGGAAAAGATTTTTTTTTTTTATTTATACATATCCAAAAAAATTTCAAATTTAGCATGATTTTACCAAAAATTCGTATTTAGTTGAAATTGATGCTGTAGTGCACCAGAATGATGATTTGGCACACCTAATTTGATGATGTGGATATAATTTTCAGAATGCTCTATCATCAATTCTAGCTAAATTATGAATTGTTTGTGAAAATTAAACTAAATGTGATAATTTTTAAATTATATAAGATTAAAATTCTACTAGTTACATGACAAAATTTTTAAATTGGCAAAATTATAGAACTAAAATTGCAATTTTATCTTGTTTATAGACTAAGAATTTTAGTCAAATTTTTTTTTCAAGTAATCTAGTTAAATCCCATCTTGACGAGATTTCTCACTTTAATAATTGTCACGACTCTTCTATAAACCAAACACCATAGGTCATTGGCCTTCAAATATATCATTACACATGCCAAACCAGTAAGGTCCTAACACTAACTATTTCATATCAATTGATATACACATGCAAACCATTCGACTTCACTAGTCCACTATGGAGAGAGACTATGAGAGTCAACGAGGCCGGGTAGTTCGAACCCAAATGCTGTCCATCCCCACCTCCACGGTAGGTACTTGCCCCTGTTTCCCCACGAGGAGGAGGGTACCCATGGGTATCCACAGTTTAATAAAATTTATAAAAAATATTTATGAAAAAGAAAAAAGTAATACGAAAATTTGTAAATTTTTTCAATAATTTAAATGACTTCCAAAATTAAAAACTTGTCATATTTAACACACCAATTTAATTATTTAATACAATAAAAATATTAAAAGATATAAAATGCATAAATATAAATATCAATAAAGTTCACAATTCTTCGCCAAGTTTTTCATTTAGTGTGATTTCTACAAAAATATATGTAGTTTATTAGAAGGAAAAACTAGGATATAACAGTAATATAGTACTTAAGCCACAACCATATTCTTAAATCTCCCACTTCCATAGCCCACGTTCTCCACACTCACACCTCTCTCTACTTGAAAGCTCAACTCCCTTGCGGTGATTGTCTTTCCATTGCGAAGTCCAATTCAATCAGAGTGGTGAATCTTATCACTGTATGCTGCATTCTATACACAGGCATGTGTGCTTAATTTTCCCTTCAAATTTTTGTTCCGCTGTTGATTTTAGTTTATTTTCATATAAAAAAAACTTATATTTTTCATCAATCTGACTATTTTTAACAATTTTCTGGTTGTGGATATAGGATTTTTGGACAATTGGTGCGTAAAGCTCCAAAATATAGATGACAAGAGCAATCCTATTTTATAGTTGAACTGGTTCTATGAAGCTTCTATATGATTTGGCCAATTTCCTGCGAGTATTATTTCATTTTATAGCTTCTTTTTTTTTTTTTATTGAATTTCATGATTTCCAATTCTACTACTACTTTTATTTGAAGGAATAACATGTTTGATTATTTCATCAATTTATTCAATGATTTCTCATTTTTTATTATTTCATTACTTCAAGCAAGCTCTTGCCACCCCTGAGAAGAATGTTGTTGATGAGTTCCAATTAATTATCAAATTTTTCAAGGTATAATTTTTCTATTCTTCTTTCTGTTCCTTTTTTGTGCTATAAGGCCACCAAAAATATTGCTACATTTGTTGTTGACTTGTTTACTTTGGTGGTGGATAAAAAATATTTAGCAGTCATGATAGTGGCGGCAATAATGGGGGAGAAATGGGCCGTTGATTTGAAAATAATATATGCGGCTGTGGTGGCGGTATGGCTAAGAGGAGTGCGGGAGATTTACATTAGACTACAAAAAAATAAAGACGACCTGATTATAATTGTTAGTTTGGGTGTTCTTATTTTATTTTATATTTTTTACTACTCTTAAAGGGACTTTGATTTGAATTATGACACCATACATTTTAAATATAATTGTTATTAATTGATTGTGAATTATATTAATTTGTAAATATATTCACTTCTAAGTACAATACAGATTCTGCTTGTACAAACTATTGTTGGCTGTAAGTGGTATGGTATATAAAATGATTATATTTTGTCTCTTTGATCATCCACATATCTTATTAGTTTTCATAACTTAATTTTTATTGCTTTTGATATTTTAATTTTTATAATAAATAGTATCTTTCAAATATCTATCCCTTAGAATCCATTATTAATTATTTTGACTATTCTATAAATCCAAATTTATAGGTATCTTTCTTTTTAAATAGTAAGTATAGATATAATAAGCAATTTGTTCTTGGATATGCCTTTAGAGTTTAGGGGGGTTTATGTAAAAATTAATTTAAAGCATTTTGGTTTATATACATAAGGCAATTGTCTATTTAAAATATGAAGAAAAAAAAAAGAATATTCAATTCACATGTACATATTGGTCTTCGTTTATTTAACTTACATCTTCCTCTTCACGATTTTTTTCCTAACTAATCATTTAATTGGAAATAGCATCACATATTACACTTTCATTCTAATCAAATTCAACTTAATAAATTAATTGGTTTAATTGAAATGTTCAAATTAAATTGGATTTGCCCAAATTATAATATGAATTCCAACTGGTTTAATGTGCTTATCTATTACTATATAAAAGGGAATCTATTAGTATACAAAAGGGAATTCCATTTTACTCTCTAAAATGGAAGTTATCTCATTAACTTTTACAAAATCATTCTTCAATCTTTTCATCCTGTTGAAATATATACTATTTAATTAAAAGGGTAAAATTGAAATTTTTTATTTTTTTGGCAATTCTCATATTAAAATTTAAATGTTCAAAATTGCCCTTTAATTAATTAACAGAAACAATGAATTCAGAAAGCTTATAAGAGTTATTTACCATTAATCCACAACCCACGTCTCCACAGCCTCCATTTCCCATTTTCATCATCCCATATGTGAAAACCGAAACCACCAACTTCATTCCCTCAGTTCCTCGCTGACATGTTTTATTTTTTGTTGCCATTAAAATCAACCACCCACGTACCTCGAAACCTCCATTTATCGGCTTTGTCCCATATCTCTATCCAAAACTATTGAATAGTTTCTTCAAATCCTTTCTTACGCCACAAATTTGTTTACTTTGTTCAAGTATAACAAGGCCAAAACAGATAGTTTGAATTGGGTTCATTGTTCGTTATAGTCATGAACAACATGGTTCAAGCAGCAAACGTCAATATTTAAGACACTTCCAGAACTTGAACTGGTGGAGGGTCAAGGGTACCCTGGACAAAGTTGGATTGTCAAATTTAATAACATCTACACAATGGAACAACGTTTCTTGGAATTTTTTTGTTATTTGATTATAAATATATAGTCCATCTTTATGTTGCTTTAAGCTTAGTTGTTTTTGCTTAGACACAAAAAAAAAAAAAAGTAAATATTACACTTAATACCCTATTGAGTAGTTTCAAATGTGGTTGTAAGGCTAAATTTGGATTACTAAAATTAGGTATCACAACTACCAAAATGTCCATAATTTAGACAATATTGAAGTACAATTAAGTAAAAACATGAAAAATAACTTCCATATTTGACACATAAATTCCTTCTTTTTTATAATAATAATATCTAGCAGTTGTTGCATGCAATTTCTGTGTGCACAAAATTACTTTTTAAATTATTTAAAATCAATACATGAAATAATTTAAATTATGGGTAAAGTTAAGAATGTGTTGAATGTTTGATATGATAAAGAAAATAATGGAAGATGGAATTTTGAAAATACGAATTCGTTAGTTTGTAGATTTTGTGAAAACTACATTTGCAACCTTATTAAACCATCACTTCTAGAGGGCAACTTAAAGGATAAATTTGGAATATTAAAAAAATTGGTATCCAAACCACCTTTTTCTACTGAACTCTCCATTTTATCCTTCAAACTAGATTACCCATTTTAGTTGTTGGAATAATTGAAGGATAAATTATGTAAAAAACCACAAATAACTTCCACTTTAAATACAAAATAGCCTTTCTTTTTATAATAGTATGGTATAGACAAATAGTAAGTATAGATAAATATAATTTATTATATAATTGCATAACCATTGAGAATTGGTCTAATTTTTTGGTTTTTTTGTTTAAAAAATCTTTTATTTGCATATATTACTTCTTAGAAATCTCTATCAATTTATTTGCACATAGATTCTGTATAGAAAATCTCAATACTCTGTTAATATATGTGTTTATAATTTGTTTAGTATAATTTTTATTCATATTTAATTGGTACATTTACTTCACTATGTGTTTTAAATATTTTTACTTTTATTATATTGAAGGAGAAATAAATTTTACATATATTATTGATATTACATAATATTCAGAAAGTAGTTGTACGCGTGGTGACTGCTTACACATAAATAATTCCAACTATGAAGATACCTTGAACACTTTTATTTGGTTTCTTCTTCAAGATAAAATCATGTTCACATCCAAATGATACTGAATAAATTTTGGAAGTTGGTCCATAGAGTTTCTCATCATCAACATGTCATCCAACATACTCATTGCCTCCTTTGTACCTATTCAACAGTACGCTATTGAATTTGCTTCCAAGAAAAAATTTGTGGACCTATAGTTGAATAGTATATGCTTTAGGGATGACTTCATTTAAGAAAAATCCCAAAACATGTAAATGATATGTTACTAGTATTGTGAAATGCGACTGATAGCAACTTCTTCATTTCCTAAATGTCCTTCTAGGGTTAAAATTTTAATATACTATGACTCTAAATTTTGAACTAATTTCGAAATAAAAATAAACATCCACTCAAGCTATTTACGCAATAATTTATCAAAAAAGATTCAAATCAAAAGTATCTTAGAGGGTTATACATTATGTCAAGCATTGATTAGTTAAATTGATTAGGTATATACATATACTTTATTTTAATTTTTAAGTTATTTGTACTTTACCTAACATCAGTTTACTTTGTCCCATTTGACATTATGGTCTACTTTGAAATATGTAGATACAAGTAATGGAACTAGAATCATCAATGCAAAAATTTTTATTAGCTATTGTTGAAGCAGAGCTAGAAGAGAGAGGCATCACATTCATGTTAGAGAGAGGAGACAAGCTATGAGTGCAGAGGAGCGAGAAGATTACCTTGCAAGAAGGTGACAATATTACCAAATCAGAAGATCAAGAATTGCAAATGTTGAAACACGTTCACATGAAGACACTACATCTATATCACATGCAAATTCAGGTTAAGAAAATTTTCTATGTTACTAAATAACTACTATACCATATTTTATTTTGGTATAGTTTAATTTTCTATGAGCATCATTAGAATGTGCAACGTTATTGATTCTTACACTCTAGATACATAAATAATATAATAAGTCACTCAATTTAATTTGAACCCTTTATTGACTCCATATATACTCTTTATTTCCAATACGTGGAATTTGATTTTAGTATTACTTTAGTTAGTTTGTTTTATAAAAAGAAAACTTAAGATACATTCGTCACTTTGAAAATTAAGTTACCATATAGAAATAAAACTTCAGATTAACAATGCTACTTTGGAATTTGTGTTCACTATGTAATTTTCACATTGTCTATATAAAAATAGGAATTGCAACTACTTATGTGGCAAGCTATCTACCTCAGTCAATTCCTATGCAAATTGATGTCAACTTAGTTCAAACCAATCAATTTGAACCACAACCTCTCATGTTTCACCACCAATTAATACAAGTGCACACATTTTATATTTTATATCTAAATATCAATATTTCATTCAATGCCCTCAACTATTGATATGCTCAAGTCCAATACAATTTTCAATTTAACTACATCCTGGTGTGAAACTCTTACATCAACTTTTCTTTATAACATCACCTATTCATCCAACCACTATTGGAAGAAGTCATTTGTCTCCTTTAAAGTATACGACGTTTCTCTCCAACAAGAATCCATCTAATATTTGTGAAGGTTCAACTTCATTTGCTCCATCTTCACGTAGAGAAGGTATCTATACTTTCAATCTAATTGAATTAATTTACAGAATTGGTTATTCAAATTTATTAGGTTTATATGTTTGAATTCATAGTATTATATATTAATATATATATATATATAATATTAGCCATCTAATGTGAATTTCTAATATATAATTTAATATATAGGGCATTATATAGATGGTGAACCTAATGATGATAGGGACTCTTATTATGAAGTCACATTGAACGTGATGATCTTAGGCATGATAGAAGACATAGATCAGGCCGTACAAATCTCTCCCACAATTGTGCAAGGGATTTTCATGAAATGCAACAAAATCATTGATTACAACTCTCAAACCCAACAATTTGTCTATATTTTTGGGCTAGGTTATTTCATGGTGAAACCCAAAACTTATGTTGTAAGGGAGGAAAAATTATTTTTCCCAAAATTCTTGTTCCTCATGATCTTTGTAATCTCTTTACTAATCAATCTACTAAGGGCAGGATGTTCAGACAAAATATTCATGCTTTTAATCACGTCTTCTCATTTACCTCAATGGGAATTAAACTAGATGAAAGTCTAGCAACAGGTCATCAAGGGGTATATACTTTTAGGGCTCATGGATCCATTTATCATAGGATTGGTACATTGTTACCTCTTTCTGGATTGTGACCAAGATACATTCAGATGTTAATTTATGATACAAATCATGAGATTGAAAATCATTTACTGGAATATGACGGGTTGAGTAGGGAACTGATTGAAAAGATCAAGCAAATTCTTGATGCTAATAATCCATTTGTACAAACTTTACATCAACTTTCTCAGCGTCCTAATGTTAATCATTGTAAACTACTAATTAAAGAGCGACCAACCAGAGACCATCAATATTCACTTCCAACAGCATCACAAGTAGCAGCTATTATTGTTGATGGTGATGAAGTAGCATATGCTACTAATAGGGATATCATCGTTCAAACAAGTGAGGGACATTTAATGAATATTAAGGAATTTTCAAGTTATTATGATCCTTTACAATACCCTCTGCTACTTCCTTACGGTACATATGGTTGGGATATTAAATTATGTGAAGATTGAAACTCAAAAGCTCAAATATATAAGAACACATCAACGAGATATTAGAGCTGAATTATACCAAGGTCTTCAAGATTGCTTAAATGCTGGTGAAAATGATGCTAGTAAGTTATATACTTATTTCTTTTATGTATAATAATAATAATTAGCATATCTTATAATGTTGTATACATCATTATATGCCAATGTGATTATGTGTCACATTAATATATAGGGCAAATTGAAAATATCACATAATCTCATCAACTTATATCTAATTTAATTGATACTCGAGATTATTAATTTTTATTACAGTATTTCAATCAACGACATTAAAGATGGTGCAGAGATATCAAGAAATACAAGATGGATTGCAAAACAGCTACACGATATTGTTTTGCAAAGTATTTTTTATTTAGAATAACATAATTATATAGTGGCATGCCACTAATATATAAACTATTTAGTCTCATATTTGTAGGATTGCAGCAGAAGCTCACTGTAAGGAGATGTAAATGTACTATATAATTACTTCGTACATAAATTTGTTATAAATTCTCTTTGTGAATATATGCGTTTACAATTTATTTAATATAAATTTTATTTAATTTTGATTGACGAATATAATTAATTATGTATTTTAAATATCTTTTCCTCATTATATTTAAGAATAAATATGTACAAAAATTACGTAACATTAAGAAAGTACTTATGCGTGTGGGGACCGCGTGCGACGGTCGCTAGTAAATATATAAATCGGGCCGGGAATGGTTTATAAAGTGAACAGTAAAGAATATTTTGGGAATGATTTTGTGTATTTTGAAAAGCAAAATTGAGGAATGTGACATTTTGTTTATTTAAATTTTGAAGGTTAGAAAACGAGTTGAGAAAATGCTTACAAACAAAGCCTTACCTCTTGGTGCTCAATCTTCTTGCCTTTCATCATTATTCCATTGAATATTTCAATCCATGATCGCTTAATTTCAATTTTTTTTGTTCTCTTGAATACATTCTTTCTAAAATTATGAGTTTCTGTCTTAACTATATTGATAAAAACCCTCAACACTTGCGCCTTTGAAAAATCATAGATTTCGAAATTTATGATTTTTCTTAAAGAAATTGAAAATATTGCAACTGACTAATATTTAAAAACAATTACAAATAAAAAAATATAAAATATCAATTAAAAATTATTAAATATCAAACTTAATGAATAAAAATCGTAATTATTCCAACATTAAACTTAAAAATATTTGTAAAGTTACATACCCTATTAATTATTCAACAAAGATAGTTGAATTTTTTTAAGGGGAAGACAAAAGTATATATTATTCATCATATTCAAATTCTAATTCATTAAATACAAAAAATTATATTATTTATTAAAAAAACAAACTACTGTATAGCTTGAAAAGAATTTTCTCAATACAAAATAAGTAAAAGAATGAGATTATATTTAAATAATAATAATTTCTTCATATATAATGTATATACATATATATTATATTTTAGTAAAAATTAATTTCATCCCTGTAAGGCACAAACTACGTATTAGCAAATCTATGTATTTCAATACAGAATATTATTTTTTTTCCATGATGTAGACTTAATTTGTTTGTATTAGGTAGGTACGTCAGCTTTCATTGGATGATAATTTGTTGTACTTAATTATGTCGGTACATGTAATTATTTTCAGTTGCAAAACACAATAAGAAAAATAAATAATAATAATCATCGTCTCATTTGAAATGAAGAAAGAATTGTCCTGGAATTTTTACATTGGAAGCCTCAAATCTCAATGCGAGGGGACAAGGAATTGAATGGAGTCATTATGAGCTTGTCCTTCAATTCTGGCACAATTTTATAATATTTAACGGCTCTATTATGTGCCCATATAATTTCTGAGACATTAGTTTTTGGCTGCTGCTGCTGCTGCTGCTGCTGCCGCCGCTATTATTTAACGCCGTCACATCAGCGGCGAAAAAATTATAGTTGGTTGCCAATTAAAGATTATCTTTTCTTTGAAAATTCTAGAAATAGGATTTCAACTTATTCTGTTTGATAAAATTTATTTAAAATAATTTATAAAATTAAAATTATTATTTTATAAACTCTTATATCTTATAATAAAATATTTTTAGAACTTATAAGATATTAGATCTTATTTTAAAAATAACTTCTTAAAGTATTTGAATAAAATAAGTATTAATAATGGTAATTGGCAAAATTAAAATCATAGGAGTTTACTAAAATTTTCAAAAACAAATTAAGGACTTTTTACTTTTTTAAAAACGCTTATAAAATTCTAACAATCCTTATTTTATTCTCAAAGACATTTCCAAAAGTTAAAAAGTTAGTTATGAAATAGAAATAAAAATTGAGATATATTATGTTATATAATTGAAAAGTAGATCAACTTATATTTTTTAAAATATATGTATATTTTATTAATTTAAAAATGATAGTGTGTACTTAATGTCAAATCAATTTTGAATTTAATTGATATAATAGTAGGATAAAATGGTAGGTTTGCAAAGAGTTTTGAAAAGAAAATATGTATTTTTTCTTAGAAATAAAATTGTGAGAAAGTATGTGTTTCCAATTTTCATTTCCAAATGAAAATGAAAACAAGTCACATAATTTTAGGAGTTTATAAGATCTTTCCCTAAAAATTTTAGGGCACCCCTTACAACATCTTATAAACTCTCAAACATATAAGATAAATTATGGAATTTATAAACCCACTCAAACACCCTCTTAATTAGACCAAAATAAACTTTTTAAGATATTTATTATTTAATTTGAGATTGAAATGATCAAATTTACTAATCTACTCAAGAGTTTAAATATTAGTTTTAAATTTTGCAAGGGTTGACGATTTTACGAAAAATTAGTCTTGTGTTTGAAAAAATAAAATTAAAATAACCAGACGAGAAGGGTCGAGCCCCCCTTTTTTCCCCTTTTAACATCCTTAAGTAAATATCCATTTCTTGAAACATATAGATTTTTTTTTTCAAAAAATAATATCCTATCAATTAAAATAAATAACGATACAAAACTACTTTTTAAGAATAAAGTAATAATATAAAAATACACAAAATCTATCATTTTTCAACTCAAATTGTGCTCAAATTATTTTATGATAATGAAACAGCTTTTTCTTAATTTTATACACACGTAAATTGGATGTTTTGTAGATTCGAATCTCCACCTCATACTTTATGTATGAAACACTCGATAAATAGATAGAATAACATTATTGTCAAACATTTTCAACACCTAATTTATCATATGGTGGTTAATTTGGAAAAATATAAAAGATATTGATGGAATGAGTAGTCCACAAGTTTTTGTACAATGAAAAATATGGAGAAATTAATGTGAGAGTGTAGGTGTGTCTCCTGGCAGGGGAACTTAAGTGGTGGACAAGCAAGGAAAGTAGGGTAGGAGCGCATAAATTGCAGCACTGTAGGGGTGGCAGTGGGTGGTGCCGCTACTGCTGGTGGGTTAGGTGGATTCTTCCCCCAAATTCACAAGTATACTACTGTGCCTAAGGACCTGCCCATGCTAAAGTGACCTTTTGCTTCAATTGAGGTCCCCCACGATTCCACAAGGTCCTCCTCTCTCAAACAATGATATATCTGTCTATCACATTTTTCTTGCATTCATTTTTTTTTTTCTTGAAAATCATATTATTATAATATTGTCCTCGTAACACCAACATCTTTGAAATTTGTTTGTTTCTGCTTCGAATTCGCTTGCGTCGATTTTTGATGCATTTCATAAATAGATGTATTTATAATCTTAAAATACGAGTGTTCTATGCTTACGGATTTATATAGAAAGTGTGTGCAAACTGTTCTGTCATCTCATGACTAATAAATAACAATTGTATTACATCTGATGAATTTATAAGTTGGATTAGTAAGACTAGACTATAATAATAAAAGCTTTACATTTATATATAATTGAAAGTCGAGGGTTTAGGCAGGTGTTGGCGATGTATGTGGAGTGAAGATTCAAAAATTGAATGTTGGTGTTGATGAGACAGGAGTCGTGAGCCCATACTCGTTGCCAGAATTTTGAATCATTGTATGAACTCAACGGCTTTAATGAGGAGATGTGAATTATTGGGGGTCTGGCTTTGCCGTTACTTTTGGGAAGCAACAACTTGCAGCACATTGTGTCCATGCTAGATAAATGACCCTATCGTGCATTTCATTGCTTTCTTTTTTCTTTTTTCTTTTTTGGGAGGTGAATTTAGTAGCTTCTCCCACAAATGGTGTGCTTTATCCATGGCCGCTCCAAAATTTTACTTCTTTTTCCCCATCTTTGTTCCCAAAAGTAATTCAATAGAGCCCAATGGAAACAAAGGCCTAGAACTCAACTAAGTTTAGGAGGGTTTTTGGGAAAATTTATAAACTCTTCAAAAAATATTTTGTGAGATGCTTAAAATCTTATAAAATATCAAAAAAGTATTTAATTTTTTTTTTTTTTAAAAAGGAGCTTATAAACTTTTAAAAAAAGATGTTAAAAGAGGAAGGGGTTCATAACTTATTTTTAAGATCTTAACGAGCTCCCTTAATTTTAATTATATTAATTACAAAATCGATATTATTATCATCTTATAAGCTCCAAAATCTTATTTTATCCAAACACTTTAAAAACTTATTTTAAAAAAAGATTTAACATTTGATAAGCTTAAAAAATATTTTATACAATATGAGAGATTATAAGATCTTGTAAATAAATTTAGTTGAACACCCTCTAAAGAAGATAAGCTACACTGAGGAGGGCTATTGATTGGTCGGTACCTAATTTTAATTTCTTTCAAATTTGATTTGAATTTTAGAAGTTTTAATCATTAAAATATTCGATGGATCAAATTCGATTATAAATATTTGTAATTCAAAATAAGCGGATTAATATGGAGCCAAGCAGTCCAATTGATTAAAAATTCAAATCCAAAGTTAATATTTTTTATTAAATTAATACATTTTTATAATAATAAAAAAAATTAAATAAAATCTATATATTGTATTAGTCTAATGTCAATATAATGCTATTAACATTGGCTTAGATAAAATAATAATAATAATAATGGGATACTGAAAAAAAATATTAAAATAATAATGTGTAATAGTTTGCTTATGAAACAATATATAATGTGAAATAAAGACTTGTCATGGAAATATTTATTTTTTGGGATAATATATGATAAAAAAATAATCCAACACTCAAATTTATGCAAATTACTTTAAAATATAATATTTTTCATACAATGGGGG
>JACGDI010005412.1:50953-117043 GCA_014898725.1 Jacaranda copaia | reverse complement strand
GAGGTGCCCCCGGTTAAGGTACTCCGACGCTTAAGTTAGTTTTGGTCAAGGTAGAGAGATCAAGCAGAATATAGAGAATGTGAAGTTTGTAATGTATGGGGCATTAGCTTAGGCGTGGTTGGGCCTGGAGTATTTATAACTTTTTGTAGGCGTGATTTTACCCAAGTACCTCTATCAGGTGTACTAACTTTTTCTCATGCTAGGGGGTTGGGGAGTCATTCCATGTCCAGATCACGGTACTGTGCCAAGCGGCACAATCTCCTATTTTTCCAGATAAACCGTGCCAGTAGGGGTACGTCTCTGCCAAAATTGTTGGCAGGATTGTCAGAGTTGTTGGCAGCGGTTGTACCAGCTGCCACATGTCATTAGTGCAGAGGAACTCAACTTGTTAGACTAATAAACACGACGAGGATCCGAGTGAACACCGGAATGGTCTTGAGATCGATTTATGTCAACCAGAATCGAATATTCGAATTTCTGGAGTGGTCTTGAGGTCGTACGAGTCGACCGCAAATCCTACCAAGTGAGGTCAATACCGGTCGACCAAATAGATTTACTGTTGGGCTTCATGGGTTGTCTCATTTGATGTTGGGTCTGTTAGACCTACTAGGTTATCCCATATCAATAATATAATGTACATAAAGATATATTCTGTAGTAAAAAAAAATTACAATAACATCTTCTAATTATGTAAAATCAATATACATATCCAACATAAGTAACGTTTTTTAAATATTTTATTAACATTGTGGGGGACTATTATTTTTAAAACGAGGGATAGAAACATGGATTTGAATGAAGCATATATCCACCACTGTGTGGCCGGCTGATGACCTTGAATTAATTAATATTGAGCAATGGGATTAGTTATTCAAATTCATATGCATCCACTACGCATTTAGGCTTTGAGAAGTGTACTTCAGACATCGAATCTGGAGTGTGGTTGATTTGATTCGCGGATACCCAACACAATCAAGAATAACAAGATTTGCCTTCAATTTTTTTCCCATTTTTAATTCATTTTGACTCAATTTTAGAATATTTTAATTTAATTATGCATGTGGACAATGAGTTTTTATTATATTTATATCAAAATTTAACTTGAGAGGTAAGCTCGTTTTTAAATTTATTTTTCTTTATTAATTAAACCTTGTTTCGCAAATTGGATACAAATCACGCATCACTTGTCGAGTGACAATAAATTTTGCATTATCATTCTAATGATTTTTATAAATTTAATAGTAACAAGAATAATATTTAGATCATCATGCTTGATGATTAGTGATTCATCTATTGTAATAACTTATATAATGGCAATGAAAATTTTATCATAATTTTTGTGTTGACAAATTAAAATTTATCATCTAAAAAATATTAATCATAGTGAGAATAAAAATTGTTATTACACAAACAAAGCAATAGTAAATGCCAATGAGATAATTTTATCATAATTTTTATTATATGACAATGAGATAATATTTATAAAGTCATTCGGTGGTATGATTTTCAAGGTGTTTTGAGTTTTGACTCGATATTCGCGTTTTAATTTGTGAGTGAATTAATATCAAATGATATAATTATTATCATAAAATATTACATTAATTCTGACCTTCCAAATTTTAATTATGAACGTTAATTTGATTCTTATATTTTAAGAATCATTTCATACAGTAAATATCATTTTTAAAAATGCTTTTATTGCAAATTTTAGAACGTCACTAATGGATTAACTTGTAAAATGAACTAACCAACATTAACTTGTTCTATACATGTACAGCTGCTTCATCATGCCAATTTAAAAAAAAAACTCCACAATGTGTAGAGAAAGAATATAATTCTTGACTTTTCTAAAAAATAATATTAACCTTTATATTTTTTAGAATTGAAATCAATTTTAACCCATGATTCAATAAGATTATCTAAACTGATCGGGGCACTGAATCAGTTTAGTTAACTTTATATATAAATTATATAGATAGATGTCAACGTATGTGTTAGATTTTGTAGAAACTACAAAAAGAATCATAAATTTATTTGTCAATAGTTATTATATTTTTTTTTCTTTACTTGTTTTAACTTCTTTTGAACCCACAATCCAACTAGACTGCCTAAACACGATTAAAACAATTTTAAAACCCTACTCATTTCAATCTAAATTAATTGTATTGGATTGGAAAAATGGGTCAAATATTGATATTTGTGATATAATATGTATTTGTTACACTAAAAAACTCAAAATAAAAGGCTACTGAAGAATTTTTTTGTTTTTGTTTTTGTTTTTCTGGGGGCGCATTTATCATTTATCTCAAGAATTCAATCCAAGCATTTTACCAGCCAAGCCAAGAGTGTAAGCTACTTGCAACTAACTTACTAACAAAGTCAAAATCAAATAATTTCCAATCTTACCGAGCAAGATTCAAGCAATAATTTAATTCTACATCCTAAAGTAGGCTGTGGTCCCCAAACGGATTTTCCAATACAGAGAAAATTTAAGAATACATTACCAAATTTGACTGGAAACAAAATATCTTTTGGGTTGGGTAGAGGTGAGGTGCAAAAGGGTTCAATAGATCTACGAATTTCATCAGTCAAATTCAAGTCATTTTGATATTAATTCGAATTGTTTTGAATTTGAGTTCAATTAAATTAAGTTTGAGATTTATTTTTAAGTTAATTTTGAGCTTTTTATATTTTGATCCTTCATTGCAAGCCAATACATAATTAAATATTATTTTTATTTTATTAATAAATATATTGTATTAATATTTCTTTTGTTTCACGTTTGAGTTTAAACTCAAACTCAAATTTCACTTCACAATTACTTGCAATATTTAACAATGCGAGTTTTATCAAGTCAAATTCAAGTTTTTATCAAGTCAAAACAGTTTAATTTTTGGGCTAATCAAAATCGAGCCTAATATATATTTTCAACTCTAGCTTGAAAATTTTTTCGAAACTCGGCTTAACTTAGTTAACTCAATTGCACCCTTACCTTTGTTATTTAAAATAAATTAGTTTATTTGATTTGATAGAGTTTTAGACAACTAATAATATTTTAAAAAATAATTTTTAAAATAACTCCTTCAAAACTAGCAATTAATAGCTGGTGATATTAATATAAAAGAAACATTTTGACAAAATTTGAGAAGAAAATAAATATAATAAATTTGAAATGTAGCAGGAGCAAAGAGGAGAAGAGAGAGAATATGAAGGGAGAAAGAGGGGGGCAGCCGCCCCTGGATGCTCTTGGGTAGGGCAGAGTGGGATGACGGCATGGCTGCTACGCACGTGAGACGTGGCGAATAATTACGCAACTTCTGAGCAGTGGGTGGGCGGACCCCACGTGACAAAGTCCCCCAGCCGACTCTGCCGGCCCAGGCGGCGCTTGCCTTTCTGTCCTTCTTTACGACACGTCGCCGCTATATAATTTTTTGGTATTATTGAAACAGGTGTGCTTCACGGGTACTCGCAGACGCGCTCGTACTGTATCGCCGCCCCCACGTGCCTCCACCTCTCCTTTCTTGTTTCTTTCCTAAACCTAAACTATCTTCCCTACGCGCTTACTTTTCCTACTGCTTTGCACTCGCTCTCTTTCCTTTAACTTCCTTCAAACCGAGTAAAAGCATTTCACCTCTGACTGCTGACACGCTCTCTTCCCCCGCCGCCCCCACCCGCTCTCTCTCATATTCTTCAAAATTTAAAAGATATTTGATTGAGTTTATATATTACTCAAATTATTTTATAAAATATTTGAGAGTATAAAGTTTTATAAAATATAGAAAAGAATTTGTTAAAGAAATTTGTAAGATTTTAAAATAAAAATCCATGCTCTTTTTCTTTTTAAGCAAGAAAATTTTAACTTATTTTATGATTTCAAAAAATTTATTTAAGTTTAACCTTATAGATTAAAATAGTTTTATTACTGATGTCTTGTAAGATCAAAGAACTTATTCTACTTAAGTAAGTATTTTAAAAATTTATTCTTAATATAAGATCTAACATATTATTAATTTTAAAAATATATTATAAATTTTTTAATTAAGGTTAGAAAAGGTCTATAAGTTAATTAGTCTAATTTAGTTGTAGGACAATCAAATTACTTCTAATTACTAAGTGCCCGTTTGGTTTTGTTTTCGAAAACCCTTTTCATTTTATGCTAAAAAAGAAAACAGAAAATAAAAAACTATCAATTTCTCTCTTATTTTCATAAATACTTTTGTTTTTAAAATATTATCCAAAATACATTATTACTCTCTCTCTCTCTCTCTCTCTCTCTCTCTCTCTCTCTCTATTTTCACTTTTAATTTTTTTTATTTTTATTTGTACGATTTTTAATACAAAATACTATATTTTTCAAATACAACTCATTTTGACCCTACATAATTAATATATTTTAAATAAAATTCCAAACAATATTTTATTTTCAAATTAAAATTTATAACTAATTTTTTATTATTTATTTTTACTAAAAAATGAAAATAACTCCAGAAAACAAATTCAAATGGGCCCTAAAAGCATCTTATCCAAACATATTTTAGGGTTTGTTGGATTTATTAAAAATATACTTTACAAAAAGTGAATTTAACAAAATTGTATAGTTTATATATATTATTTTAATTTTAAACAAAATAAATTTAAAACATGATATATTTTTTAATTAGATAAATAATATGAAATTGAATTTTTATAGTTAACAGTTTGACAAATATCAGCCATTCACATTATAAATCTAGATCTCAGTACTTTTTCTGTTTAATTAATTTTATTTTTAAATTTATATAATCCAAATAAGAAGAATATGTTAAAAAAAATAGCGATTTCAAAAATATTTTTCCTCTCTCTCTCTCTATATAAGTTAGCTTTTACTTCTCATAATACAATTTTTTTAAAATAAGTTAACATAGTTTTGACTCTTGTTTGAGTTAATTGTCGATGTGAGTAGGTTTCTATATTTTAAATATTGGCCATCATTTTCTCATCTTTTTCTGGTATCATGTTTTTTATTATTTGTAATTTTTTTTTTAAATTTATTGAGTTGTTTCGAGGTATAGACAAATGTAAGTTTTTTGCATGTTTACAATGTGTCTTTATAGATGTAATGATGTTAGCGATGAACATGAATTATCATAGTTTTTATTGATATTAATACATTGAGTTGTTTTGAGTTATATATTGAAGGTAATGTTTGGATATATTTTGTGAAAATGAATTTTGAAAGTGGAGTTAAGAAATATGAAAGTCAAATTGCAAAATGTGATAGATTTTTGTTTATATCATAGGAAAAGAGATAGGGAATATTTCAAGAAGTTCTGATATATTTGTTTATACTTTGATGGGGAAATTTTTTTACTGTAAAGGTCAAATAATGTTTTTTGGTTGAGTGTTTGTGGTAAAAAATGAATTGAGGATTTTTTATTTTACATATAATAAAAATAAATGATATATAGATATATGTATATGTAATTATTGGGGTTTTTAGTCATTTGGCCTTTAATAGCAAGTGTATTTTGAGGCTTTCACCGAGGGTGTTTAGGGTCCGAACTTGCCTGTATGTTTGGACATATTTTGTTAAAGTTGGTTGTATGTTTAGATATGTTTTATCATAATAAATTTATTTTAGCAAAATATATTCAAATATTTTCTAAAAAATATATAATTTTTTTCTTATCAATACTAAAAGGTGGGGAAAAAAAGCATATAAAAATATGATTATTTTTAACTTATTATTATCTATGAATTATTGTTGCATTTGTTTAGATCTCATTTATCCACTATTTTTATGTTTTTATTTTATTTTTTTTTGTATTTCTTTGCGCATAATTGAATTTTTTTCATTTAAGAAAATTATGGGTTTTTATCTTTATTGAATAATCAACAACCAGTTAGAATAATTTAATTCAATTAAAAAATTGAGAAATTTTAAAGATTTGGAATTCTATCAAAATATTATGATTATAATCAAATCAAAGTGTGTGTGTGTACAGTAATATAGATTTGAAAAGCACCAAGTTCGATTTAATTAATTTAAATCCAGGGTCGGTCGTCATTAATGCATTACTCAGTCAAATCACAAATCTAATAAATGGAATTAAATATCAGCTGATTCAAGATCCAATTTTGGTGGATATTATTAGATCGTTTCGTTACGGGGGAATAATAATAATATATTGGTACATACTTACCCAACTCTAACTTGCTAATGGCTGCCTCGCTGTCCACCAGCAAGCAACAACATTACCAGTCCATTTGTTGCTCAAATATTTTTGACCGAATAATTGCAAAAATTGATAAGTGATGAAAAGGGCACCACATATTTTTATGACAAAACTCATGAAATAGAATAAGAATAATGACGTGCCCTCGCACTAGTTATTTTAAAGTTCCCTCTTTCTTAACTTCTTTAATCTTTTTACTCTTTCTTTTTAAATTCACTAATTTATTAATTTTTTAGAATATCCGTATTTCTACGCTGATATTTTTTAATATAAATATATCTTTTTTATCCTTTATTCTGATAGCACGTGTGTTATCCTGGATATAGATGGAATGATATTTTATGTCGGATTTTCTTTCAACTTAACATTGAGAGTTTGTCCAAAATTTCAAGTTCAACAACCAAAAACGAATATGAGGATTGTATTGTATAATCTAACCCCTCATAGCATGCATGATCTCAAAATTTCAGGATTTAAGCTTAATAATTATGCCAGATTCTCTTATCTCAACTTGTAATTACTATTTCTTTTAATTTCTCAAATCAAAGTGGGACGCTATTCTTCAAAATGAAAATTAATTTATCTTTTTTATAATTATCTTAATTAAAGCAAAAATGTGCGCGATGTTATTCTTCTAACAACAATTTTCAAAGCACTTACTTTCCTTTATCTTTATTACCTTGGTCATTCGTTATTTATTTTTGTCATTATTATCAACAAGTTGCAGATATAAAATCAACAAAAATTAATTTGGCCATTATAAACGAAAGCAAGCGTGATTTGAATGACAACAATCCTAAAGCACTAATATAAAATATCCAAACTTTTTGAGAGGGTTTGGTTATGTTTTGGCAATATAATTAAATATGTGTCTATTTTCCCTTCAAACTATCAAAATTAATTTTTTTTAAATATCTTCTTCTATTTTTCTTTATATATATCACATATATTTTATTATTATTTTTATAATAAAAATATTATTTAATTTTATTTCTATCCCAAATGATTAATAAAAAAATATTAATTTGACCGCTTCAATAAAAAATATTCTTTAAATATAAACAAACATATGATGCTCCCTAAAATATCTTCTACTTATTTTTCAAAACATAAAAAAACATATATCATAATATTACTTTCATATTTTTTAACCCCACTTTCAAAATTTATTTTTTCTAAATATATATAGCGCACGTTCCAAAACATAACCAAATATTCCATTTACTTTTGTAGTGCTTGTTTAAGAATTTTAATATTTTTTTAATCATTTTCTTTCTGAATTAAGTATTTGTATTTCAAAATTTAAAAGAAAATAAGAGCAAACTTGCGTTGCGAGAGAGGAACATGTAAAGCAGCAAATAAAAAAAGAAAAATAAATTTGAAATTAAATTTAGGAGAGAGGTGAGTCGTAGATGTTGACCGATTCCATAAAGGCGAGGAGAGGAAAAGATGCCGGATGGCATGATGGCTACGGGGCTAATGTAGGAGGAGGCAGGAGAAAGCAGAAACCAAAGTCTACTCCACAAATTCCGCCGACGCAGAGAAAAGCTGGCCCCACCGAAAGCGGCAGCGGATGGCGCGACATCCCAAGTCCTTCCTCAATGGACCCCACTTCCTCCTGTCGGCCAGTCGGCCTCCCGCTCTCCCACACGCTTCTTGTTTCCCACCAACATTTTATCCACTCATTTAATCAACCCACACACACTATACGTTTTATTATTATTATTATTATTTTTTAACCAAAAACACATTATCCTCCTATTTGGTAAATTTCGCTTTGCCCCCACCCCACTTTTTCAAATTACTTTTACAGCCCTTTTCATTTTATTTTCCCTCAGCATCAGCATTTTCATTTTATTTATTTATTAAAAATATTTTAACAATCAAATTACTCAGAAACAAAATATAATATTAAATAACAAAAAAATCATATTCTATTATTTAAAAATATACATTACTTGGGGGCTGTTTGGTTTTATTCTCACTATTTATTTTCATTTTCATCTGAAAATAAAAATAGTAAATTATCACTATTTATACAATTTTCTTAAATATTTTTATTTTAAAAATATTTTTTATTATATTCTCTCTCTATATTCATCTTCCTTTCAACCATTATCATTACTTTAATCATTTTTTATCTTCCAAATACTTTTCATACATAATTCACAACAAAAATATTATAAATTCAAATTCATATATAATTATTATTTTTTCAAACAATCACACATCACATCATCAATTCAAATCCAAAAATCACATAATTTTTAATATAAAAATACTCAACATCCAAATATATATAATTTTTACACATATATAAATCTAGAATTTTAAACAATATATCAAATACAAATCATTTTTAAATTTATTTTTTTAACTAATTTTTTACAATGTATTTTTTACCTAAAAATGAAAATGGACTGTGAGAATGAAATCAAATGGCCCCTTAAATGTTGGACAGTAAAAAGATTTTTAGTGGATAACATTCTCCTTTTTTCTTTTTTCTTATGGGAAGCTAGCATTTTTTGTGTGAAATTTGATAATATGCATGCTACGGTTTGTGCATGTACTTACTGTATTTTAATCAATTTTCAATTTTAATAGTTGGTATCAACTGTCAAGCTACAATAGATAAATTACAAAGTGACACTACTTAGTCATCTCAATTTACTCATTAGATAATGAAAAGTGTGTTGTATAAAAATATAGGAAATGGACTGCAAAAATTTCGTCATCAGTTATTACACCTAACGTTCTCGGCCCTCACTACAGCGAAATCTTGAACCCGCCGCAAGTGACGATGCGTTTTCAAATGTCACTGACAAGGTATTCTTTTTTTCACTCGAAAAGAGCAAAAATAGTATTTGAAAGCACTATACGCGTATCTTTTAATTTATTATTATTCATTTGTTCTGAACAGAACCACGGCTTAATTGTAAGTTTTTTTAACCAAAAAAATATTAGCTAGTGGACCTGTATACTGAAATATGAATTATATTATAGAAAACTTTTCTAAGCATATTAAAAATATTTAATTTCTTTAAATGTATTTTTGAATTTAAAATAGAAATATTTTTTTTTAAAAAAAAAACTAATATCTTTTCACTATCATCTAAAACTCTTGGAGTGTGAATAAGAATTTAAATGGAAACTTTGGTTTCAAAGTAATGACATCGTTAAATTAAAACAATTTCAAGGATAATAATGAAAGCCCGACGTTATTTAAAAATGTGAATCTGGGACGGAATAAGATCCGTTATTGTTGGCCGGAAGTAGTAAAAAGTTAAAGAAAAACAAAATTGCGAAATAATAATTAATACAGTGGGCGGCAAAGCTAAAAGCAACACGTGCCGTCCACCTCAGGCACGACATGTACCCCGTCAACACGGAATTCGGACGCCTCGGTGGGCCCCCCGCCTCCCTTTCAATTCAGCTGTCTGTCTCGCCGTCGGTGCCCCTCTCCTCCTCTGCCGCTCCATTTTCTTTTTTCTCTCTACTTTTTTGACCACTTCTTTATAATTTCCTGAACTCTCATTTAATTAATTTCAATATTTATTTTTCTTCTGCAATTAGAATCTTATCCACACAAATTGCAAATACAATCACCCCCCCAATTGTTATCTTTTGTTTTTCTTTTATGCTTTTTGTGCGTGTTCATGTAATTGCCAAAATTTTGGAAGACTTTAGGGGGATTTGTTTTTGATAATTGTAAATTTTATGAATATTTGGAATGAAGGAATTCTTAAGAAAATGGCCAGGCCAAGGTGTACAAGGCTTGGTCCTCCCTCCCATCGTAAATTGCTTGCCTGCCGGATGAATTTGGAATTCTTTAATATAAAATTCTTCCTCGTAGATTCTTTTATTGTAATTAATATGAAAAAGATATTGGGAAACAGGGAGCCCGTGATAAAAGTTTTAGCTCGAACGCTAAAATTTTGTTTAATGCTCATCTTCTCGTGAACATTTCCGGATCCATGAATTATATTAATTACATCGTAATATCAATCAAAAAATTGATCAGTTCGCCAGATATTTTAGGACGTGGCGGAAGAACTAGATCCCTCTTCTTTTTTGAAGAAATAACCCACTCTTTATTCAAAAATTGCATCATAATTGACCAAATTCAGACAAAATGGTTAAAAAAAATTCAATTTCATACGAAGAAATTACATCCGCTTAATACTATGTAACAGCTGCGAGCTCGGATCTGATGCAAGCTTAAATCACCTAACATCAAATTACTCAAAAATAACATGAATTTCTTGAATTTTTTTTTTTAAAAGAAAAGAGAAAAATGATGCAACCCTAATAGCCGGCCAGAATTATAACAACTAGAGAACTTACTCTCAGCTGCAAAAAAGAAAAAAGAAAACAGAGGGTCTTTTTGAAATATATTTACACATCAGACGTCAGTTTCCTCTTCGGTTATCGTCAAGATTCAAGCTTCCACCGGAGGGGGCAGATTAAGATCAAGATCCAGTCCCCTCTTCGCATCAGAACCATCAAAATGGTTCTCATCCACCACCGATGAAGTGTCCGAATCGCTCTGCAACGCGCCGCCACGTGGAAGCCCCACACCCACCTGGTTCAGGCGGTACGCTGCCGCCATACCCGGCTGCACCAGAGGTTCAAACAGAAAAACCGGCTGTCCGTTGGGCAAGACGGCCATCGCCGGCTGGCGCCGGAAAAGCTGATACCCGTTTATGGGATTTAATCCACCGGCCTCGGCCACAGTGACGCCGGTGTCTGTGTTCGCACCGAGGCGGCGTGTGAGATCAAGCTCGACCGGGGCGCGAGTGTTGAGGTCGGCGCTGGACGACTCAACGGTGCTGCTCTGGCTGGGACTGTGTGCGGCGTCGGAGGGAAGGGGGAAATTAGTCTTCGCCTTGGGGCCACGGAACTCCCGGGCAGCAGCGTCATAAGCACGCGCCGCCTCCTCGGCGGTGTCGAATGTGCCCAACCAGACCCGGCTCTTCTTCCCAGGGTCGCGGATTTCGGCGGCGTAGCGGCCCCATGGCCTCTTCCTGACGCCCCTGTAGTGCACCTCCTTAACGCCGGTAACCTTGGCGTTTCCTCCATTAGCCTTGTCCTTGTCCTTCATCGCCATTATTCTTTTCCCAATAATGAATTGTTGATCCTCGTGATGCAGTAGTAATTTTTGGGTAAGAAAAGTTGCGTACTGAGAATGGGCTATGGCATTGTGGGTGTGAAGGCGTGTATATATAGGAAAAAATGTTTGGCGGGTTGGGGGTGGGGCACGGTCAACGAGGGGTTTGACTGAGAGAGGGGGCCGCCGCCCAAGCAATGAGAGAGAAAGAGTGTATGTATGACTGTGTGCATTTTGTGTGTGTAAGAGCGAGTGACTAATGCCAGTTTGTGTGTGTGTGTGTGTAGGGTCCACTAAAGGGGGAACGTGGCACGCGGGAGAGTCAGAACCGCGGAAGACAAGAGCGCCTAAGACGTTGGTGTGCCGGCAATTACAATTGTACAATGCCGTTGTTTCTGGAGATATAGATATACACCTAATAATATATATATATATATACTTATAATCCTCGTATTAGTTTGGTATTCTTAACTAATGCTACTTGCTGTATACGTATTTAGTCTTGTGCTTTTTTGGTTCCAAGTAAATACATCGACGATCGTACAAAGTTGAAATAAATATGACGATAGAAATAATCTCTTTATACCTAACCTAATGAAAAGATGGTAAATTAATCACTCAATTCGGAAAAAATATGCATTGCAAAAGTAAGGATACTGTTTGGGTATGAATTGTATTTTTTGAATTATATATTTTGGGAGAATGAGTTTTGAAAGTGAGGTTAAAGAATGTAAAATTTGTATTGGGCAATGTAATGTATGTTTGTTTATATTTTAAGAATAGTTAGGAAATTAACTTGAAAAGTTTTGGTATGTTTGTTTATATTTTGGGGGGAAACAATTTTTATTGTAGCAATCAAATCAATATTTTTTTATTAATTTTTTTAGTTGAAAATGAAATTCAATAATATTTTTATTATAAAAATAAAAATAAAATACATAGATGTATATGTGATGATTAGGTATAATTTTTTATTATAAAAATAATGATAAAATATTACGATATGTATATATGATTTTTAGTAATAAGTCGATTGATTTGAAAGGGTATTTTGAAAATTAGAAATTATTATTTTGACAAAAAAATTATTTCGTTTTGACAAAATGTAACCAAACATAGCCAAGCAATTTTTGCTTTTCTAATTTAGAATTTGCCTACTCCAAATCTCAATATAACAACATTAATTTTTAATTTTTTGGGGAGTTATGTGGACTGTTGGTTGTAAAATTGAATCAAAGGTAAAACTGATAAAAAGAAAAAAAAAATTATCAATATTATTGAATTTCCAAAGACAAACAAAAGAGGAAATAGATTAATTAGACCATGGCGTGATTAAGTACCTTTAATCTCACATTTGCTGCATTTTCCTTTTTTTTTTTTCCAAAATAAAAAAACACCTTTTAATTTAGAGGCAAAATTGAAATCTTTACACGTGAAATTCTCTTCTGGTCCAGGAAAGTAAATAAAGAAGGAGACTCCTCCCTTACATCCATCCTATTTTAGGAAACAAAAAGCTAACTGAAAATTGGAAAAGAGAATGCAGAATTGTAGATGAGGATAATTAGCGAATCCATTATCAGGAAAATCAAGGCAATACTCTTGTTTCAATTGTTTTAAGCTTCAACTCCCATATATTAATATGCACTTTAGTATTAAAAGTTATCATTTATACAAAAACATAGTAAAAATTCAGAGTAAAACCACTAAGCACTTTTAATCGTATGCAACATTTTATTTTTAAAAAATTTTCTTTTATCGCCGTCCAAGCTTAAGGTCGAAGCGTGATAGTCATTTCATTTTATATTAAATTTAATTTGTTTAGTAAAAGAGCACAAACTAGATTCACATTTACCGTGTTTCAGAAAACGTAATGCATATGTATAAAGCCAAAGGACATGTTTATTAATTAAATAAGGAGATAAAAAAAGATATACTAAATATGATATGTCCACATATATTTTATATACATTCTAAAGGGTTATTATTTTTTTAAACAAGAAAACTTCTATTTCTAATTTATATTCCAAATGGTTTTTATTGAAAAATGTTTAACGTCCCCAACATGTGCCTTTGTAAGTTTCATTAGTCGAAGGAAGAAACTTAAAGACACGTCAATGAGAATCAAAGACAATTAGGGGTATGAATTATGCCGGCATCCCTTCACTTTATTTATAATTTTAAAATAATATAAAATTTTCTTCTTTGTACACCAAAAATATTTATAACAGTTCTTATCCAATAAGAATTAATTTCGCCCTCTAAATTCTCAGACCTAGTTGTGCGTGTATGTGTGTGATTCTAGTGGAGTTGACTTTGATCGAAGCAGAGTTGATTGCGTTAATTTTAGCACTAGATAGGATGGGTTCGAGACCCAAGGGATCCTTAAAATAATTTATGGATGATCCTCTTGATAAAAAAATAAAAAAAAATCTTTGTCCTCAAAACAACTAACATTTAATCAATGTTTTTACATATAATAATATAAAAAATTATTTGCTCAATTCTAATCTTTAAAATGAAACGGGACTACTAATTTTGAGACATTGAATGAATATATAACCCAAAATGAAAGACAGAATAATTTATAGGAGGCGGTGTAAACATACGGTGCAATCAAAGAAACGCAAGGCCAGTGAGTAGTGACCCCACCTGAGTAGAAAATACGGCACCCACCGCACGCAGAAGTACGAGTACATGTACCATACTCCACCGCCTTGCGATTACTATAATACTATGAGTACTATACGACTCTACTCTAATAATGTAATAATCAGCCGTCTTCGCCTCAGCCTCCAATTGTCCGCCCCCTACTCCCCCTTGGGACCCACAAGTTTCCCTCATCCCCAATTCACCTCCGACACGTGTCCCCTTGCTCCCCTCTACGCGTCTCCTAACAACCCGCGTCCCCTTTCTCCTTCGTCTCCCTTTCCTCTCACTCGCCGTCTACTTAAATACTTATTACAATTCTTTTTCTTTTTTTGAAAAATTTGGAGACGCGATAATTATGGGTTTGAACTTTGAAGAGATTTTTCACTCAAGACTCGGTCGTTGGAGCAACATTAAAACTCAGGACTCCATTCGGTAAAGTTGATTATGTGGGATTGGGGAATTAAACCTAGTCCCTGCAATTATTACCTTAATGGATTCAAGAAAACGTTCCACGTGTATATGTAATATCCAGATAATTTAAAAAATGATTTTTGTTGTTGAATATTAGTACATTTTTAATATATGCCTCACATATTATTTAAATGAGAAAGAAATTGTCATGTTTTGAATATGGAAGAGACTTTTTCTAATATTTTGGGAAATATAGAAATTATAAGCTGATTAACAATATTATAAAAGAAGAGAACTATTCTATTTTTTTTTTCATATTTCTTTATTAAAGTTCAAAGTTTTTGTTCTTTTAATAGCAATATCTAACAATCTACATATCACACTAACAGAATTTGCAACACCATAGTTGGTATGACTTTGTTTATCTTTATAATGATCCGATTCCTTGGTTAAAAGTATTGGGCTTTGGGATATTAGTACAGCCCAAGGCCATATCAAGCCCTCCAGGACTGGTTTCATTCAAGGAATCAAGCGCGTCAGGACTCTTTGGTTGGATCTGGTTGCCCAGATACTATTGGGCAAGTTTGGTTGGAGTGACAAGGATGAATATAATATTTTTTATTTTATCTTATTATTCGTTTGATTGAAATGACAATAAATACTCAAATTTGTGAGAATATCAAAAGCTTATATTTATATTTACAATTTTATGATAAATTAACTTATCATTTTCCATAGATTTATTTATCATACCAGCTAAACTATACAACAATGATAAAAAATTACATAAATCACCATATAATAAATAATTATAAGATAACTTAAAAATCCAACCAAACTAGCCTATGTAAAATTGGCACAAGATAGTAGATGAAAATGAAATAGAAAAAAATTTACCAATTTTGCGTTAAGCAATCTGTAATACCCAAAAACGGCATTCTTTTTCTATATTGCACAAAAAAAATTTCTCTTTAATTCTTCAATTCCTACCTCGCCAATTTCCCCTCTTCTTGTGAGCGTGAAAGCAAATGGCACCTTCTAGCAGATGTGGCTACTTAAGGTGTTCAAATGAAAAATGTACCTTTTCCTTTTGTTAGCAATTGATTTTCTGAACAAGTTCACCACAAATTTAGCCGCCATAACCGGTGGAGCATACTGTATGAGTGTATGTAGTGCTACGAGGATAACTTTTGAGTTTCTCAAGCTCAACTTGATATTGCAAGAAACGACAATCATTATATTTGTTGATGGTTGAAAGGTCAACCAAAGATGAGAGCTCGGGCAAATGTTTCTTGGATTAATAGGTTGAGTTCGGTTGAAATATATAGGTCGTTAGGTAAGTAGTTTTAGTGTAAAGGTAGGTGTTTGATCTCATTAATTGACCCTTTTAGCAATAAATAATGAGATATTTATAGTAGAGTATTTAGCTGTCTTGATACTGTAAGGTCCTGGTGTCCCGCCATTCGAGTGTACAGGTGGCTGTTTTGAAAGGTTGAAATCTTTCGGGTTCATAGGTCTGGGTCGACCTATATGAAAAAAATGCGGATCTTATGGTTGTTTTGGGATGTTGGTTAATATTTGGGTTATTTTAGTCCTTTGGTAATAATTCCTCATCATTTTTCCCCCAACTTCATTTAAGAATGTGGCATTCATTAATGAGGAAGTTGATTTGAACTATTGATCCTAACGATTGCTTGTTTGGATCCATTAGATCTTCTTTGCGCATTCCAAGGCTGTAATCCTTATAAATAGGCATTGTAGGTATCATTTCCTCGCTTTCACCTCATCCATTTAGATTGGATACTTCGACCTTTCCTAATAAGCACCAACCAGCTGTAAGTAAAAGTTGAGCTTTCTACTTTCCTATCAGGAAAATTTTAACTCCAACCAACACTAAGTCCATAGCAGGTAGGTGTCGACCTTACGATCATTATTTTTTATTTTTCATTGATTTTAATTTTTTGTCGCTATCTGTTAATTTATTATTTCATTTATTTAACTGCAATAGTTGTTAGAGATAGCCAATAATTTGCCGTCCCTTTCCCTTTCTCTTTCCCCATTATTGAGGTCGGCTAGGAATAATGACAACTCATCGTCATCCTCTTTGTCTTCATCCTCGAGCTCCGACCAATTTAGTCACACTACTGGGTCATCTTGTTGTTTCTTTGTAGATCCTAACAACGACAGCGACCCCCTCAATACCCCTAGTAAAGTTAGTGTAAAAGTTTTTGCCTCTCTTTGTAGTAAATTCTTTATTCCAGAGAATTATAAGATCATAATGCCTCAATTGGTCAGAAGATGTACCAACCTATCCCTAACTGCTTAGCTTTCCATATTCTTATCTTAGAAGCTGGTCTGAGGTTCCCTATATCCGAACCTTTAGCTAATATCATTAGGACCCTAGGGTTTGCCCGACCTAATTAGTTCCAAACTCTATTTATAATATCTTGGGCTTTATAATAATCATGCCTTATTTCGTTGTCGAGCATTCTTTCATCAATTTTTGGTATCTCTTTCACATTAATCCCTCAACTCGATCGGCAGATCGGGGCTTTTACTACATAATAGCCCATTAGAGTTTTAAGTTTCTGACCCACCTCCTGAGCTTTGTAGGCTCTTGGCGTCACAAGTAGGTTTTACATTGAAGCCCTATCTCACAGTCCATGGAATGTTTCTCGCGAGTGGCAAGATAATAAGCCGGCCTTTTCTTCCAATGATGAACTTTCTTGGGATAAGGGTTTTGTTGACGAGCATTTGATTACTCAATGATTTAACTTTTAGACCCTCTTCAACAAGGAGACCTTTAAACTCGCCGACCTCTCACCCGCCAGTCTCTGACCTAGAAAGATGATTGGTAAATTTATTTCTTTTTCTTTTTATTCTTCATACCTCCTAACTTCATCCTTACTTATTTCTTTTTGGCAGAGATGATGACCCTCAAAGCAATGACTGCAGATCTCATAAAATAGAAAAAAGTGGAGGCTGCCACGGCTTAGAGGCGTAAAATGGGAAAAGGGACCTTCGCTGCTGCATTGAATAAGGGTTCAGGTCCTTTTAACCTTTTCTAAGACATGTTCCTTGCCTTAATCGACGTAACTCCCTAGCATGGGTCAGGAGTGACCCCTTTAGACCCCATGCCCTTTTGAGCAATTTCATCGACCCCTGAAGAGTTGGCGGGTACAGATTTAGAAGTTAGAGTCCACGGCGACGTAGGTCCGACCTTTCAGGTCAAGCAGAAAAGGGCTCATGTAGACAAAGGTAAAGGAAAGGTCAGTATCGACCTTTTGTTGCCCAGCCTAAGAAGCTGAGCTACGTAATCTAGGGGCCCCACCATCAGGATAAAGCATCGTCGTACTGGATGGTCTCTGGCCAATTAGGCATTTGTCAAATGACCTATATTCCTCCATTGCCTGTGCTTTCAGTAAGTACTAAGGCTTTGGAGGTAACATGCCAACTATCTCAAAAATTGGAATTATTGTCTCTAGCTACTCACCAAAATATGGCCCTACCTCGACTTTCCATTGACACCTCGTCTGTGCTGACAAGTGATGTTGGAGATGGGTCAGATAACATCTATAACAGTTTGCAACAAGACAACAGCCAGGCTATGCTAATGTTCACCCACTGTTGCTTTGTGGAAGAGCACCTGGCACATAATTTGATGCGGGTAAATTTTAGTCACATCATAACCTTTCCTATTTTATTTTTCTCTCATACTGTGCGCAGACTTCGTAGGCCGCTGCTTTTGCTCACCAACTAGCCATGCAATGTACTTTTCTATGAGATCATCAGGTGGTTGTAGACGCTCATATGGATAATGTCGATCAAGAGTTGGATAAATTAAGTGAGGAGGTAATTTCTTATTATCACATCACCGATGATAAAAATTAAAGAATCAAAGATCTAGAGAAGAAGGTTGAGCAGTTAAAGAAGGATCTAGCATCCTCCGAGAAAAATATGTTGACCTCTCCAACCAGTTGAGCATTGAGAAAGAAATCTAGTTTGTGGCAGAATGAAAGAGAGGTTTAGGAGTTTCAATAGTCGACCTCTTTCCAGGATCAACGTTGTGAAGCACAACATAAAGGGGTTTAAGACTTCATGCAGTCTTCGGTCTTCACTTTAGCGATTGCCCAAAGAGCTAGTATTGAAGGATTGGACAATTTCTATAAGTGCCAGTATCAGTTGGAGAAGTTAGGTGGTCTGAAAGACGATTTTGACGTCGACCCCAATAAGACCGAAGACCTCAAGGATTATCATGACGTACCTTTTCTCAATTTTTCAAAGAAAGAGTTTAGGTACATCTTTGAACAGTTATCTAACCCCGAAGGGAAGACACCTTGGCCATCAGAACCTGGTCTCTAGATCCCGGCCTTGAACCTTTAAAGCCTTTTATCTCACCTTCATTTAGTATTTTGCATCTTCGACCTAGTTGTTTGATAGGGTACATATGTAAATGGTCCAATTATTTTCATCTTCTTGCATCTTTTGTTTCTATGCCGACCTTGCAAGATGTTTACTGCAAAGAGGTCGTAACTTTTGCGGCATCAAGATGAAATTGTAAATGAAGTTTATTTCTCTACTTGTCTCTTCTATTATTAATCGCTTATTTCACCTTTAACTTGCTTTCTCTTAAGGTTCATTTAACTTCTTTTTCCAAGTGATAAGAGATAGTGGGCATCGTGATATCACGACATCAATTGCCCTGCTTCTCAAGCCTGTGTTAGTTAAGTTTGAGATGTCATGGTTAACGTGCTTTTATTGTCCATGAGAGCTCAACCTCTTTTAGGTTGTTTTGTTCTTCAACCTTTTTCAAGTTTATTACACCTTTTTCAGGTTGTTTCGTTCTTCAACCTTTTTCAAATCTTTATTATACCTTTTTCAAGTTATTTCGTTCTTCGACCTTTTATTCTTTGACCTTCCGACCTTTTTCAGGTCCTAACTTCTCAATCATTTTAATCCTACTAAAACGTAAGAACTAATAGCGGTGATATATATTTGTGGTGGTTTTACATGTACAATAATCTAGTAGATGTAACATCTTTCAAAATTATATACAACATACTATTTTCAAACATAGAACTTCCTTAAGTTTTGTATTCCCCAAGGTCATGGGAGATCCTTTCCATCAAGCGGCTGCAACCTATATGCTCCATTCTTTGTCACCTTCACTACCTTGAAAGGTCCTTCCCAATTGGGTCCAGCTTGGTAACGTGTTTGGATACTTCTACTTTCTTCAACACTAAATCCCCAACCTCCATTCATCTTTCTCTTAAATTCTTATTGTAACTCATCGTCATCTGCCTTTTTTGCAACATCATCCTCTGTGCTACTGTGTTTTTGGCTTTCTGTATAATGTCTAGGTCAAAAGCTCACTTTGCTACGTTATCCTCTTGATTAAATTCCAATACCTTAAGAATTTCTAGTCCCATCTTCGCAGGTATTACTGCATTCAACCCATAAACCATACTAAATGGTGTTTCTCCTATTAAGACTCTGGGGGTCGTTTGGTAGGCCTACAACACTCCCGAAAATTTATCTACCCATGCTTTTTTAGCACTGTCCAAATCCTACCAAAGGTGTACTTATTGGTCAGATAGTCATGACATCCGGGTTCATTTTCTTCAATGTGCTCATGAATATGATATCCACTGAGCTACCATTATCCAGCAATGCTTTCTGTACCACAAAATTTGCAATATCTACTATTATTACCATGGGATCATCATGGGGTTATATCACCCATTCAATGTCATTATGGTTGAAAGTTAGGTGCTCCGTCTTCTTCTCCATAGTGTAAACTAATGAGCTCCTTGGTTATACCTGTGCATACCTTTTTTACACATTGAGTGTGTCTCCTCCTGTGGGTCCACCGGCTATCATGTTTATCACTCCTTTTCATCGGAGGTTATTTGTACCTACTAGTTCATGACCTCCCTCTGGTTCATGATGTCTCCCATGTTTGTAACTCTTGTATGGGCTGTGCGACCAACTTTGAGATCGGCCCCTATGTTGCCATTTCCCCGGGGTATTTGTATGTGATTGTTGCACAAATTTTTTCAAATACCCCTACCTTATCAACCTTTCTATTTCATCCCTTAGATGTTGGCAATTCTCTGTATCGTGTCCTTTATCTTGATGAAAAGCATAATATTAGTTTGAATTCTTCTTATTGGGCATATCTCGCTGCTTAGCGGGCTATCTTATGATGTCTGATAAGGCAATGGCAAACATGGCTTCAGCTCCGGTGGTTCGCAAGGGCATGTAATGATTGAATCTTGGTCAAGGTGAGGACATTCGACGGTCTTTTTCAGATTAAGGTTTACCCATTTTCTCTTTCTTTTGCATCTTTGATCCTATCGCAATCTTTGACTATTCTTCGTCCTTCGTGATATTCATCTTCTCCTCATGCACATACCTTTTTGCTATCTCTATGAGGGTCTCTACATTAGGAAGTAGTTCCCTATCCAAAGCCGACGCCAATGGGCCCTTTTTAAGACCATGAATCAAGATAATCACCATCATATCTATGTTGAGGTCAGGAACCTCCAATACCTTATTATTGAACTATCTCATAAATGCCCTCAAAGTTTTCTCTTCCTTTTGCCTTATGGTAAATAGGTATGTGGCTAGTCTCTTGGATTTTTTCTTGCTAGCAAAGTGATATAAGAACTTTTTACATAGCTGGTCATATGTCACTGTAGTTCCTAGTACTAATGAGGTAAACCACTCTTGTGCTTGATCGTGTAGGGTGGTGATGAACACCCTACAATTAATTACATATGAGAATCCATACAACTACATCACGTGCTCAAATGCTGTCAAGTGTTCTTGCGGGTCAGAGCTTCCCTCATACCTTGGGAGTTCTGGTATTTTAAATCCTACCAGTGCTGTCTCTCTCAAGATCTCCACACTGAAGGGTTAGCCTTTCTTTTGTAGAGTGGATCCCTCGTGCTCTATTTTCTTGATCTCCTGCAATCTCCTACTTAGTTGCTCCACCTGGTTACTAATTTCTTGAACTTTAATGGGAGCTTTACTTCTGGAATACCTCTCACCCAATCTTATCCTGCTATTTGCTTGTGTGCTCGTGGCTTTCTTATCATGGGTGCCTTGAGTAGCTTTCTTCCTCCCCTGAATCTCCATCATTTCTTAGCACCTTAGTTCCTCTATCTTGGGTAGGAGGTTCCTCATGGACCAACCTTTTTGAAAGTAGCTATGGCGCTACGATAGAACTTGCTAACCTTCCATCAACCACTCTGTTGGTTACTGCTTCAATCAAGGTTTGCAACTCTAATCGTGTTATTCCTATAATTGGTTCTGGTTGGGTTGTAGGAGGTGAGTGCTGTAGTGAGATGACCTGGATTGAATCCTTGGCATCTCCATGTTCTTACTAGGTATTGTTGCCATGATCTAAACTAACCCAGAGTTCAAAATACTTAATCCAATTTCCTACAGATAGTGCCTACTGATGTTGCAAAAAATGACAATCAATATATTTATTTATGGTCGAAAGGTTGACCAAACATGAGATCTCGAGCGAATGTTTTTTAGATTAATAGGTCGAGTTTAGTTGAAATATATAGGTCATTAGGTAGGTAGTTTTAGTGTAAAAGTAGGTGCTTGATCTCATTAATCAACCCTTTTAGCAATAAATGAGGGGGTATTTATAGTGGAGTGTTCAGCTGTCTTGATACTGTAGGGTCCAGGTGTCCCAGTGTTTGAGTGTACAGGTAGCCGTTTTGGAGAGCTGAGATCTTCCGAGTTCATAGGTCTGGGTTGGGTGGTTGGGTCGACCCATATGAAATAGACATGGATCCTAGGGTTGTTTTGGGATGTTGGTTAATATTGGGGTTATTTTAGTCCTTTCATAATAATTCCTCTTCACAACTTTCTATTAATACTGTTAATTTGTGAAGACTAATTATGAGTGTAAATGAGATGAGATGAGATGATTTATGAATAATTCATGGCCGAATCGATGAAAACTCGTATATAGTTTTAATTTGAATCGATGAAAGCTGGTATTTGACTCGATCTTTTCGAGCTCGAACCCAACTCAGCTTGAGAAGCTCAAGCTCCTCAGTGAAACGATTTGAGTTAAGCCCAGCTCAAAATATTTGACTCAAAAAGCTCACAAACTAAAACAAATTTGTTTATATTTTTTATATATAGTTATAATCTAAACCTATATAATAATAATTTTTTTTTTTAATTTTTATAAAAATAACAATTTTTTTTAAAAGATTATAATTATAGATTTTATTTTGAGCATAAATGAGCTCGAACTAATCCAAACTTATCCAAGCTTGAGGTAATCCAACTTATACGAATCAAGTTCTTTTACTTCTTTATGACAAGTCTTATCAAGCCAAATTCGACAAGGCTTGTTCGAGTCTTATCTCATTTAAACTTGTATTTTTAGGCTCGACCAAGCTCGGGCCCACAAACTGATAGATGAGCTAAGTTTGAATTTGTTAGATTCAAGCTCAATTTTACTTGTTTACACCCTAAAACTGATTCAATTTGAGTACTAGTTGAAATTGTCTTTGTCGTTGGAAATAAATTTTAAAATTTTCTTAATTATTTACTTATTTCCAACATTTTATTTTATTTAATATGCCCATTTAATTTTCTATTTGATTAAAGTTTATGGTCCATTTATTACATCATATTATTGTGGTTTTATGATATTGGACTATTTTATTATATATTTTCATGCGACCTATTTACTATTGTATTATTATGATTTTATTGATTTTTATTGGGCTACTAAATTATTCAAAATTGTTAAATATTTTTCATCTATTTAAAAGGCCACTAGCATCTCATTTGGCACATTGAATTTATGATATTTTTTTAGAGATTTTCACTTTATTCTTCCTCCAGATTTTTTGTATTTTTTGGCAATATAACTACTGACTGGTTCCTAGTCTTTTCATGGCCATGCACACGGGATGAGACACTACTAAGAGCTAATGAAGTTTATCTTGAAATCATGATCAATAATTAGAACCCGCAGATAGAGAGACAATTATGGCTTTAGGATAGCAACAAGTGCTGTGACTCTCCATTAATCTAGTTCAATTTTCTCTCTCTTTTATGTGGTTTTTTTTTATCTTTTGACTCAGTCCCCATACATTACAATTGTAATTTGGACTCCCTATTTTAAGTTTATTTTTTGAGTTTACTCCCCACCAATCTGAATTGACCATAATACCCTTATTTTAGTTGTTTCTTTTCTTTTATTGGTTGAAAATTTCTTTCGTCTTCCCCAGAAACTCACCATTGATTCTTGGCATCTCATCTCCCATCTTTCTCGTTGGATGAAGCCGACTTTTTTTATTTCCTTCAGTTGCCATAGGATGAAGGTGAGTAGAAGAGACCCATTTCTCTGCATTTCCATTAGATATAATAGCATTTTCAATCGAAACTACAAAGAAGTAAAGAAGGATTTCAAGAAAATAGGCCACCCTCTTATGAGCTCTATAGAGATATATATGTGTATTTCTTATTTTAAATTAGATAAAAATGAAAGCATCCAAACATGATGGATTGGAAATGTTTGGTGAAGCTGAGCACATAATGTCTTTGCTTAAACTGGTTTAAAATCACTGTGACTTTTGGGAATTTTTACCCATTCAAATCCCACTTGGATTTCATTGCTATTAACTCAGAAAGTGTCTCAGTACCAATTTCATGGCTTTGAAAATCTAGCACAACACTTGTTGATTAAGTTATGTCTTTCGTTTGAACATCAAAGCATCATTAGACTTTGTCTGCTCAAAATTTATCTTCTCATATTCATATACTATTGATTGATTAGTTGTTGAGATTTCACAATTGGCTTCTCGATAGTGACTCACAAAATTAGGTGTGACTATGGATTGTTTCAATTTCTGTGAAATACGGATTCTATGCACATGAGTTCTCAAGTCTATAGAAGGACTCATGAAATATAATAGGGATGTGATGTAAACTGAAAAAGCAAATTGCAAACATGTCAAAACTATTACTAGCTGAGTTAAAGTGCCCTTTTATGTTCTCATTTTAGCCTTTCCTCCCATATAATAGGCAGGCAGGGGCTGTCACTGGCCAGTCAAAGCTTTCACTGCTAGTAGGTCTGGCCCCATATGTTGGTATGGCCAACACTTGTTGGCCACGCACCAGTAGCAAGTTGGTGCACGCCAGTTGGTGGTCACACACCAACAGTAGCTAGTGCGATCAATAAATGCTGGCCACTGACCATATATGGATATGATTTTTTTAATCTTTTTTTAATTTCAATTTTTTTGAAAAATTAATTTTAATTTTAAAAAAATGCTAATGGTTGTTTGTTTATTGTTCTAGGTTTGGAGAGTTTATATTTTGCATTATCTCCATAAATTGAGGTAATTTGCCTAATTATATTAAAATTGGATTATATTTTAGTTAAAATTTGATTATATTTTAGTTATCACCATTATGTTTTAGTTAATTATCTCCATTAGTTAAAATTTGATTATGTTTTAGTTATCTACATTATGTTTTAGTTAATTATCTCCATTTATTAAAATTTTATCATGTTTAAGTTAAAATTTGATTTATATTTTAGTTATCTCATGTTTTAGTTAATTATCTCCATTAGTTAAAATTTAATAATATTTTAGTTAAAATTTGATTTATGTGTTAGTTAAATTCAAATAATAATTTATTTATTAGTAATATAATTTGATTTAACATAAATAATGATTTATGTATTTGTAACACTTGGAATTTTTTTTTGGGATAATAATTAGGAAAATAGAATAATATGATATTTGAAATTAGGTTTTAAATAAATAAAATTTAATTAGGGAGGTTAATAAAATTATAAAAACTAAGGGAACTGAAAATTTAAGTTAGTTGGACTTAACTGTAAAAAATTTAAAAGTTTTGGGGGTCAAAATATAATAAATAGAAGTTTGGGGGCTGAAATGAGAGGTGTGGGCTAAAGTGTGTGGCAGTTAGAAAGTTTGGGGAGGAAATGTAGACGGTGGAAAGTTCAGGGTGGCCAGTGCAAATAAGAAAAAGCTTGATCTATTTATAGTTAAGGAAAAGATTTTATCTAATTCTCACATTCATACCCTCACCCTCCAACACTCGATTTTGCTCCATTTTCGCTCAAAATTGAAATCTAAACCAACCATCTTGTTCCTTACCTCACCAGGAACACAACCGTACCAAATTTCTCCAAAAATAGTCAAGAAAAAATGAAAAATTCGGTGGCCAGTGGTAGAAGGTGGACAATGGAAATAGGTTTGTTGGTTTACAGGTTGAAGCTTTAAAATCTTGGGTTAGTCATGTAGAAGTCATTGCGAGGAACATCCTGGTATCTTTGGTTTAGAGATGAGAGGTTGGAGGAGGGAGAATTTTGAAGAAAAAGTGGCAGCGATGGATGGCAGTGAGGTGTCAATTTTGGAGCAAATTGACCAACAAGGAGGAGGCAAAAGTAAAAATTGACCTGGGGGTTTGGTCAGGTGTGGAGGTGTAGCTCCAGGTGGTGGTAGATGAGCTTTGACGGTAATCAATAGGCAAAATTTTCAGCTCTTTGTCCTGAACATGTTAGGGCTAAAATTAAACTTTTAATCAAACTAGATTTAGTTCAATTGGGTAAATTTCAATTTTATCATATTAAATTTATCTTGAGTCGATTTGAATTAGATTGAGTTGACTTCAAGATTTGAGTGTTGACTTGAATAGCATGAATGTAATTTTTGTATGATTAAACCTCCAGTTGTAGGCTCTAGCCGAGTTCTGTTTGGAACAAACTTAAATAAAATAAAATAGATTAAATAGATGTTATTGAAGAAGGTTATAAGTGATATGCCAACTCTAGGACTTGATTATGAGAGTTAAGTGATTTATTGTACTAATGCTAAAAGCTATAATGAAGTTATATGTATATAGCTGAGAGTAACCCATCCTTGAGAGTCAACCACATGAATAGTACCTATGTAAACTTTTTTGGAACAGCAACACGTGACAACTTAACAAGTAATGTGACAACATTGGAATTAGGTTCTAACACCCTATTTAATAAATTAGGTAACATGGATGCGGATATTGAAGAAAGCCAAGAGGGTGACGTCTGACAAGAACTGTCAGGTGAGCTTACATTAGCTTTTATTGTTGGAAAATGAACATAGGTGGTTGTTAGTGTATCACTATAGCCTGATATTGTTGGTGTTGATACCAATCGTTGTTGTTGTTATTTTAAATTACTTATCGACCCTTAGCTATTAAGCTAGTCATGATTTTGCCTTTTGTCTATTCCTCAGTGGTTACTAACTATGCTCACATGAGATTCATTCCTATTCCAGATTATTGAATTTTGAGTATGTACATAAGTTTCGAGTAAATAACTGCTTGTGAAAATAGTACTCCACATTGTCCCTTCTCGCTGAGCACTTTTTGTTAACTTTGTTTGATTTTGCTTTATCTAAAATGGGCGATTATGTTGAGATAGCTAAAAAGTGATTTTGAAATATTTGTTGTAGCACCATGTCTCCCTAGAAACCAGCATAGTGCTGAATTTATTTATAATGATGTTAACATGGCGTTTTGATTTGTGTTATAAGTTGCTGTTGGATATATTCTGTGTTATTAATGGATATGACTAATATCCTTGGGGATGGGCCCTGGGATCGATATCGAAAGATGATTGGGTGGTATAGGCCAACGGTGGCTGGTCTTTAGCAATACCTTTTTACGGTTGTCCTGTTTCATAGCTGATTGGAGGTAATTGTCTACAAGTGGGATTAGGCATGTAGCTGGCCATGCCATCTATATGCGTGATTTCGAGCTGATCACTTAGGCTGGAAGAATAAAAGTTTCTGTTTTTTCTAAATTGGAGAGACAAGGTAGGAGAACTACCAACAACATGTATTATAAAAGTATTATGGATTTCATCTTTAGTGTGATTTAATCTTGTTTTGTGTTCCTTGCCTATATTCACTATTCAATTTTCTTGTCGCTACTATTATATTTCCCACTGGTTCTGGCAGTTGTGACTACACTACTTTGAAATCTTATGCAATATGTTCACCAGAACGAGTCTGGTTGTTATTGCCTGCAGCCTGTTGTTTTACATTAAATTACTTATTCAATTGGTGGCTACTCTATATAACTGTACAATCTGTATTATTTTATAGCTCACTAAGTCATTTGGACTTACAGTTTGTCTTGTTCATTTTGTTATTCTCTTAGATAAGATGACGCGAGCGTCATAGGGTTAGGTATACTTGTACATGTTGTATGTAATTTTGGCTATTGTATCTAGATAGCGTTGAAATGCTAAAACCCTTTTTGTGATATAGTATACCTTGAAGGCATTATTTTATATGTAATATTACTGTACTTGTTTGACTACTTGTGAACAATATGAAGTTTAGAAGTTTTCTTTTCATTATGATATCTTCTTTCATATACTCTCTGGTGGAATGATTATTGGACTACTAACGTCCTAGCTAGGGGCTCCATTTCTAGACAGAGGCGTTACAAGTGGTATCAGAGCTTAAGTTTACGAGGGCCTAAGTTATTATAAGTTTATGTAGACCTTTTGGGACTTTACGTGTTGGTAAATATTTTTCTAGGATAAATGATGTGTTTGTTATGTCTATGTTTGAGAATATTAGTAGGTGTAGTAGGGGCATGACATTTATTTGGAATAATATTGATAGACTAAAAAATTACATGTCTGTAGAATGGATAGGGACCCTAGGAAAGGGAAGGAGCTTGCAGAGGATGAGAAGGAAGAAGAGGATGATGAGAAGCTTGGAAAAAAGGGAATTAAAGCTGTTGGAGTTATGTAAGAGCCAGGAGGATCATATATACGACTTGTTATGGGATATAGAACGAAAAAACTTAGAGCTTTTTCAGAAAGAAAGAATGTTAGCTACTAGTGATAATGAGATCGACTAGCATAAGGGGGAAAATGAGTCAAGAAATATTACTATAATGGAAAATAAGTTGAAAAAATTGCAACAGATGAGAAGATACATGGAAAGCTCACAGACCTCGAGCAACTGCACTATAGGGCGATGGATCAACTTAGAGATATTATGGTAAGCCTCATAAGTATGATTGATGACTTGATAGATGTTCCAAGGGACCTAAGAGTGGGAACTTCGAGGCCCTAACCACTTTAAAAAATTAGAGAGGTTGAGCCAAAAAGGATAATAAGGGTGTAGGAGGAGAAAGGTAACGAGGAGGACCTCGAGGAAGTAGCACCAGAAAAGGACCATAGGGGACGAGAAGAGCAGCAGTAGCAATAGTAGAAAGTGATGGTGGAAGAAGAGAAAGTAGAAGTGGGGATAGATATAGACCAAGATCAGGAGGATGTTGAGTCCACTATTATAGATATTGAAGATTAAGGAAGGAAACACTTATATGTATGTAATTATATGTGCCGTAGCGTAACTATGGTAATAGCTCTATGAACATCGGTTGAGGGCATAATATACTAGCCATCGCCTTAGGCCTAGCAAATTTTGCGTGTTACAAACTAGGTGAATAGTCACCATAGCTAATTTTGTTTGTAAATTTGGATGTATATAACCTTGCTAGTGTTAACTTGGCGATCAATGAAATATCTTTTTGGTTTAATGACTTGAATGTGTCTCCTTTATGGAAATGTTATTATGTGGAAATACATGTGTAATGACATATTCTCTCAACTTTCTTGCAAACTTAAAAGAACAAGTAATATCCCCCAACCTTGAAAAGAGTCTCAATCATTTGATGGCCTCACACGAAGAGTTGCAAGTATGCCCTAGACCATCGATGGATCATAGAGGACGACCCCCGAGTAGTAGATCAAGTGGCTATGGTGGTCAAGGGAAGGGTACACCAAGTTAAGAACTGCCTCGAACTGTGGAAAAGGTGGGTCAAAACCCATTTATTAATCTTTCAACCTCAGAACAATTGGCAAAATCAATACAGGCTATGTGGCGACAATTCATGCAATTCTACCAGCAATAGGGACAAGCCACTCAGGACCAAAATAAAGAGAAACAGACAAAAGATTGGAATTTAGAACAATTTCTTCAATTTCATCCCCCGACATTCTTAGGCCAACCAGATGACCAGAAGGTCGAATCTTAGATTGAGAAACTTGAAAAGATCTTTCGAGCATCCTACTACTTTGAGGAACAAAAATTCAATTATGCCACTTTTTTGTTAGAGGAAACCATATATCAATGGTGGAGAATAGTCAAGAGATGGTGGGAATGAGACGGTGTTCCTCGATCTTAGGAAAACTTTACCTGAAAACTTATGAATAAGTTTGTAGCATAGGTTGTGAGGAGCACCTAAGAGCAAAAGTTCTTGGATTTTATTCAGAGGCAAATGACAGTGGCACAATATGAGGTAAAGTTTAACAAATTAATTTAGTATGCACCGCACATACTTGGGGACGAGGAGCAAAGGGCAAAGAGATTCATTAATGGACTTCAACTCAATATTCGATGGGCCCTTATTTCTTGGAATCTATCGAACTATGACAGTGCAGTCGAAAAGGCCACATAAATAGAATCAGAATCTCGAGAACTATGAAAGATTGAAAAAAAGGTTAGACAAGGGAAAGCTTTGGGATTCCAAGCTACTGGTACTAGTAGAGGAAATTTAGGAGGAAGATAGAGTAGACCCCAAATTAGAGCACAAAGGCTTCACCTATATGGAGTTAGGAGCGCAACGTATCTTGTCTGAAATGCTGATAAAGGAAATTATAAATTTTGTGGGCTACCAGGCCATGGAGAAACAAACTATTGGAGAAAATAAGGGAGGTGTGTGCGTTGTGGCAACAATCAACATATGATTTGAAATTATCCTCACACTAATAGGGTGTCTATCGGAACCAAAAAAGATAAGGGTAAACAAGTTAGAGGTCCAAATGTTAAACCAAAAGTTTAGGCTAGGGTGTATACCCTTATTGGTGAAGACCCAAATGACGTGGTTGAAGGTATAATTTTTATTTATGATATTGTTGGTAAGACTCTTTATGATCCAAGTGCTACTCTCTTTTTTTATATCTACACACTTTACACATGAATTGAGGGCACCTCCAAAACATATGCCGTATTAACTAAAAATACATACACCTATAGTATGGTGATGAGAATTGACATTGTGTATAGAGCTTGCCTCATTAAAATTGAGGATAGGAAATATATGGCCGATTTAGTAGAATTACCAATTCAAAATAATAATTTAATTTTGGGGATGGTTTGGTTGTATCGTCACCAGGCCCAAGTGAATTGTTGTACCAAGCAGATTAAACTTGGAGAAGTAGTGCAAATTCTAGTGAATCAACCTAATGACCCTACTTCATCAATGCCGCTAATATCAACAGTTGAGGTAAAAAGAATCCTAAGAGAAGGAGGTCTTGGATTTTTAGCATATCTTATAAATAAACCCTGAGACCATGTCAAGTTAAAAGAAGTGGACGTGGTGAGTGAGTTTCCTGATGTATTTCCAGAAGAACTTCAAGCCCTACCCCCTGATTGGGAGATAGAGTTTTCCATTCATACACTTTCGAGAGCGAAACCATACTCGAAGACCCCGTATTGGATGGCCCCTGCAGAGTTGAAGGAGTTAAAGAAATAGTTACAAGAGTTAGTAGAAAAGAAATTTATTCGACCTAGTGTCTCTCCTTGAGGATCCCCCGTGCTTTTTGTTAAGAAGAAGGTTGGAACACTTTGGATATGTGTTGACTACCGAGAGTTAAATCAGATCACCATAAAGAATAAATATCCTTTATCCCATATAGAGGAACTGTTTAATTTACTACAAGGATCCGCAGTTTTCTAGAAATTAGACATGTGACAAAGGTACTATTAGCTAAAAATTCAAGAAGAAGATATTTCAAAGACAGCATTTAACTCTGGGTATGGTCATTATGAATTTGTGATGATGCCATTTGGACTAACAAATTTCCTAGCGGCATTTATGAATATGATGCATTAGATTTTTCATCCTTACTTAGATTAATTCGTAGTGATCTTCATTAACAACATCCTAGTCTATTCTAAGAAAAGAAGAACATGCCTCCCACTTGCATTCCATTCTAGAGACCTTTTGAAGACACCAGTTATATGCCAAGTTCAGTAAATGCAAATTTTGGTTAGAATGTGTAACCTTCTTAGGGCACTGTATATCTGAAGATAGGATAGAAATAGACCCAATGAAGATTGAGGCAATCGTCAACTGGAAATAACCAAAAAACATAACTGAGGTACAAAGTTTCTTAGGGCTCGTGGGATATTATCAAAGATTCGTGCAAAATTTTTCTAAGTTGGCAAACCTACTGACCAAACTCACTCAAAAAGACTAATGATTTAAGTGAAACGAGGCATGTGAGTAGAGTTTTCAGGAATTAAAAAGGCAATTAACCTCAGCCCCAATTCTAGCTTTTCTTGAAGGACTAGAAGGATTTGCAGTATACACTAATACATCTAAGTAAGGACTTGGTTGCGTGCTTATGCAAAGAGGACATGTAATCTTGTATGCTTTGAGAAAATTTAAAGTACATGAATAGAATTATCCCACACATGATTTGGAACTAGTTGCGGTTATTTTCACTCTGGCTAAATTAAGGCATTTACTTGTATGGTGCAGTTTTTGAGGTTTACACTGACCATAAAAGTTTAAAATATTTGTGCTCCCAGAAGGACTTAAATATGCATCAACACCGATGGATGGAGTTTCTTGAGGATTATGACTGTACCATAACCTATCATCCAGGCAGAGCCAACATAGTAATAGATACATTAAGTTAGAAGGGAAAGTTAACCCATATGCAAGGAAGAAGAGCATGAGGGGGTTAAGATGAGCAGACCATTGTAAAGATGAGTAACCATGCATAGCTTGCAAGACTCAATATTCGTCCAAAATTATATAATGAATTCTGAAGAGATCAAATAAAGGATGAAGAGATTCTAAAATAAAAGGAAACTAGCTCTAGCCTTAAGGATTTAGAGTTTAAGGTCAATGATTATGACGCACTATTATTCTGTCAGCACTTTTGTGTACTTGAGAAATTTAGATGAAGACTTCTAAATGAAGCACATTGAGCTAAATACACAATACACCCAGGAGGCACCAAAATGTACCATGACTTGAAAAAATACTTTTGGTGGAATGGAATGAAGAGAGATATCGCCGACTATGTGCAGAAATGCATAACGTGCCAGTTGGTGAAAGCCGAACATCAACGACCATTAAGGGTTCGATAACTATTTTCAATCCCTTATTAGAAATGGGAACATATCACTATGGATTTCATGATCAATCTACCTACCGTGTGAGGTGGATATAACAGTATATGAGTGATAGTAGACAAGCTAACCAAGTCTGCGCACTTTCTACCAATAAAATCTCAATATCGAGTGGAGAACTTGGCAAGCCTCTATGTCAAGGAGATTATTTGATTGAATGGAATCCTAGGTAATATCATATCCGATTGAGATCCCAAGTTTACGTTAAGATTACAGAAAAGTCTGCAAGAGCATTTTGGAATTGAATTGCATTTCAGTACAGCCATACATTTACAAACTGATGGTTACTTAGAGCGCATTATTTAAATTTTAGAAGATATACTTCGAGCGTGTACTTTAGATTTCAAAGGAAGTTGGAATAGGCATCTTCCATTGATAGAATTTGCCTACAATAATACTTATCAAGCTACTACACAAATGGCACCCTATGAAGCACTTTATGGTTGGAGGTGTCGATCACCTTTACATTGGGACCTTGATGAGCCAAAAACTTTAGGCCATAAAGCATCAATGGGTATACCACTAGAGCTTATTCAAGAAACCATCGACAAAGTTCAGATAGTAAAGCAACGGATGAAAGCTGCACAAGACCGTCAAAAGCGTTATGCTGATAAGCGAAGGAAAGATTTAGAATTTAATGCAAAAAATGAGGTGTTTTTAAAGGTATCTCCCAACAAAGGTATCAAACAAATTGAAAAAAAAGGAAAGCTCAACCTGAGGTACATTGGACCTTTCAAGATCTATGAGAGAATTGGGCTAATATTTAGCCAGAGATATATCACCGATCATCTTTCATTGAGATACACGATGTATTCCATGTTTCACAACTCAGGAATTATTACCCTAATCTCTCCCACATCGTGGCCTCTAAAAGTATTCCGTTACAAAGTGATCTCTCATATGAAGAACGTCCTGTTGCCATTGTGGATCAAAACTTTCAAGAGCTCAGAAATCGGAGAATTCCTCAAGTGAAGGTGTTATGGAAATCAACAAGTAGAAGTAGCAACATGGAAACGAGAGGATTTTATGGGGTAGCATTACCCAAAACTCTTCCAATCTTTAGGTATGAATTTAGGGACTAGATTCTCTTAAGGGAGGAGAAATTATAACACCCCAAATTTTTTTTTTGGGATAATAATTAGAAAAATGGAATAATATGATATTTGAAATTAGGCTTTAAATAAATAAAATTTAAGTGGGGAGGTTAATAAAATTATGGGAACTAGGGGGACTAAAAATTTAAGTTAGTTGGATTTAATTATAAAAAATTTAAAAGTTTTGGGGGTCAAAATATAATAAATAGAAGTTTGGGGGCTGAAATGAGAGATGTGGGCTTAAGTGTAAGGCTATTAGAAAGTTTGGGGAGGAAATATAGATAGTGGAAAATTCAGGGTGGCCAGTGCAATTAAGGAAAAGCTTAATCTATTTATAGTTAAGGACAAGATTTTATCTAATTCTCACCTCCATACCTCACCCTCCAACACTCGATTTTGCTCCGTTTCAGCTCAAAGTTAAAATCTAAACCAACCATCTTGTTCCTTACCTCACTAGGAACACGACCATACCAAAGTTCTCCAAAACTAGCCAAGAAAAAAATAAAAACTTGATGGTAGAAGGTAGATGGTGGAAACGGGTTTGTTAGCTTATAGGTTGAAGCTTCAAAATCTTAGGTTAGTAGTGTGGAACTCATCGCGAGGAACATCCTGGTACCTTCGATTCGAAGATTGAAAGCCAGAGGATAGAGAACTTTGAAGAAAAAGGGGCAGCGGTGGACGGCGGCGAGGTGGTGATTTTAGAGCAAATTAATCGATGGGGAAGCGGCAAAAGTAAAAATTGACCTAGGGGTTTGATTAGGCGTGGCGAGGTGTAGCTTTAGATGGCGACAGATGAGCTCCAACAACGATCAACGAGTAGAATCTTCAACTCTTTGTGCTGAACATGTTCAAACTGAAATTAAACCTTAAATCGAACTAAATTTAGTTCAATTGGGTAAATTTCAATTTTATCAAATTGGATTAAGTTGACTTGAGCTTGAGATTTAAGCATTGACTTGAATAGCATGAATGTATTTTTTTGTATGATTAAACCTCCAATTGTAGGCTCCAACCGAGTTTTGTTTAGAACAACCTTAAATAAAATAAAATAGATTAAATAGATGTTATTGAGGAAGGTTAGAAATGATATGCCAACTCTAGGACTTGATTATGAGAGTTAAGTGATTTATCGTACTAATGCAAAAAGCTATAATGAAGTTATATGTATACAGCTGAGAGTAACCCATCCTTGGGAGTCAACCACATGAATAGCACCTATGTATACTTTTTTGGAACAGCAACATGTGACAACTTAATCAGTAATATGACAACGTTGGAATCAGGTTTTAACACCCTGTTTAATAAACTAGGTAATGGGGACGCGGATATTGAAGAAAGCTAAGAGGGTGACGTCTGACAAGAACTATCAGGTGAGCTTACATTAGCTTTTATAGCTGGGAAATGAACATAGGTGGTTGTTAGTGTATCACTATTACCTGATTTTGTTGGTGTTGATATTGATTGTTGCTGTTGTTATTCTATATTACTCATCGACCCTTAGCTATTAAGATAATCTTAATTTTGCCTCTTGTCTCTTCCTTAGTGGTTACTAATCTATGCTCACATGAGATTCATTCCTATTCCAGATTATTGAATTTTGCGTATATACACAAGTTTTGAGTAAATAACTGCTTATGAAAATAGTATTTCACATCACCCCTTCTCACTAAGCATTTCTTGTTAACTTTGTTCGATGTTGCTTTATCTGAAATTGGTGATTATGTTGAGGAAGCTAAAAAGTGATTTTGAAATATTTGTTGTAGCACTATGTCTCCCTGGAAACTAGCATAGTGTTGGATTTGTTTATAATGATGTTAACATGGCATTTTGATTTGTTTTATAAGTTGTTATTGGATATATTCTGTGTTATTAATGGATATGACTAATACCCTTGGGGATGGGCCTTGGGATCGATACCGAAAGATGATTGGGTGGTATGGGCTAACGGTGGCTGGTCTTCAGCAATATCTTTTTCCATTTGTCCTATCTCATAGCTGATTGGAGGTAATTGTCTACAAGTGGGATTAGGCATGTAGTTGGCCATGCCATCTATATGCGTGATTTCGAGCTGATCACTTAGGTTGGAAGAATAAAAGTTTCTATTTTTTCTAAATTGGAGAGACAAGGTAGGAGAACTACCAACAGCATGTATTGTAAAAGTATTATGGATTTCATCTTCAGTGTGATTTAATCTTGTTTTGTGTTCCTTTTCTATATTCACTATTCACTTTTCTTGTCGTTGCTATTATATTTCCCACTGGTTCTGGCAATTGTGACTACACTACTCTAAAATCTTATGTAATATGTTTACCAGAATGAGTTTGGTTATCATTGCTTGCAACCCGTTGTTCTATATTAAATTACTTATTCAATTGGTGACTACTCTATATAACTGTACAACCTGTGTTGTTCTATAGCTCACTAAGTCATTTGGACTTACAGTTTGTCTTGTTCATTTTGTTTTTCTCTTAGATAAGATGGCGCGAGCGTCATAGGGTTAGGTATACTTGTACATGTTGTATGTAATTTTGGCTATTGTAGCTAGATAGCGTTGAAGCGCTAAAACCCTTTTTGTGATATAGTATGCCTTGAATGCATTGTTTTGTATGTGATATTATTGTACAGTTTGACTACTAGTGAACAATATAAAGTTTAGAATTTTTCCTTTTATTATGATGTCTTTTTTCATATACTCTCTGGCGGAATGATTGTTGGACTACTAGCACCAGTATTAGTTAAAATTTGAGTTAAATTTTATATTCATTTTAAATGTTGTTATATTTGTTAGAGTTGTGTTTTTATTTGAATAAAAAATTTTATTAGAATTTTGATTGAGTTAAATGTTATGGTACTATATATTGCATTGTATTACATTTTTAAATTTTAATTTAGTTTATGGAATTATGATTTATGAATAAATGCATGCACTTATAACATGTGTCTAATGATAGAGGCTATCTCGACTATGGTGGATACCTTTTGTGAATTGTGCTAAGTTTAGTGGAGCATTCAAATGTAAGTTTGCATACCTTATTTTAATTTTATATTTTTTTTAGTACAATACATTAGAAATATTTAGAGTGGGTGGAATTAGGAATGATGATGGGATGTTTGGAGAAGGGGAGGAACCTTCTCATTTGTTGCTGATTGATTTTTAATTGCTTGCATAATGATGATGGGCGCAAAGGAAATTATTTATGTGTCATTATATGTTTATGAATATTATTAATTATTTTTCATAGAAATGATGTTACTCAATATGTTGAGTCTTCTTTTTTGGACAATTTGGATATCTTATTTTAGGGAGATGTTTGATATACATTATTATCTATGTGATGACAAAATAGTCCTAAGTGAAAAATTCTTGCTAGAGGATCATGAAATGCATAAATAGAATAATACATGAATTTGGTGTATAATTTTGATATTTACATCATAATCAAATTTCAAAGAGGATTGAGATTACATAATCTAACCTCCAAACCCACTATTTTAATATCTATTAATCTCATATACAGTGTAGGTTTTGGATAAATTACGGGCTAACCCACAAATCTTATTTTCTATATCAAACAAGAAATTACCTTGTATTAAAAGCCATAGTAAATGTTAATATCCCAAATCAAACATACCCTAAATAATTTATTTACCCACTTCAATTGTTAGGTCATCCTTTCATCCTTTTGTCAATTAGTCTTCATTTGTTTTACTTGTCAAATGTATTCATCTCTAAATAATATTAATAATACTATACCATACTAAAAGCAATTACTTTCCAACAAATATACATTAATAAAGTAAATAATCAAATAGTTTTATCAAAATCAAAATATTTATAATAAAATCACTTTTGCATCATTCAAATTGATATCGCTTTTAATGAATTTACTCCTTTATAGAACATGTATATTTATGCTGAATATAATTGGAAGTATAATATGCTCTTACTAAATTGAAAAGATTATACCAAAGAGTTTGTTGTTGGTGTGAAAAATTTTGTTGATTATGCATCCATCCAACCCCAATGTTCAAAAGATGGAGGAATTGACATTGTTCAAAATTTAAAAATCTGAAAATTTGACACCAGATGAAGTACATATACATTTATTGAAATATGAGTTTCAGCTTAATGATTGATATTGGACTACACATGCGAAGACTGAACCTCTAGATTTCAATTTGCATAGGGGTGCTCCTATTAATGCTTATTTTTGTGGTGATGCCGCGAACAATAAGTATGAAAACATGATTTATGATGCTATGGAAACTAGTTTTTATACATAAATTAATCATGAGAAAGGCACTAATCCAAATAGAGAGGAATCTTCAAACATTGATGCTCAAGCCCTTTATGATATGTTGGTTGTTGCCTAATGGCTATTGTGGTCAAGTTGTGAAACTAATTCTGAGTTGTCTATGATTCTACAAATAATGTGCTTAAAATCTAATGATAATATGTCTCAAGGATGTGTCGATTGAATGGTTGAACTTATTAATCCTCAAATCCTTAAGAAAACTATGTCCTGAATAACTTTTACCGAGCAAAGAAATTGACTTCAAAATTGGGGTTAAGTTCTATGAAGATCGATTGTTGTATCAATGGTTGTATGTTATTTTACACAATTGATGACAGTTTGAATGAATGCAAGTTTTGCAATCATCCCCATTTTAAACAAACCATAAGAGGTCATCAAATGGGAAAACAAATTCCTTACAAAAGGATGCATTACTTGCCTCTAATTTCTCGGTTCAAAAGATATTATGCATCTTTGAAATCAGCTAAGCATTTGAGGTGGCACTTTGAAAATAAAATAAGTTATGATATTTTATGTCATCCTTCTGATTGGTTGGCTAGGAAGTATTTCGATGAAACTCATTCAGATTTTGCATCTGAACTAAGAAATTTTAGGTTTGGATTATGTGTAGATGGATTTAATCCCTTTAGTCAATTTGCTACAACATATTCATGTTGGCCGATTATATTAACTCCACATAGCTTGCCTCTCGAATTGTGCATGACAACTCCTTACATGTTCTTGACTTATATAATGCCTAATTCACATAATCCTAAGAGCAGAATTGATGTTTATTTACAACATTTGATTGAGGAGTTGACGTTGTTATGGGAAGAAGGCATAGAAACTTATGACATTTCTAAAAAATAGAACTTTGAATTGAGGGCGGCTCAATGTGGACGATTAATGATTTTCCTGCTTATAGTATGCTATTAGGCTGGATGACTGTAGAAAAATTAGCATGTCCAATTTATATGGAGCAAATTAAGTCATTTACATTGAAGAATGATAGAAAAGTGTCTTGGTTTGATTATCATCGTTAGTTCTTGCCTACAGATCATGTGTTTAGGAAGAATTTAAAGGATTAAGCAATCGGAGGCACCTCCTAGATTGACCAATCAACAAATATGGGAGAGGATTTGTTATGTTCCAAAAATCACCAACTTGTTATCAACTTTTGGTAAATTATCTAGATACGGTGTATCAAATAATTGAATGAAACAAAATATATTCTAAGAGTTGCCTTATTGGAAAGATAACTTGGTTCACCATAATTTGGATGTTATGCATATCTAAAAGAATATCTTTGAAAGTGTGCTTAGGACCTTGATGGACATTAAAGGTAAGACTAAGGATTGAGAAGGCAAGATTTGACTTGGAGAAATATTATAATAGACTAGCGTTATATTTGAGACTTTTATTGAATGGAAAATACGTTAAACCCAAAGCCTATTTCTCTTTAACTATAGATCAAAGGCAAGAGTTGTGTACGTGGCTAAAGAATCTTAAAATGTCAGATGGGTATGCTCCAAATTTGGCAAGATGTGTTGATAAAATAAAATTGAAATTACATGGGTTGAAGAGTCATGATTGCCATGTGTTTATGCAATAGTTGCTACTAAGTGCCTTCAATTTGCTACTATAAAATGTGTGAAGGCCCTTAATTGGATTAAGTCGATTTTTTTGGGAATTATGCAACAGAATTATGTGAAGATAGTTTATTGCAATTGGAAAAAAAATATCCTAGTTATCTTTTGCAAGTTGGAACTTATATTCCTACCAGACTTTTTTGATTCAATGGAGCACTTGACGGTACACCTACCATATGAGGCACTTGTTTGTAGAGCTATACAATATAGATAGATGTATGCTTTTGAGAGGTAAATAATCAATCTAATGTGTAAATACTATAAATATTCCATACATATTAATATTTATAATTATATGTTTCCATTTTTCAGTTTCTTACATGATTTAAAAGGCATGGTAAAAAGTACAGCTAAAGTTGAGGGATTTATATGTGACTCATATTTAGCTCAAGAATTAGCATTTTTTCATCATATTAATTCGAGTCTCACATTCAATCAATGAGTATGAGAAGTAAACGAAATGAAAATGAGGGATACAATGATCAACAATCATGTATGCTGTTAGTTAAACAAAATGAAAATGAGGGATATGATGATCAATAACCATGTACTCTGTTAGTTTTTAATCAAACTGGAATGCCTGTTGGTAAGTGTACTAGTAGATGGTAGAATGATGCAGAATTGAAAGTTGCCTCATTGCAAGTTCTTTTAAATTGTGATGAAGTTGTGCCTTTTCTCGAGTAAGTTTTCCAATTCAATATAAATTCATTTTCAATTAATAAGTTTCAATTGAAAAAAGGAAAACTAATGTTCAAACTCAATATATTTTAGGATGTATAAAGCATCCCTTTAACATTATTGGCCCTTCCTCAACAACCTTCAAGTGGAGTAATCTATTGATGATTATTTTGTAAATTGGTTCCAAAGTTATGTTAGTACAGAAAAATTTAAATAAATATTTCTCTTTGTTAACTAACAAAAACTATATTAATTATTCAATTCTTTGCTATTATTTATAAGTGCACACTCCAGAAAATATGGTATAAAATTAATATTTGAAGGATATAGCATGGGGTCATATGAGACAAGTCAAGACATAGCATCGTTTTTTTGTTAACGGATATGTATTTCATACAAATTTGTTGGCAAAGTATAAAAAGACATTCAATTCTGGAGTGTGTCTCAAAGGTGAAGGATTATCAGAATTTTATGAAAATTAAAGAAAATAATCCTACTAAAGTATATAGGTGTACTTGAAAAGAAAATTTTCCTCTTTGGCTGTCATTGATTCGATTCAATGTCTAATCATGGCATCAAGATAAACAAAGAGTATCATATCATTGAGATCGAAGAAAATGAAAAATATAAAGTTTGATCCTTTTATCATTGCTCAACATGCACTCAAGTGTATTATATTCCTTTTCTTGGTGCTAAAAGAGATAAAATTCATTGGTGGTTTGTGATCAAAATAAGACTAAGAAGTAGGATAGATAAACATCAGACTGTAGAGATAGCTTTACAAGAACCACTCGACACAGTCAATGCAGTTGTTGATATATTGATTCAACTGATGACTTACTTGATATTGAGGGAATTTGTGAAGAAAAAAATCTAAAAAATAATCAAGTGATAGGTGATGATGAAGAGTTGGAGGTTGAGGGTGAGGATGAGGATGACGACGACAACGGTGCACATGATAATGATGATGATGATGATTAGTTATTTTAATTTAATGTTATGTAATGTGAATTTATGTAAAAACTCATTATTGATGTAATATATTGATTGAAATCTTCATGATTGTTTCTACATTTATGATGTTGATTTATTTAATGTCATTTATCTACTATAATTTACATCATTAGTGTTTGTTATAGATGTCAAGTAATAGGAAGGGAAAAAATAAAGTTGTTCCAATTAGCACTAGATCGAAGTCGTATATATATCCACACACTCATCCCATTGTTGTGCTGAGTAGTTTTCTATTGCATGCATCACGTACTCCCTCATCTATCCCATCTACACCAACATCTACAAATATCAGGAGCACAAATGTTACTCAAAGGACCTTTATTCAACCTCAAGGATGAGAGTAATAATTTTTAATCTTTTCAATTACAGTAATTTATAATGTTATGTGTACTATTAAATTATATTTTGTCTTTATAATATATATTGTAAAATATCTTTGTCAAATAGGTTCTCCAAGGAGTTATTATATGCTCAGGAGATAAGTACTATTATTAAAGAACAATTATGAGAAGCACGGAGATCATGTAAAAAAATTCCATATGGAGTTAGGAGATGTGGTTTGAGGAGTTTGAGGTAAAAATTATTTTAAGTATCATATATTTTTTTCTTAATTAAATTTCAAAAATGGAAGAGTTCTCAAAATGTTTTAAATTCTTTTATGTACCTTAGAAAAAATTTACTTGATATAAATATAAGAGAGAATAAATTCATAAAATATTTGAGTATCATGGCTCGGAGATATTGAAAAATAAGTTACACTGAGTGAGTCAATTCAAAAAGAAGCCTATTTGGATAGGAGATGAAGTTTGGGGTGGATTGCTTGAAGAATGGAGCAAGGAAGGATTCCAAAAGATAAGTGCTCAAAATAAAGTGAATCGGGCATTAGACTATGGTGGTGTGGGATTTCCACTTCATCAAGGTGGTTGTGTCTCACACCTCTCACACAAAGATAAATTGGTAATTTTTATAGAAGTATCAATATTTAATTTTAGTTATAATTGATTCTTGATAAATGTGTTTGGATGTAGGAGATAGAAATTGGACATCTGCCTAGACTTGTAGATTCATTTATGTATACACATTTTACATTGAATGGAAAAGGTGATTGTGTATGGGTCAATGAGCATGCACGGAATACTTATGTAAGTAGTATGTTATATAAAAATAATTAATTTGAAAAGTTTAAATGTTATAATTTTTATGTTAGAAATTTTAAATGTTATATATATGTTAATTTTTAATGTAGAAAGTTTAAAGTTTTATGTATGTTGATCATCTTGTGTATTTTATGTATAAAATACATTCAACAGTCAATTGAAAAAGTTATCTAGTCAAAGTTCAAGTGATGGTGTTGACAGTTCTTCTGTGTCCATGTCATCTCAACTTCAAGTGAAAGTTATAAGTTATTAATTTATATTTTATCTTATTTTCAAATTGAATTATTTGATTTTAATTATTTTGTGGTAATATTACTTATACAAGTGTGGAAAGATATAGTAGGTGGATTGAAGAAGGGACGGATCTATGGACTTGAAAGTGAGGCTTCCTTTATCTCGAGTCACTCATCTAGTAGACCTCCAAATGATCAGCCCTATGAAAGTGCAATGATTAGGACATTAAACAGAGAAGTGACAACATTAAAAGAAGAAATATGATGTGGAAGTAAAAATTCATGGATATGGAGGTAATGATGCGGCATATGTTCTTGCAGCAAAATATGCATACCATATCACCATCAATTCATCCTCATATATCACCATTTTATCCACCTAGAAATCTCTCTTTCACGGCACTAGGCTCACATTTTCCTCGGCCAGAGTTATCTCATGTACCATCCTCATCTATATCCCCTAGTGAATAGCCATGAAGAAACATAGATGATGAGGAAGATAATTGATTGGCTTATGTATGAATATTTAGATATATAGTATGTTAAGATGATTACACTTTGATGATTATATTTTAGTACTTTTATATTATTGAATCTATGAATATTTTGTTTATTTAATGTCATATTTGGATTTTATGGAAGATATTGTTATTTTATCATTTACTGATTATAAACATCGTTTAAGTATGGTGTTGTTGGATTTATGAAAATACTGTTGTTGGATTTATGAAAATACTATTGTTGATTACAGGTTTTTAATATTAGAAAAATGTTGCAAAATAAAAAAATTAAAAACATTTTGTGATGGAAAAATTCTTCAAAAATTGCATTTCGCTACGGATCATAAAAAAACTGAAAATTTGCAATGGACAAAATCCATTGCAAAATTACTATTTTGCAACAAATTTTGCGATAGAAATTTTCGTCATAAATTTGCAATGGAAAAATTCGTCGCAAAAACTCCAAATTTGAGACAAAAAATCCTTCGCAAAATTTTGCGACCAAAGATTTTGCGATGGATTTTTTTTGTCGTAAAATCCATTGCAAAAAGATATTTTTTTTAGTAGTGTAAATTTAGTATTTTTATAAACCCAAAACTCCAAACACATTTTTATTTTTAGTTATTTTGACTTCTTGTGGAAAACAGGTTTGTTTTGGCCCACCATAGCCCGACTACTTGCAATCATAATAACGTGTCCCCCAAGTAGATTATTGCATGAAATAATTTCATGATATATTTGAAACAAAAATAAAGACTTACGAGTTAAAGAGTGTTTAAGCAAAATTTAAATAAGGAAGTACTTATTTCCCTTACAATAATTCTAAAATTTAGGAAGAATAGCTACAATTCTCTCCCACGAAGCAAATAAAAAAAAAAGTGAAATTAAATTAAAATAAAAACAAAATCAACTTTGCAAATGACCAAACTTCAAATAATAGAAGTTACAGAGTTCAAATGCCTCTAACAAAATTATAGCAAAACAAGACCAATATTCTGATGAAAAATGGCAAAAAAAGTAATAAATTGGCTCATTCTAAAAAGTCGAAGTACTGGGTCTTTATTATATGCACACCAAGAAAAGAATTATGATTTCCTTGTGAAATTCCAGCAACAGTAGCAAAATTTCCACAAGAACTGCTACAAGTTTAAATGCAAATTGAGGAGTACATTGCAGCAGGCGAGGTCTGGTCCCAATAAAATTGATTCTAGAACAGGGAACTATTCCTCACTTCAGCACAGTTCTAATCCCCACAAATTGCAGCGCACACAAAAAATAAAAATAAAAATAAAAACTTCAAGCAGCTCACAATTCCAAAATAGGAAATAACAAGAATCTAATTCAAAAAATAACCTTTTGGTCTTTGTAGATGGGGGTGAAGATATAATTCTTATTGCTTGGGTCTTCAATGGTGAGATATGTAGCAATTGAAGCAACGCTGGGTGAAGACAGAAGCCTGAATGAATAGAGAAAACGGTGGACAGTCTGCAAGTTGGAGGGAAATCATATAGAATAGAAAACATGTAAGGAATGTGACAACTAAAGATAAAACGTATTGGGGGAACTTAGCTGAGGGTTTCTTGTGATTCAATTTTAATTTAGGTTTATTTTTGTCTTTTTAACATAAGTGGAAAGTGAACTCAAAGACGAAACTTTGAGTGGGGAGTGCAAACCAAAAATAATCAAATGGGAATTGACTCCTATAGTTACGTTAGCTTTGGCTATTTTTCGCCAATTAACCATTTGATTTATTATAATTATTTTATATATTTATTTTTATTATGATGATAAAATTTTATTTTTATATTTTAACACAAATCACACAATATCCACAACATTTGTATTATTAGTAATTTATACCATAATGGTAAGTTTAATCCTCTGATTGATTAGTTTGAAACTTTTTCTATTCGAGTGGATAAACTGGGGGATTGCTATTGCTAATTAGCCATGCCATGGCAAGCTGTCCCATACTTTCAATTTTCATATTTCTCATAAATAATAAAATTTCCTCTCCTCGTAGATAAAGCAATCTGAGCTAAACAATTAGGACCACGCTTAATGCTTCCAATTAAAATAATCTTTTCATATATTATATTCAATTTTGTTAAATATTAAACTATTTCGGTGCGTCATTTTATCATTCTTATGCACTATAGTCTTACTTATATGCTTGTCAATATATTGAGGTTTCATTTTTATTCCTCTTAATTAGGGGTGGCAAAGTGGACTGCCAATCTAGTCCAACCAAATCCACATAATTTTGGGTTGAGTTGGGTTCCAAAATTTTAAAAAAGGGTTGAGGTGAGTTTTATTTGATTTTGGATTCAAAGTGGGCTGAAGTGGTTTAGAAATGGGTCCACCAAAAAAATTTAACAAATTAAAAAAATAACTTCAAAATAATAATCACAAATTCATATTATTTTCGTCCCTTCATTTTTATCAAAGCCTTGTTGATAAGGTTGAAAACTGTTTTACTGGACTGAGTTGTGTTTGGGCTAATTCAATTAGAGTGGTTGAATTATCCAATAGTGAAATCTTCCTAGGCTGAGATCTGCAACCACTAGCAAATTTCAGACTAGCCAAAGTGTCCCCGACTTAGACACTCTAACGCTAAAGTTAGTACTGGTCGAGAAGGGAAGTCAGCGGCAAAGTAAGAGCGTATAGTAAAAATGGCATACCTAGAGGGTGGGTGGCAATGGGTATTTATAACCTTCTCTAGGTGAATGACATATTTAAGATGCCCCAATCAAGTGTAGAGAGCTTTTGTCCTTACCTGGGAGCTATAGGTTACTTCTCCTCCTTGCACTATTCCAAATGATTTCACATCTTGCTTCCCTGAAAAAATAGTACTCTGAAGGCACGCCTCCAGATAGAGTTGGTGGCAGAGAAGTACTGGGGCGGCATGCACTATTAATGTAGAGGCACACTGACTGTCAAGGCATTGAATGCAGCAAGGATATGATTTGGTACCAGAGTGAGCATTCTGATCGACGATGATCAACCAAAGAAAAAGCTGAAGGGACTAGATGGTTTGAAGCCTCCCGTCGGTTAGGATTGAGAACCATCCACTCAACCTGGTGGTTATTGTCAAGTGACTCGGCCCAAGCTATTGCATAGGCGAAGAAGCAATGTTCGACAGCCCAGCTAGGTCTGGAAGCGCAGTTGGGCTTCAAATGAAAAATAGACCTCAAAGCATTCTTTAGAGTCGATAACTATTCGGCTGAGCCTATTGGGCTATTATATATCACTCGTAATTTTAGATTATTAATAATATTTAAATTGGAATAACCATCTTGGACTTAGGTTAGTTGTCTTGGATTTTTCTCAAAATAGAACTTTTAATATATGAATAGTATACGAATTAAAAACAAATTCTAAATTTAATTTATGGCTTAACTAGTAATGCATGTCAATAGTAAGATTGACAAACAATTTATACCTATTAGTTCTTCAAAATGAAAACTAATAAATTTGTTATTAAAAATTTAATATACATTTATCGATTTGATAATGGTGACCCATTTTCTTCAAAAGATCAATTTCTTTACAAAATAACTACTAGAATTATAATTAATTATAAACATAAATACATAAGAAAAAATTAAAAAAATTAGCATATAATCTAATAAATCTCCCATTATATTGTAAAATTTAATATTGGACATAAGATATAAAAGACATATTAATTTTACTATTACTTTTTAAATCATTTTTATTTAAGTAAAATGAATCTTTTTTCTTTCTTTCTTTTTTTTTTTTCATTTATACCCATTTTCAATTCAACTCAACCCATTTTCAACATGCTACAATATATTCTCAATCCATCTATTTAAAATCCACATTGAGCCACCCATATTGAACCCAACTAGCCAACCTAATTAAGCTCAAATCATATCTAGTCCAACTCACCCACTTGCCACCCTTACTGTTAATCTATGTTGGTAAATAACATTATGCCGTGGATCTTATGAGTCAAGGGATTGGCTTTGAAACTTCATCTTATAAATTATGTTGAAACTAATTTTTCAAACACAAGAATATTTATATATATATATATATATATATATTTATCAACGGCCGATCTTGCCACAAATCTTTTTGTGCTTTCCTCTAATTTCTGTAACCTGCTCTTGCATCATGTTCATAGTTTTGATCTTTTATTGTGATGGCATTCCGCCTTTTGAGGGAATACACTATGTACCTGGTATTTCTTTGGTATTTGGTAGGCTGCTTTCTCTGATTTGGCTTTGTAATTAATTTTTTGGGCGATTCAATTATTTTCTATGATTGAACTATTCATTTTTAATTCAAATTTTGATTTTTGACTTTTTTCTTTTTGACTTTTTTTTTTCTTTTTGAGAGAGAGAATATTACAAATGAGAGCGATATTAAAAATTTATGTACTTTTAAGTAATTCTCATACCAATTTTTAAATGTATCAAATTATCCTTTTACATATCCCATATATCCATTAAAACCAATAATTATAATAAGCATGTCCAGAAAACCATTAATGTGCTTTGACACTTTCGTTATTTCTTCTTATCATTTCTCTACATCTAAACTCAAACCAAAATTTCTAATACGATTTCTCTAATTTATTCCACTTATAAAGTTTCATTTTATTAATTTTATTCTAAAAGGATCAAATGACTTTCTTATTTGAAGATAAAAATAAAATATTAACTCATTGATTCAATTTTACTTAAATAATAACGAATATGAGGAAAAAGTAGTACTCAACCCACCCAAACCAATATCAATTATTGGTTGGATATGAAGATATATGCAGTTAAGTATTGATGAGATTGAAAATTATTTTTAGTGAATTGGGTTGCCTTTAGGCTAATTCGACTAAGGAGGTCAAATGATCCAATAATAATATCTTTTTGACTGAGATTGCAACCAACAAAAAACGTCAGACTAGCCAAGGTGCTCCTGGCTAAGGCACTCCGACACTCAAATTAGTACTAATTGAGTGAGATAATCGAACAACAGAGTAAGAATGTATAGTGTATATGGCATACTTAGAGGATAGCCGAAAATGCGGAATTTATAGCCTTTCCAAGTGGATGATATATCTAAAATGCTCCTATTAAGTGTAAAGGGTTCTTGTCCATTCCTGAGAGTTTTTGGTCATTTCCCACCCTAGTACTATTCCAGATGGCATCATCTCCTACTTTTAATAGTCCTTTTGGGGGCGCCTTCTGATAGAATTGGTAGTAGAGGCGATACTGGGGTGGCACGTGCATTAATGCGAAGGCACGCTGATTGTCGAAGCATTGAATGCGATAAGAATATGATTGGACGCCAAAGTAAGCACTCTAGTCGATTAGAGAAATGGCTGAATGGATTAAGCGACCTAAGGCCTTCCGTCAGGTAGGGTCGAGAACTATCCGCTTAACTTGATGGTTGTGGTTGACTGACTTGACCCAACTGGGTCCGGAAGCATAACTGGGCTTCAGATACTAGGTAGGCTTGGAAATCAATAACTTATTAGGTTGGGCCTGTTGGACTATCCCGTATCAAGTATACATGAGTAAGAAAATTTGGTTGAGGTTTCTAATCAATGATCCTATTGACATTTATTTGTACTATAATTCACATTTGTATGGGATTACAATCCTTATTGAATTGAGAGTCTTTATTTATATGAGATGCCTTTCCGAATGAGAGATAAAAATACATAAAGTATAGTTATTTTCTCTAATTGCTTTCTCCTGAATATAGTTTCTCTTAATTATATCTTTCCATGTTTTTTTTCCCTCTTAAGTATTGAGATTTGTAAATGGCATGGTAGTTTTGGTAGTTATTCATCAAAGCTGAGTAAATTTTATTCATGATTGATTTCAAGTAAGGATTCATGATGAGTGTCATTGTGATTTGTTTAAAGTGTGGCTGCAAAAAAATTAAAATTATTATGTATAAATATTTAATGTATATTACATTACGTTTTGAAGATTTTGTCAGTATTGTGCATAAATATTTCATATTAAAATTATTATGATTAATTTATATAGCATCCTCGTAATAATATTTGATATGGGATAACTCAATAAGTCCAACTCAACAAGCTATTGACTCCAAATAGGGTATTCAGGTTCATTTAATATCCGAAGCCCAACGGCATTTTTAGACTCAGTTGAGCAAGGTCACTCGACCACAACCATTAGGTTGAATGAGTAGTTCTCGACCCAACCCGATGGGAGGCTCTAAACTATCAAGTCCACTCGGCTATCTCTCTTGTCGACCACTTTGTCTGATCGATTATCGTCAACCACAGTACTCACTCCGTCGTTGAATCATATCATTGCCGCATTTAATGCTCTGACAAGCGGCATGCCTTCATATTACCCCAATACCAACTTTACCACCAACTTTGTTAGAGAGGGAGGTGCACCTCTAGAATACTAATCACCCTGAAAAGTAAGAGATGATGCCACTTGAAATAGTATCGGGATTGGAAATAACCAACTCTTAGGCAAGGACAAGAGCCTTCTATATTTGATGGGGGCATCTTAGACATATCATCCACTTGGAGAAAGCTATAAATATCCCATTGTCAACCAACCTTCAGGTATGCCATATACACTATACACTTTTATTCTACTACTCGATTATCTCATCTCAACTAATACTAACTTGAGCATCGGAGTGCCTTAGCTGGGGGCACCTTAGCTAGTTTTATATTTGCTATTGGTTGCAAATCTCAACTCAAGAAGAATACTATTGCTGGATCATTCGACCTCTCTAGTCGAATTAGTCCAAACACTACTCGATTCACTAAAAATGACTTTCAACCTCATCATTTTGGCGTTGTCTATTGAAATTCTTGAGATTGCAACTAAAAAAATGGTGAACACTAGAAGAGCCACATCTAACAGGGAGGATAATAAAAGGACAGCATCTCCACCTCCCCCTCAACCCCAACCAGGTTCGTATGTCCCAAGCCCTAGTGCCCCGCAAGAGTAAGTTGTGACGTTAACCATGCCTTAGCTAATGCAACTTATAAGTGAACAAATCTCAATCCAGATCTTTGCTCAACTTTCTACAGCACTAAATAGGCACATGACCATGCCAAGCCCAATTAGCAATGCAACTCCATAATTGCCTCCACCTAAGGAGAGGTCCCCCCAGGACAATCGTGGTCACTAGGAGTATAGGCGACCACCAGCCAGACGAGAAGTAAGCTCCAAGCGCCCTGAAAAAAAGAGGGGACGACTTGAGCTAAGAGAAAAAATTGCTGACTCCGTAGACCGTCATGTTTAACTTAATCGAGCCCTACAGCGTGATAAGGTCGAATGTTCCAGGCATGACCAGCGCAAAAAAGTAGATGAATTAGTGAATCACATGACTTGGCCCATTCAAACCCTGTAATGCGATAGGGTCGAGCATGCAAGACCTCATTTCGATCGAAACATTACCCAAGTTGATCAAGAGGAGTGGAAAGAAGTTTCCCACAAAATGCAACAAATGAACAAATGCCTCGTCGAGATCTTAAAAAAAATACTAAAAAGATGCCTAATTCAGAGTGCCCCCAAAGGTCTCATTGAGAGAGAGACTTGCCATATATTCAGGAAATTATCAAAGAGCGCATTGCCGTTAATGCTAAAGTCCAATCGAACTCCCATGATACAATAGCTCGATTGATCCCAATAAGTGCCTGATGCAATTTGAACATATGATGCAGCTGCACATGCATAATAAATATATACACATAAAGATGTTGGTGACCACATTTTAGGGTATAGCGCTTGATTAGTTTGTTAAGCTGGAACCATCGTCGATATACTCCTACGATCAGCTTTACGATAAATTCCTACACTAGTTCGCTAGTCAGCAAAAGGCCAAGGTCCCCCGTACCCATTTCCACACTATTAAGCAAAATGAGAAGGAGTCCCGCCGTAACTTTTTTATAAGGTTTAACACAGAGGTCCTGAAGATCAACAACCCCAAGATCAAGTTCTTAATCGACATGATGTTCTTAGGATTTATACACAAAGAATGCACCAATGCTTTGGTGCGAGATTACCCGCGATCGATGGAAGAATTGCTCGACCTGACAAAGAGATACATGACCTAGGAGAAGATGAACAAGTTAAAGTTCAAAAACTCTGAGGTCGACAAAAAGAAAATTAAAGAGAGAGTTGACTAGAAACATAGAGAGAGAGAGAGAGAGAGAGAGAGGTCGATCTCTAATAAAATGCTTTCATGACTATACTCCACTGAACATTCCAAGAAGAGAGGTCTTGTTTGCAATCCAGTATGATAACCTCCTCAAGAAATCGAAGAAGCTGATAGAGACTGAATTAATGAAAAAATTGAAGAAATATTGCCACTTTCATAAACAAAGAGGGCATGACACAGATGAATACTTCAATCTCTAAGATGAAAAAGATTTATTAGGCAAAGCCATCTCAAAAAATATGTGGCCATTGACGCATAGTCTAAAGGGGGCAAAACCAATCGAACTCTTCGTAGAAAAAGGTCAGTTAATTGATAAAGGAAAGATAAATGAAAGAGAATAAAGAAAATAAACCCACCCAAGATGACTGCCCACCCATTCGAGGAGTAATTGACATGATTGTGGGAGGTTCCACTAAGAGGGACTCAAAATCAACAAAGAGGCAGACTTAGAGGAGACTAGAGTCAACTAAAGCCTCCTCAATCAAAACAACGCTTCATTTATCTACAAGCGCAGAGCCCATCTCTTTCACTGACAACGACCTAGCCCACTTTGAAGGAAAAAATATCAACCATAAAATTGATTGTCCTATGGTAGTCTCTGTTAAGATTGCCAACTTTGAAGTTAGAAAGGTTCTAGTCGATAACGGTAGCTTGGCCAACATCTACTTTCTCTCGATGCCAAAAACGATAAAATTAGGGCAGCTAAAGTTTGAGCTCGTGTGTACCCCTCTAGTCGAGTTCGAGGGGTAAAAAATCATTCCAGAAGTTTCCATCAACCTTTCTACGTCATTTGGGGAGGCGCCCCAAAAAAGGACATTAATGATAAACTATCTAGTGGTCAACACCCCATTGGCTTATAATGTAATAATTGGTCGACTAGCTCTTAATGATTTTTGTGCCATTGTGTCGACCTATTACATAAAGATCAAATTTCGAACCCCGACTAACATAAACAAATTATGGTGTAACATCAAGAAAGCTTGGCGATGTTACAATATTTTCGATTGAGTCAAGCAAGCAGAAAATTCGATCACAATTGAAGACCTTAGGGGATGCCCTATAGCGAAACCTAAGGAAAGCCAAGTCAACAAGAAGAGAAAGTTGGAAGATACTCGAGTGGAACCCGTTGGAGAATTTAAAACAATCGAGCTGGAACTAGGGAATTCCAACAAGACTACCAGGATCGGAACAGATATGGGCCCCCACTTAGAGTGTTTTGTGGTTAATTTCTTGTGGAAAAATATCGACATCTTCGCCTAGAAGGCATCCGACATCTAGGGAATCAACCTTAATGTGATCATGCACCACCTCAATATTGACTCCTCATACAAGCTAGTCAAGCAAAAGACGAGAACATTCAATGCCAAAAGGACCTAAATCATCAAAGAAAAAGTCAGAAAACTTTTAGATGTAGGTTATATTGTAGAAATTTAATATCCAACATGGCTTTGTAATGTTATGCTCGTCCCAAAGAATGATGGACAATGGCACATGTGTAATAATTTCACCAACTTGAATAAAGCTTGTCTTAAGGATCCTTACCCCCTACCTCAAATAGATTTACTAGTAGATTCCTTCCACAGTTGGTTGTGAATTATTGAGTATGATGGATGCATTTCAAGGGTATTATCATATAGTCATGGTCCCCAAAAATAGTGATAAAACCTCTTTTGTGGTTCCTGATGGAGTTTATTATTTTTTGCTCATATCCTTTGGACTTAAAAATGTTGGAGCAACCTACCAGAGACTAGTCAATTTTATGTTCAAGAATGAAATAGGCAAGTCTATGGAAGTGTATGTTTACAATATGATCGTAAAGATAGAAAAGGCCCAGGACCATTTGCTCGACCTCAATCACACTTTTGCAATATTAAGAGTGTTTAGTCTGAAGCTGAATCTAAACAAGTATACGTTTAGGGTTCGAGGATGCAAATTCTTAGGTTATATGATTAGTCAATGGAACATTGAGGCCAATCCACAAAAAATTCAAACTGTATTAGATATTGCTTCACCTCGAACAATCAGAGATGTACAGTGGTTGGTCCAGAGGATTATCGCCCTTGGGAGCTTTATTGCTCAGTTGGTTGACAAGAGCCTACCTTTTTTCAAGTTTCTCATAAATGCCAAGAAGTTGGATTTTCAGTGGAACGAACAATGTGATCAAGCTCTAATTGAATTAAAATAATATTTGTCCTTGCCCCCTATACTTGCAAAACCTGAACTCGAAAAGGTACTTCACATATACTTGGTTATCTTGGAAGCGTCGATCAGCTCGATCTTGGTCTCGACCAAATATAGAAGTCATCGACCAGTTTACTATTGCAGTAAGTTACTCCAAGGATCGAAACATAACTACTTGGAGATCGAGAAGTTTGCCCTGACATTAGTCACTGCGGCTCAAAAGTTGCGCTTATATTTCTAGCATCATGCCATGATAGTACTAACAAACCAGCCATTTAAGCAAGTGCTCTTAAAGCCAGACACATCCTGAAGGTTAATGAAATGAGCTATTGAATTGGGAGAACTTGATATCACCTTCCAGCCTAGAATAGCTATCAAAGCATAGGTTTTAATTGACTTCATAGTCGAGCAAGTCAATTTGCCTGAAAAAAGCAACAAAGCTCCTCTCGCTTGGACTTTGCATGTTGATGGATCATCAACTACATCAAGAGGGGGAGCGAGAGTGGCACTTCATTCCCCAACAACAAAAGAATATGATTTTATGATCAAACTCGACTACATAATTACGAATAATAGGGCGGAATACGAGGCCCTCCTCACTAAATGAGGATGGCACTCGATCGAGGCGTCAACCACCTAGCTGTGATCACGGATTCTCAGTTGGTAACAGAACAAGTCGAGGAAACTTTTGAGGCCAAGGAGTCAACGATGAGCCGGTACCTAGCGGAGGTCAGAAAATTACAACAGTCATTCAAAAAATTTAGTTTTAGTCTAGTACCTTAATCTGAGAATGAGCACGTAGATGCCCTGTTCAAATTTGCTAGCTTCACCAGAGGCACAAGAGATAGGACGATAACATTTTTGGTTACTATAGGCCATCAATTGGTCTTTTCAAGGAGAATTTGGTAGGGAACATCAAGGAGATAGTTCCTTCATAACAAGATCTAATAAAACTCTACTTAAGTCATGGCATATTCCTCAAAGACAAAATGAGGCTCTCATCTCTGAGGACAAGCTGCCAAGTTTGTACTAGATGAGCATGGCCAGCTGTATAGAGGTCGATCTCTGGACTGTCCCTAAAGTACCTGGATCCCGACCAAGCTCGTGAGATTTTAATGGATATCCACACAGGTATATGCAGAAACCATGTAAGGGAAGATCCCTTACGCATAAAATCAACATGCATGGACACTTTTGGCCAACATTACTGAAAAATGCTATTGATTTTGCTTGAAAATGTCCATCATGCCAAGTTCATTCGAACCTCCCACATCAACCTACTACGCCTATCATCAATATTCAGATTTCTTGGTCCTTCAACCAGTAGGGGATCAACATTTTGGGTGCATTGCCAAAGTCAATGGGTCAGCAAAAGTTTATAATTGTGGTAGTCGAATATTTCACTAAGTGGGTCGAGATCAAAATTGTCCCAAAGATAATTGATGTAGCCATCAAAAGTTTCATCTAAGAAAACATCATCTATCGTTTCGGTCTACCTAAAATCTTCATTTTAGACAATATGACCCAGTTCCAGAGCAGAAATACCTGAAGTTGGTGTGAGGCCTTAGGAATCACCTAACATTTTACTTCAGTAGGTAACCTCAATTGAATGACCAGATATAGGTGACAAATAGGATAATTCTCAACCATTTGAAAGCCAAAATACAAAATACTAGGTTGAGTTGGGCAGACAACCTCCTAAGAGTGTTATGTGCATACAGGACAATCCCCCCATACAGCTACAGGTCACAACCCTTATAGTTTGGTTTATGGATTTAAGGCAATCATCGTCTCAAAACTCATACAACATACAAATCAAGTGATTCACTTCCACCCGCTCAAGAACACATTAGAAAGAAAACTCGACCTTGAGACTATCGATGAACAAAGGTAAGAAGCCTACAATACCATACAGGGTTACAGATCTAAGATGTCAAACAACTACAACAAAGGGGTCAAGCTACGCCGTTTTAAGGTTGGAGACTTCATTCTTAAAAAGGTGGAAGTGTCTAAGAACATAGGCAAACTCAACCTGAAATGGGAGGGACTCTATACCGTTGTGAAGGTATCAAAGTGTAACGCTTGTCAACTTGCCAATGTCAATGGGGTATGAGTTCCCTCGCCCATGGAATGCCATCAATTTGAAGAAATTCTATATATAAAAGTACATTGTAATCATCTTCATATTATGTGATATAAATAAAGTTTCTACAATACTGCTATCATTTGCTTATAACAACTGCATTGTAGCGCCCCCTCTAAGGACAACACCTAAGCTGAGGCACTACTCTGATTCAGACTTATTTCTTAGAGTACAGTTCAACAGTAGGCCCATTCATTCAACCATCTTAAAATGAATACTAATACCATTCCATCAATACCTAATAATCCACGAAACGAAAATATCAAAAATTCAGGGGACTAAGTCATATTATAGTCTATGAAGGATTAAACCATCATTTCATCTTATACTACAAACTTCAAACAAAATAGATACATCACAAAATTTATAAGATCAACCAAACAGTTACAAATTCCATACTTAATAACAGCTCCAGTCCTACTACAAAACAACTCTATGTATGTCATTCCATCTTGACGTCCACCAGAGCTCATCCTTATCTGAAAGATTATGAAATACAGGGGGTAAGTCTAAAGACTTAGTGAGGAATAAATACAAGTAACAACAGTGTTTACCGAGGAGAAACTTAACTCGATTAGATATCATTTTCAGACTGAATATAATAGAATTCAGAAAAATAGACAGACAATACCGAAAAGCAAACAGGAAACTCTCCTGCCTTGTTGCTCCCAGAACAAATTACATGCAGACAGAATCATGTAGGCAAATCAAACCCAAAACATATGCATTCCAAGAAAAACAGTAAGACATGCATTGCAGATTCACCTTATACTAGACAAACAGAAAATTTACCTAAGCGTAACAGTTTGGTATGTGGCAGATGCCTATACGAACTGTATAGCATACTGTAGATACCTATGGGAAATCCCTAGCGTATCGCTCGTACCCGAGGAAAATTCCTAGCGTAAGGTTGGCACCCAGGGGGAAATCCCTAGCATGCCGGTGACATCCAGGGAGAAATCCCTAGCATGCCCCTACATAACCAAACATATCACTCGATATGGCCTTTGGCCTATATATCACCGTACAGATAACAGAATAACCGCTCATACAGATGCCCAGGGAAAAATCCCTAGCGCACTATCGATTTCCAAGTAACAGAACAGTATGCCGTCGAGGCAACAGAAAATAGTAAACGAAATAGATAAGCCAGCATGGCCAATGAATACAGAGCTAATAACAGATATGCCGACAAGGCAACAGATGCAGTACAGATAGTAGAGATACGAGATAGACAGATAACAAACTTAAGTTCTAGGCGCCAGAACAAATAGAAAAGAAAATCGACATCAGAGATAACCCTCACAAGGGTATTCAAAGCAGATAACTGATAACTGATAGCAGACAGATTCCAAATATAAATTAGAATACAATTCAAAAATAGAGAAACCCACACAGGGGCTGATTCCAACCACAAATAAGAAATATAATGCCAAATTGGCAAACCCTCATAGGGGTTTCCAACAATTTAGAGTAGCTTGACAAAGCAATACCCAGAGTGAGAGACCCTCACCTCTTGCAGTCTTAATAGCAACAGCCAAAAATCAATTTTACTGCTCGTTGGTTCCTAGCTTGTCGTCACCTAATCAAGAAAATGTGCCACGAGTCAAGCTTCTCTAGATTCAACATTCATGCATAAATTCCTAATCAAATTCCCATTCCAACACAATTTAACTTATACTGATTCTCGATATCAAAATTTATATTCAACTTATTATTAACCAACATACAATTCCAAAATCATATCTCCCATAACCCTATTCCTCATATAGAAAAATAGCCATCAAATACCTATGTCAACTCAAAGGCTCAACCCAGATAAAAGTAACAACTATAAGCATGCATATATATACATATATATAACATGCAATAATTACATAAATATCAAATCTCATTAACGAATACTTGAAATCATGAATCGAAAGCACCGGGACGATCATTGCGTCAAGACGAGGAAACTGTCCCCTTGCCGCCGCTGGACCGCTGCCGTCGGCTGCTGTCCGTTGGAAAGTGAAACTTTACCACCAGATTGTTCCTCTCGTCACAAGGATTCCAACACCACCTTTCATTTCCAATTTTGAGCAGCGTACACATCGAAACAAGCCAAAAATTGCTACTTTCTCTTTTTCTCCGACGAACTTCGATCACTGCCTTGCCGAGGTACCACCGCGATTCTCTCGTCAAGATCTTCCTAACCCTACCCTCGAAATGGAGAATCATCACCGAAAAAGAAAAAACCCGGCAACCCCGTAGCATGCACGCCTCGATCCTTCTCCGTTCGCCACTGCTCCGCCACCCGACTGGTTATTCTAAGGTGTGGGAAGTGTTGGTTGTGATGAGGGAAGAATTTGGTTGGTTGGAGTGGAAGAAAAAATTGCCAAAAATAGGTCGGAGATGGTGACGAAGTCTCGATGAAGAAGAAGAAAAAAAATGAGAGAAAAGGAAAAAGAAAAGAAGGAAGAAGAAAAAGGAAAGAAGAGGAGCCCGATTCTAAAATTTGATCTTTTGACTCTTTTTTTTTATATAAAATTATAAATTATACAATTTTCCCCCCCAATTTTTAAAAAATTATCATTAACCCCAAATTGATCAAAAGTATACACAATTAAGTATATGAAAATTATAATTTAACTCACAAAACTTTTAAATAATTAATAATGCAAAATTCATAATATTTTCAAATAATGATGAAATCGTATTTTATAAATAAAATAAATAAAATTTTAGGGGTGTTACAGCATTTACCTCGAACAACTCAAAATTTCAAGTTGACCCCATAGTTGACCCAAAAGCAACTTCATGCTGCCAAATCAAGTTTCAAGTCGATCCCATAGTCGACTTAAAAGTAGTTACATGTTGCCAACTTAAGGCTTTTTAGCCCAAACTATGCAATCAACCATGTAGTCAATCATAAGTTAGCGCAATACTGCAAAGTTTAGATACCTCGAACTTGACCAAGAGTAATGAAACTCAATCATAAAGTTAAGCAAAGTTGTAAAAATAAATTGTTGAATATACTTCAAGAAGACCATGCATATCTCTCAACAATAACCTAAATCGACAACAAGTTGGGTTTTCTTGTTAATTAACATACTTTTCAACTTATTAACCACACAACTGCGATGAGACAATTGCATTTGACAAGAAAGCTACAAAATTGATTCACATTAAGCAAAATCAAAATAATATTTCATTAAGAGAAATGTTCGTTACAACAGAAGGATAACTTTTATAAAAAAAACAAACATAAACAACAAAAGAGAAGGAGTTGGAAAATCAACTTTGGCTTGACCCAGCACCCTCAAATCAACCGATCCAGGCACCCTCCTACAAGTCCTGGTTAGGCTCAAGCATCGCTGATATAAAGGGTAGAACGACTCATCCTCGCTGCGAGAGCCCCGCCACATCGCCCATAAAATTAGTTCAGCACAGCACATATTGGGCGACATTGACCTACCCATCCCTCAGTTCGAAGGCAAAGTCCTCAATAAAGGTGAACTCCATCACCAGATCAGCTAGCTTACTTTTAACCTCAGCCTACTTCTGCTGAGCTTCGATCATGGGCTCAATGGGGGCATTCATTGCAATATCTCTTTCCCTGCCTTTACCGACCGCCACTTTAGATTTTGGGTAAGGCTACAGCTTCTCGTCCAGTGCTAGGCTTATTCTGTCTTTGTCCTATGCCTAAAAAGTATAGCCCAAATACTCAAGCTGCTTTACTGCCTTCTCAAATGCGTCATGGGCATCATCGATCAAGAGAACTATGCTCGCATCCTAGCAAGTCGAGCTGAGCATAAACTATTCCACCACCTTCCTCTACATCATGGGGAGCTATTGAGAGAATACTGCTCGAGCCTCCTCAGGCGCAACATTACAACGGGCTGATAAACCAGAGGAGTAGCTCACTTGCATATCCATGTGAGCCTTCTTTAGCACATAGTCCATTCAACTCCTTTCTTCCACAACCTCAACTAGCTACTGGTCTGTCACATTGAGCTGTTTCTAGAGGTCAATCACCTCCTTGGTCAACTAGTCTACTTAGAATTGGAAGGATTCGAGCTAAACCTTGAGAGTCTCTAACCCCCCCTTCTTTTTGCAACTCCTTGTAGTCCGCCTGAGCCAACTCTGACCGGTGGTAAAAGTGGTACCTGAGCTAGCTCATCTAAAACAAAGATTATCATTAAATAATATAATTAGCTAAAAGTAGAACTCGACAAGAAAATAATTGATCCCACACTTATCATATTACAATGGTAAGCCAAAGCCCTAAGCATACCAACCTAGGAAAGACCCATGAATCTCCACTAGTCAGCGGGAAAGAGCCCGACCACCATGCACTTGAGCGTGTCAGTGCCTGTCGTCCCCAATGATATAATAGAGCATGAATTCGTCATCTTTATAGTGGGGTCAGGTTCGAACTGGGGTGACGGCAGCTTGGGTATTTGAAATAAGATCCCATCGCCACGCTTGCTAAACAAGTCATAGCCGATGATCGCCTTCTGCTTGCCTTTCCCACCTACTATCTTTTTGGGCATCAAGCCTCCCTACTTGTTCATCTGTCTTTTGCCCCTACTCGTAGGGCTGTCGCGAACATCCTTCGTTGATCGGGTAAGTTAGGGCGCCTGCTCAATCTGTGGCATGGCTAGGGCAACAATCAAGGGTGCCGGCTCTGCCGCTGAAGGTGCATCTCGTCGAACAGCCACCCGACAGTGTTAATTATTTTTTTTTTGTTAAAGGTGCATCTCATCGAGCAACCGCCCCGACGACATTAATCATTTCTTTAGACCTTGCCCAATGCCTCTCGTTGATTGCGAGCTATAACTTCTTTTCAGTCTACTAACAAAGGACAAAACAAAAAATGATTAGAATCGAGCAGAAAAAGTGAAATCCATAATTATCACAGGCAACAAAGACTTCTACCCTAGCTGACGCTTGCGGGCAAGTCAAGTTCAGCCAGCAATAGGCCAGCCAACACCATACATCTCTCCTTAATCAAAATCAAGGCCTCAGTTTGCCCAAACTCGACCAGGTCTTGAATAAAAATATTGGGCCAACTCAGTGTTTGGTTCTTCGGCATTTCGACGTGCCCTCTCCACTACCCTTTAGGAATGTTAAACTCACCAGGCCCTCAAATATACAGATAATGTTTTTTCTACTCTTGGCCATATGATGAGGAAAGGGTTACCACGAATTTTCGACTTAGGTGCGCCATCAGGTAATAAAACCTAAACTCTTCGAAGCTACTCAACTTTCGGAACATGGGCAAATAGAACAAGTTAGAAAATTTGGCAAAACAAATTAGCTAGTCAAACAAATGTATCAACACAGCAAAACTATATATAGTGGCGAAGCAATTTGGTAGGAGCTATGTTATTTAGATCTCGAGGCCCTCCAGGAGGTCGATTATTGCAGGTGCTAAAGAAAACTTAAGGCCACACGTAAATTTCTCCTCAAACACTGTTATGCACCCTCTTGGAGTTCAATGCATCCTACCCGGCAGCCTAGGCACCAGGAGTTCGTATTCCTTTATAATATAGTATATCTCTCTAATTCGAACTAGGTTAGTGGGGGAGATTTTGGAGACTCTCACTGTAATAGTTCAGGGTAAATAATTGACCACGCAATGCTGGCACTTCACTTGGGCCAACCTTACCCCCAGAAATAGCCCTCTCAACACTTGAGCTGCTAGAGGTCGAGCTATCACTTGACGAACTATCAAATGTAGTCTTCAATGTGCTCTCGAACACATTCTCGTCCCCAGCCTCTCCCTGGAAGTGTACACTCTGGGACCTAGTGTCCTCCCTATCTTATGAATTTGACATCTTTACAAAACAAATGAAGGAAAATAGAAACTTGAATAAGAACTTACAGTTGTTCATTGGAAAACTCTGAAATGCAAAAAAGGTTAAGGGGCTCTAAAGGCAAGAATCGACGAACCCGAATTCAGTAAAAGTAAAAAATGAATATTTCTACCACATCTATTTATAGACATTTGGATGCAGAAACCCAAACAGCAGTAATAATGCATAGCCGTCTCTTGGCGCTTTGTATAGTATAATGTAACTGACACATTAAATACACAAAATTCTAGTCAAGTATTCAAAAATCTTGATCGAGAATTCAAAAATTCTGGTCGCCAATTCAAAGATCCTAGTCGAATCAACATAACCATCATTCAGTTATCTACTCCCTACTCCTTTCCATTGATAAGCTCGATCAAGACTGCGAGTAAGGGGGACTTATGATATGAGATAGTCCAACAAGCCTAACCCAACAAGCTATCTACTCCAAAGAGGGTTTCTAGGCTCACTTAACATCCGAACCCCAAAAAAATTTCCAAACCCAACTGGGTTGGGTCACTCGACCACAACCATTAGGTTGAACAAGTAATTCTTGACCCAATAGTCCGCTCAACTATAAGCCGTCAAGTCCACTCGGCTATCTCTCTTGTCGACCACTTTGTTTGGTCGATCACCATCAATCAGAGTGCTCACTCTAATGTCAAATCATATTCTTGCCGCATTCAATACTTTAATAAACAACGTACCTCTGCATTAATGACGCGTGCCACCCCAATACCAACTCTGTCAGGGGGGCACACCTCCAGAATACTATTCACCCTAGAAAGCACGTGATGATGCCATCTAAAATAATACCATGATTGAAAATGACCAACAACTCCCACGTAAGGATAAGAGCCCTATACATTTGATGGGAACATCTTAAATATATCATCCACCTGAAAAATGCTATAAATACCCTATTACCTGCCAGCCTCCAAATATGCCATATATACTATACACTCTTACTTTATTGCTCGATTATCTCATCTCGACCAATACTAACTTGAGCATTGGAGTATTTTAGTCAAGAGCACCTTGACTAATCTGACGTTTGCTATTGATTACAAATCTCAACCCAAAAAAAATATCATTACTGGATCATCCGACCTTCTTAGTCAAATTAGCCTAAACACTGCCCAATTCACTAAAAATAAATTTCAACCTCATCAATATCTATATTATAATCATATATATTTAAAAATAATTCATATAAATCGTTTCAAAATCCAATCACATTTTAATCATTACAAATAGCATCTCTTAAGACAACAATAAAACTATTAGGCAAATTATCAAGAGTAAGTGGTTTAAAAGCTACCTGAATTAAACCAATATGAAGAAAATTATAACAATCACGATATTTATCAATATCAGATCTATGTAATAATTGCAAAGAAATATCATCAGAACTAAGAGGTATAGACTCTTCAGTGGTTTTAACAATTTATTTTAAACCAATTTTTTCAAAGGTACCTAATCTATAAATAACTTTTGGATCCACCTTAGGAATGGTCCATTTATTAAGAAGTTCAATATTTTGAAGAAGATCAATTTCTTCCAATGAAGTATTTTTAACAGAAGAAGTGTTTCCTTTTAAAAAATTCATTTTTAAGGAAAAGTGTAAAACAACCAAAGAAATATACAATCTCCAATCCATGGCTCCGATACCATAAGGGGGGCGGGATCTTATGAGGGAGGACAGGATCTCAAACGAGTTCACAAAACTCAACATATAGTTGAAACGCAGGAATTTTAATTAATTTATATTTTATTCAATAAATAAATTATATAGTAATAACATAAATAATTTGAGGAATGTGCCTTCATTTTGAAATTTTTCCTAAATTAAAAATATAAATTAATACTTTATTATTTTTCATTTTCCTAAATCTCCACAATCCTTTTAATTCTTGTTCTTTTAATTATCAAAACCATACCTCATTCATTCTTTTTCAATACTAATGAATAAATAATATTAGTTTTAATTCACATTTACTATATATCAAGATTATATTTCTTAATTTATTTTCTTTTTTCAAAATAAGCATTTCAAAATTAAAATTAATAAAATCTATCAACGTCTCAAGAAAAATAAAATGCGCTAACTATGTTGATCAATTAAAAAAGAATGTTAGATGAAATCAATTATAAAAATATAATTAATAATTTTGTATCTCAAAAAAGTTAGAAAATACTATGTACGTCATAATATTTTTAATTCATATGCTTAATTTTTAAATTTTTTAGTTTTTATGTATATAATATTAAAATTATTTTAAGTGATGTAATTTTTTAAAAGAATTCTTTATGTAGATTTTTTGTTATATTACATTAAAATGGAAAAATTTGAAAACAAAATGTTGGTAGTGAGTATCAGATATGGGATAGCTCAATAGGCCCAACAGGCCCAATTCCAAATAATAAAGCCCACGAGGCCCAGATAATAAGTGCCTGATCAACTTGAATCGATCCCTTGTGACAGCACTCATGGTCGACCTATATCGACTCCATGTGACAATATCCGCAGTCGACCCATATCAACTTCAGGATCAAGCCACGCGTGCGAGCTCTTATCTCTGGTCGACACGAATCGACCATCGAATCATCCTCTATTCGCTTACCTGATAGGTCAAATATTTCCATGTTGATGACATGTGGCAGCCGGTGTAACTGCTGCCAACAACTTTGACAATTCTGCTAACAATTTTGACAAACACGTGCCCCTTCTGGCATGGTTATCCGAGAAAGTTAGAAATTTAACCACCTAGCACTGTATCAGATTCTGAACATGAAATGACTTTCAACCCCCTAGCAAGGGGAAAGAACTATCACACCTGATAAGGGTATTTAGGTAAAGTCATGCCCACATAAAACTATAAATACAGTAGGCCCAATTGCGCTCAAGGTAATGCCATATTATACTATTCACTGCATACTCTCCATATATTCTGCTCCACCTAAACCAACTTGAGCGTCGGAGTGCCTTAGTCGAGGGCATCTCGGATAGTTCACGTGTATTCGTGGTTGCAGATCTCAAGCCCAAAAATACTCAAATCCATCGGAGTACTTGACCTTCCAGCTCGTAGCAGCATCATTTGGCGCTGTCTGTGGGAACACTTTGAGATTGCAGCGTAAAAATAGTAAACACACGCAGAGTAACTTCTGGGAGGGAGGAGAACCGGAGATCTACTTCACCACCACTCCCTAACCCCCAGCAACACACAATTACTCCGGGCGTCAGCGCCCCCCAGGAGCAGCTGGTGATGCTACCCATGTCCCAGCTAATACAAATGATTAGTGAGCGGGTTTTCACCGAGATATCGGCTCAATTATCTATTGTTCTGAACAGACACACTTCAGTGCCAGCTACTGTTGCCAACACCAAAAAATAGACTCCCAGAGAACAGCCCCTCCCATCAGGAGGCCAGGCAGACACTCGCCTGCTGCGAGCCTAGTCCCAGGCACCAGCCAGTGGAGAGAAGGCATTCAGAACTTTATGAGGAGGTGGCAGACTCATAGGATCGCGTTCGACCTAATCGAGCCCCGCAGCGCGATAGGCTCGAACGCCTAAACCCTGACTACCGCAAAGACAGAAGTGAATCTCCATATTTGGCGCACCGGTCTAGTTGAGCCCCACAGCGCGATAGGATCGAGCATACTAAGTTTGCCTCCCAGGCAGATCGGGATGAGTGGGAAGAAGTTTCCCATCAGGTGCAGCAACTGAACCAATGACTTGACGAGATCTTGAGGAGAAATACAGACAAAGCACAGAATGTGGATACTCCCTAGAGATCTCATTGGGACAGAGGGTCACCATTCATACAGGAGATCATCGACGAGAGGATTGCAGTGGACGCCAAAATTTTGACCGATCTCCCGAGGTATGGTGGCTCAACTGACCCCAACGAGCACTTTATGTAGTTCGAATACATGATGTAGCTGCATGGTCACAATAAGTTTATCCATGCCAAAATGTTGGTGACCACCTTTCAAGGAGTCGCACTGGACTGGTTCGTAAAGCTGGAACCATTGACTATCTATTCTATGACTAGTTGTGCGTCAAGTTTTTACACCAGTTTGCTAACAGAAGAAAGGCAAAGCTCCCCCATACCCACCTCCATACTGTCAAGCAGAATGAGGGGGAGTCTCTCTGAGATTTCTTCACCAGGTTCAATACAGAGGTCCTGAAGATTGATAACCCCAAGATCAAATTCTTGATCGATGTGCTATTCCTGGGGCTGAGGCACAAAGAATGCAAAAATGCCCTGGTGAGAGAAAAGCCTAGGTTGATGGAGGAGCTACTCGACCTGGCCGAAAGATACATGACCTAGGAGTAGATGAACAAACTCAAGTTCGGACCTTCTGAGGTTGACAAGAAAAAAAAGGAGCAAGACGACCAGAAACATAAAGAGAGAGGTCGATCTCCGATAAAGCGCTTCCATGA
>JACGDI010005412.1:0-48600 GCA_014898725.1 Jacaranda copaia | reverse complement strand
TCTCCAAGATTGATATTGCTAGGGGAACTACTGTTTTCACTCCAAGAGGAACTATATTGGGCGGTTCCCTGAGTCTCACTATCACTCCTATGAACCATATTTTCACACCTATCGTTACCAGAATCAGTATTAACAGACATGATTCTGCAAAGTAATGGCAAAAAGTAACGCAGATGTAACAGACACACTTACAGTGTTAGTTTTGAAGCAGGAGGTATGAAGTGAGAAGTTCTTCAACAATGGAGACTATCTGATACTCAGGTTGCAAAAGTGTGAATGAAGGGGTTTATCCCCCTATTTATAAGCTAACGTGCACGGGAATCCGTATAACTGTCATAATGACAGCCTATTTTAGTACGCTTTATATCTTGTTCTTGCACGCTTCGTATCCTGTTCCTGCACGCTTCGTATCTCATGCAATGACAGCTGCATTAAATGAAAAGTAATCGCCTCAGAACCCTGGTCGATAATTCAAAAACCCTGATCGAATTTATTACCTTGCATGTTTGAATTTAAACTCCTTGCTCCTTCTCATCGATAGGCTCGATCAGGGCCGGGAGTTAGGGGACTCATGATATGGGATAGCCCAATAAGCCCAACAGACCCAATTCCAAATAATAAAGCCCACGAAGCCCAGATAATAAGTACCTGATCGACTTGAATCGATCCCTTGTGACAGCACTCATGGTCGACCTTTATCGACTCCATGCGGCAGCATCCGCAGTCGACCCATATCAACTTCAGGATCAAGCCACGTGTGCGAGCTCTTGTCTCTGGTCGACACGAATCAACCATCGAATCATCCTCTATTCACTTATCTAGCAGGTCGAATATTTCCACGCCGATGACATGTGGCAACTGGTGTAACTGCTGCCAACAACTCTGACAATCCTGCTAACAACTTTGACAGACACGTGCCCCTTTTGGCACGGTTATCTTGGAAAGCTGGAAATTTAGCCACATGGCACTGTATCAGATTCTGAACATGAAATGACTTTCAACCCCCTGGCAGGGGGACAGGACTCTTACACCTGATAAGGGTATTTGGGTAAAGTCATGCCCACATAAAACTATAAATACAGTAGGCCCAACTGCGCTCAAGGTAATGCCATTTTACACTATTCACTGCATACTCTCCATATATACTGCTCCACTTAAACTAATTTGAGCATCGGAGTGCCTTAGTTGGGGGCATCTCGGCTAGTTCACGTGTGTTCGTGGTTGCAGATCTCAAGCCCAAAAATACTCAAATCCATCGGAGTACTTAACCTTCCAGCTAGTAGCAGCATCAGTATCAAATATATCTGATATAGGATAGCTCAATAGGCCCACAATAGGCCCACTTAACATGCACGTCCCAACATCAGTTCTAGACCCAGATGGACTAGACCAGTCGACAACAACCATCTGGTCAAATATGTTGTTCTCGACCGTATTCAACAAGAGGCTTCAAGCCATTTAGCCCGTTCAATCATTTCTCTAGTCGATTGCCCCCCTTGTTCAATCATCATCAACTAGATTGCTTACACCGACGCTGACTCATACCCTCACCGCATTTAAAATTCTGACAAGCAGCATGCCTCCACACTAATGGCACGTGACAGCCAGTATAGTCTCTGCCACCATCTTTAATAAGGAGACGCCTCCCCAAATACTGTTCATCCTGAAAAATAGGAAATAATGCCGCCTAAAATAGTATCGGAATCTGAAATGACCATTAACCCTTTGGCAAAAACTGGAGCCCTCTGCTCTTAATAGGGGCATTTTCAACATATTACACATCAGGAAAAGACTATAAATACCTTATTGCCAGCCACGCTCTAGGCAATGCCAAATACATTATAAGCTCCTAATATTTTATTCGATTATCCTTCTTTGACCAAAACTAACTTGAGCGTTAGAGTGCCTTCGTCAGGGGCACCTCGGCTAGTTTAATGTGTGTTGTTGTTGCAGATCTCAGATCTCGAAAAATACAACAATTAGATCATTCAACCTCCGTAGATGAATTAGCCCAAATATCATCATTTTTACTATAAACGACTTTCAACCTCATCAACACCATATGAGGTTATTGAAGATTTAAATGGTACCTAATGTATATGTCAATCTTTCATATCAAATAGATAATAAATAATTCAATTGCACACAATCATTCACTATTACAATAGCCACTATTATCCAAATTCTACATCAAATGTGGCTATAAAATATAACAAATAATTTCATTGAAAAATTTATTTCAAATATAAATACTTACTTCCTATAACTACAAGCTTTGAACTTTATTTTTATATTATTAACTTATGTCATTTTAGTTTTTTAGCAATATAATAATAGAGAACTCATTTTCGATTATTTGAAATGAATTCTTTTATATGGGACATATATTTAAAATGATAAGATTTGACATGATTCAAAAAAATATGAATTTAAAATAGAAAAAAATAACACAATTATTAAGATTAGAATATCAGTGTATTCTTTTTTATCTATATTTAAAATTCTTTACTCGTCTTTACTCAAAACATGCACACGCAACACACGTTGGACTTGTTTTTATTTCAATATACTGCTCTTAAGCAAAAAATTATTATTGATTTTTATTGTTCATATATTGACAGGATAACATCTTAATTTAGTTGGATCTCTATGTCAGTAAAAGGTTTGTAATCATCATTTTAAGAAACCTTTCTTAATTAAGAAGAGTTTATATATAATTTCATTTCCTTCTTTATTAGTTCCTTTTATTTTTTGGGACATATACAATCATACTTAATTAGAAATTAGATAAAATGAAACACATTATAAATTAAATAATACATAAGACTAATTTAAATAAATATTTTATTGCTCCTTTTACTTCTTCTTTTTTTTTAAAGTTAACCTTCACTTTTCGTTTCTTATTTTAACAATTCTTAAGCAATTAAATATATAAACCTTTATTAAAATGTATGAGAAGTAATGCATTATAGTTTCAATTTCTTGATGGGTCCTTAATATTTATTTTTCTAGCAATCTTAACAATACAGAAGAAAAAAACAAAAATAACCATTTACCTATTTTGTTTACATAAATATTTCATTAAATTTTAAACTTTTTTAATACATTTTCATATACATTTTAATTTTGGTCTATATTTTCATATATATTATGTTCATTTTTTTTATTTAACTAACATTATTAGTGTTTATGAATTTAATGTGTACAAAAATAAAGAAAATTATATAGTTATTAAATGTTAAAATAAATATAAAGAGAAAAAATAAAGAAAGTAGTAAAGAGAAAGGGTATTGGATAAATACTCCAGTTTATTTGTTAAAAAAAGAAAGAAAAGTAGATTATAAAGGAGAAATTGGAGGATGATTTTGGAGGGAAGTTAGTGGTACAAATTTTGGAGGAAAATTACAAGTAAAATTTTGGAGGGAAGGAAAATTAAAAGTAAAATAATGAGTAACTAAATTTTTGGTTACATTTAAGTATAAGGAAACTTTTCCATTACATAATGTATACAACATTTGCTTTTAAAAAAAAATTATTATTTGACTTAATCTTTTGCAAGTAACATTTATTCAACAAATTAAGTTTACAAATTATGTAAAGACGGTAAAAATTAATTCCATACACAATCTGACAATTATGTCTTTAAAGCATTTTCATATTTAATTTTTACTTTTGAATTTATTGGTAAAAAATTGACTAAAAAAATTGTTGTAGAGATTAGAATGGATAAGACAAAAGCAAGTTTTTTTTTAAAGATAATATTCTAATTTAATTTATTAAGCATAAGTTAATTTCAAAAGAGTCAAGACATGGGTCCCAACTATATATTTATAAATCGAGCATAAATTGGTCATTTTATTTTAGTGTTTTTTATTTATATTTTTATCTTTCTTCATTTTTAAATAAAAAGGCTTTTTCTCTTAAAGAAAATATACCTATTTGTTTTTAATTTTTTATTTTTTAAGTAAAATTTAGACATATGACATACCCGAATTTTTAACTCGGGGGATAATGGGATTGAGGACTTCAGAGTTGGGGGACAGGATGTGTGGCAATTAGGGTAGTGGGCATGGTTTAAAAAATCAGACCGGATCGAACTTGATGGTTGAATCGTTAATTAGCTATCGAATTAGTCTGGTTTTCTCATAAAATTGAAAAATAAAAAAAATACCTTACTTTGTTAAAACCGTTCAAATCGGTGGTTGGATCGTTCAAATTGGTGAACCTCTCATAGTTAATTGAATCGGAAAGATTTTATTCATTTAATTTTTAATAAAATTAATATTTTTTTAAATTTTTTGGGCTTTAAATATAAAGTTTTAAGGTTAAGGTATACCTCCATAAGCTCTCTAAAAGTCAAAAAAATTGTATACAAGAAAAAACCTTGCTTTAGAGTTAAGATATTTAAATTGTGGTGATCATTTATAATATGAATTGTGAAATTTGGATTATAAAGTTAGAGAATATTATTTAAACTCTTTATGTTTTATAGTTTAGTATTTTATTAATTTTTAAATAATATATATAATATAAATATATATTGCATAATTATAACGTCATGATTTAATTGCGGTTTAATTACAATACAATACGATCAATGGTTGAATCAGTGAATCAATGAGTTTTTCGATTCAATGATCGGTCTGGTTTTTCGAATACTGATAGTTGTGAGGTGTATGTGGCATGTGGAATTTTAAAATTTCTCATGTTTTTTCTCTTTTAAATTATTAATATTTTAATTTTATACTTTTTCATTTTATGATTAATTTTTTAAAAGCGATGATTTCTAATGTCAATTTTAAAAAAATAAATTTTAGTTAATATTTTTAAAGTTACATAGTTCAAAACTATAATTTTTTTTCAAGTTTTCTATCACAAATTAAGCATATTAAAAAAATAAAAGATAAAAAAGATAAATAAAAACATTATTGGAATTCCCATTACAAATTTAAGATTTGCTTCTTTTAGAGTTTTCTTAAGTTATATATATATATATATTAATTTTATGATATCTTAAATTATATTGTTTCGATAAAAGTGCGTAAACAGTGAGAATATCAGTAACTTAAAATTGATTCAAAGTCGGTGACAATTAAGTATAAGATCATCGAACACAAAAATCCAGCGATATCGAAGTATGGTCTTATTGACATTCAGTGGAGGCTCTTATCCTTAAAAAAAATATATATAACAAATAGTGAAAGATAGAATTAGTAATTTATAAACTAATTCAAAATTTTAATTAAAAAAAAACTAACATATATAACTATGTATATGATGATTTTTGAAAAAAATAAATCAATGTACTATACAAGTATCTATAATTAATTTTATTTGTAAAGCACTTGTAATAAATCTGTTTTTATTTACAACCACAAGTTGTGGAAGTTTTGAATCATTACATTACATTTGAAGCCGAAATTGCGTTAAATTATTTTAAAAAATAAATATTAAATAAAAAAATTAAGTTACATATAAGAAATAAAAATAATAAAAACTTATTATTTTTATTTGGACAAATGGGAGTGGGAAATATATAGAATTAGCTTTTCAAAAATTTCTATATTTAATTATTTTTTAATTTTATTTTTACACTGTGAATTTTCTATAATTAATTTTAGAAGAGTTGGGACTTCTAGTTTTGATGTTGTATTTTTTTTATTTTTTTATCTTTACTTTTTTAATTTTATGTTTTATAATTAATCTAAAAATTAAGGCTTTGGTTAATTATATTTTGGTTAAATTGTGAAAAATATAATTGTTTTGGGAAATAGATTAGGGAAATGCGATAGTTGTTTGTTTTTGTTTTGAGATTGTTGAAAAATATTTTGGAATAAAATTATTTATTTAGAAGTACCTTGAAAGGAAATTTTTTTAATACAAATGTACATCAATTATTTTTTATTAAGTTAATGAGGGGAAATAATTTTTTAATATTAATTATAAATGTGAATATATGATTAGAATGATTGATGTATGTATATTTATAATAATTAACATATGATTAGAAGAAAATGATGTTATATATATGATTATTATACAAAAATATTATTATTGGAATGTTAAATGTATATGAAATATTTATATACAATAATGAAAAAAGTTTTAAAATGTAAAGTAATAATCATTAAAATAAGTTTTTTTTAGATATGAAATGAAAATTAAAAGTTACTACAAAATTTTTCATTTCGAGAATTATTGTAATATTATTCCCACTAACTACTTCAGCAAAACATAAAAATAAATATTTTCAAATAGTTAAAAAATTTAAAAACTTAAATGGGTCTCCTTTCAAAACAAATTTCCAGCAATACCCCTTCCATTTTATTTCCTTCTAAATATTTGTTACACGAAGGAGTTTTTAGTCATTTGAAAAATAAGGATTTAACTATTATTTTAAAAATAAAATACAATTCTTGATGTGGCAACTTTTGATTGAAAGTTATGGTCCAACAGGTACCATTCATGCCTGCCTGCCCCTGCTATGAATTAATTGCTCTGACACGTAAGATGATGGTACGAGAATACGAATGCCCGCCTAGTCAAGCGTACGTTGTGGCTTTCTATTTCCTATATCATTGTTATTGTTGTACCTGTTAACTCTTGTGTGGGCCCCGAGGTCACAATCATATGCACATGCGACTGTGTATGAATTTCACGCAATCAATGGTCGCGATATATTTTAATATTCTTTTTTGTTGTTTACAAAAAAATTTGAGGGGATTCATTGTCGGCCATTGTCAAGGCCAAACTATGCACTAGCATCGAAGCGCTTGTATGACACATTAATTAAGGAAGTCGGATGCGTGACCTTTATCAAATCTATATCCGCTCCTTATTAATTATGTTAACGTCCATTAATGATATATTATAATATTTGCAGGCTCTAAATATCTAAAAGTGTATATGGCCCCTTTTTGCAAGTGGCTTATATAATAATATAAATATTATAGCTTGGAAACTTTATTAATTTTGAACAACTTGAATTTTTAGAGATTTTTTAAGTGATGTGATGAGGTCTGATCATTTTTTTTTTCAATTTTGTCCACATGATAATAAAGAGACCTCGAACTAATAGATTAAAAATTAAATTTTATGAAGAAACTATTGACTAAACTTGTTTAATAGATTTTATAAATTATTATATTTTTGTAAGATATTTCTAAACTTTATAAGATATTAGACATTATTTTAAAAATTAGCTATAAAATTTGATTTTGAAGTTTAAAAAATGTTGTTAACGATAATTTTATAATTTAAATGATTAAAATTAAAAGAATTTATTAAGATCCCAAAATAAGTTAGAAACTCTTTATTTTTTTAAAAAAAATTATAAAATTATATTATCTTATTTTAGGATTTTATAAGTTTTTTTTAATAAATTTTATCAAGTACTTTTTAACATTATATAAGTTCTAAAACTTTAATAAAATACTCTAAAAAAAATTATAAACTCACTCAAACACCCTCTTAATAAGTGCTAGGGACAAAATACTTGAAACTTGGTTGGTTTCATTTTCAAAGTCAATTTTTACATTTTCTACCATTCTAAAAATAAAATATATCGCTTTTTATACATTTTCATCCAATATCATTATTATTTTTATTTTTAAAGCATATTTCTCAATAACCTATATATTTTATATTTTTATTCAATTATTTCCATCGTTATCCACCCGCACTTATTAAAATCAACATAATTATTACTTTTCTAACAATCTATCTAAATACAAACTTATTTTCAACTTATTTCTACCAACTGCTTTCCAACATTTTGAAAATAATGAAAATGAAAATAAAACCAAATTGCCCGTTTGGATTTATTTTTACATTTTCAACTATGTAAACATTAAGACACATCATTTTATACACACTTTTACCCAATATATTTTTATTTTTATTCTCAAAACACATTGTCCAATAACATATGTGTGTTTTATCTCAATAATTTATACATCTTCACTCTCTATTATCGTTATTACTATTTCTCTCTACTCATAACTTATTAAAACCAACCTAATCGTTATTTCTTCAATAATCTATCTAAATGCAAACTCTTTTTCAACTTATTTTTATTAAATACTTTTTTAAATTTTAAAAATGATGAGAATAAAAAATAAAAATAAAACCAAACGGGCCCTAAAACTCAATAAAATAATGGACGCCCAAAGAATAAAACTCCCGTACGTTTCTAATACAAATTGGATCATATGTTTGTCCAAGGAAATCTATATTTAATTTTATGTGGGGTTTTCTTCTTTTAGTGTGTGGAATTTTTTCTATGTTTTTATTAAAAACTTGGTGGACAAGCATCACGTAGGTAGTCATTTCTGACTTCTTTTAATATCCTCAACCCAAAATTCCTCATGCTTTTATTTTTTTTAAAAATATTTTGAACTATTTGTAATTTCAATTTACTAAGATATCATCATTAATAATCGCAAAAAAAATTTATTGACTAATTAACAAAAAATTTTTATTAACTAATTATCATTTTATGTGGGAATCTATAGCATTTACAGCCTCGGTCTGCCTTGACCGATAACACTTGAGATTACTAATTTCAATCTAAATTAATATTTGTAATATAACCAAAACATATTGATGTGTGTCTATCAAATTTGATTTACAAATAATGAAAATATATTAATGTGTTATTCTTTCATTTTCCAACCTATTAGATTTGATGGTAGTGTCAAATAATAATATTAATTACGTGTTAATAATATAAAATGCGATAATGCGTGATTGATGTAAGAAATAAATTGTTTATATATTTTCATGGAGAAGAGAGGGGTCCACATACACCTTTTCGACAAAGCCACTTAAATTGTTCATTCCTACACTCTTATGATTACTGTTAGTTGCATGTACTATTATTTATGTAAATATATAAATGTTAGAAGTGCACACCTTAGTACAACTAAGATGAGCTTTTTTTTTGTCTTCTTTCTTTAACATTTTTTCGTGAAGATTTAACACAAGTGTCAGCCTCTCTCAAATTATTTATTTTTTTCTTTAATTATTTTATTTTATCTTGATATATTTTGTTACTTATCTTAAAATTTTAAATAGATACATCACAATTTTTTTATTTATTTTTATGTTATAAAATTTTAGCACCATAACAATGTGTTAAAATTGTCAGTATTATTTATAAAGTGTAAGGCTGCTAGAGCAATTGCTTGTGTATTTTTTATTTTCTAAGACTAAATTAACCATATTTAAATACGAGAATAGAAGGAAAAAAATTTATCTTTATCCTCTATTTTTCTTGATCATATCATTTCTTCTTTCTCCAACTTTACTTTCTCTAATTTTTTTCAGCTGTATTTTTTCATATAATAATTTCAACTAGTTATATTTAAAACAATTTAAAAAATATCATTGAGAATAAATCATATTTTGAATCTAATTATAGTATAGATACTAATATAAAATAGTATAGTTATTTAAATAACTTCTTTGGTATTACCATGGTACAGATACTAATTATGTTAATATATAATAAAACACCAAAAAATACAAAACTATGTATAAAACAAATAAGCAGCATACCTCGATAATAGTTTTACATTCCAATACATATTATTGATCTCCGTGTTTTTCTTAGAGTATCAAAATTTTTTTGGTCTCTTTAATTCACTCTGGTTGAATTCAAGATAGATAAAAAGCAAAAAGAATTGTTGCGATGATTTTTTAAAATTAATTTTAGGAAGAATACGTAATTGATTTGTGAATTGTGGTAAGAGAAGAAAACAAAGTAGGATATGAAAAGAGAACATATAAATTAGTAGTTTTTTTTTTCTCTAAGAAATAAAATTTCATTTATAATCTTAGATTTTTTACTCAACAATAGAATAGTAAAGATAAAATTGATATATAATAATTTAGCACAACTATATCAAAACTATCATTTATGAGTATAAATTCTTAATATATATATATATATATAGTATAGATAAACATTTATCAAATAATAGATTTTGAACCTAACCAACTTTAAAGGCTAGTTCAATAGGTGAAGATATATTCTTAAAGACTATATATAGATAATTATTCATTTACTTGATGTGTGGATTTAACACACCTACTGCACACCCAAAAATAAACATGCATTTGGAGTGTAAAATGATATGAAATAGGTGGCCAAAAACATTGGATAGACTAACATTAGGAATGGTGGCTATGATAGCACATCAAAAAATGAACATTGGAGTTATTTCACCCAAAAGTTAATTTAAAATGTGAGAATTAAAAGTGTAAATGAAATGATATGATTCATAAACAGTTTGAGCTTGTCAGTCAAGCAAGTCGAGCTGAATATTATTTGGCTTGAAAAGCTCGTGAGCCTAAACAAATTTTTTATATTTTTTATATATAGTTATATATAGTAAGGTGCATAATAATAATAATAATAATAATAATAATAATAATAATAATAATAATAATTTGTTTGTTATTTTTAGGAAAGTAACAAATTTTTTGAAAAGTTTATAGTTATAGAATTTATTTTGAATCTGAATGAATTCAAACTAATTCAAACTTACACGAACTTAAGTTCTTCTAAACTTATGTGAATTAAGATCTTTTGCTTTTTTATGAGAAGCTTTATCGAATTGAGTTTGATAATGTTCGATAATGCTCATCCTAACCTTCTTATATACGATAAGTCGAATTTGAATTCGATCCAACTTAACTCATTTACACCTTTGATAAAAATTTTCTAAAATTATATATATCATGGTATCATAATCTAACAAAATTTAATTTACGAAACCCGTGAAGCGGACCGAAAATAAACCACATACATCCAAACAGAAATGCGCAATGCTGTACCCAAATAAAAAAGAAAAAAAAAAGAAATGCGTAATGTTGCACCCGGAAAAAAAAAATTAAAAAATGAAATGCATAATGCCCAAGTCCGCTCTCTCACTCTCGTTCCTTTTGTCACTAGTTCCCCTCGACTTCACCATTTCACACCCCACTCCTACCTCTCAGAATCTCTTCCAAAAACATCCCAAAATTCACAAGGATCAACAAAACAGAGAGAGCAGAAGAGAATTCCATCAATGGAAAACGGGGGGCCGCCGAGGAACCTGTGGCGTTTCAAGGGAAACGAGGAGCTTACACAGGCCTCAGCAATCACTGTCAGAGGTGTGCTAAACATGCTCATGGAAAATCTCAACGAAAATGACCCCAGACCCGTTATTCCGCTGGGTCACGGCGACCCCTCCGCCTTCCCTTCCTTCCGCACCACCCCTTTTGCCGAAGACGCCGTCTGCGCCGCCTTGCGCTCCGCCAGATTCAACGGCTACTCCTCCACCGTCGGTATTTCCCCTGCTCGCAGGTATAAAAAGTACTAACTTTTATCATTTGCCGGCAGTGTAATAGCTGGGCTTCTTACCCGGCAATTGATTTCCTCTTTTGGAATAGTCTTGTCCTTCCTGCATGCAATATACAGGCTATTTTTGTCCCTATTCACATTGTTAGGAAATATAGCAAAAAAGGTGAATTGTAAATTTTCAAGTAAATTATTGGTTAAGTTTTATGTTTATCTTAGTTTAGTCTCTTTAACGGTTAGAGCTTGTTGCTCATTTTTGGCCTGGACATTTTTTTGTTCAATAATTTTTCGTAAAGAAAACGATTAGTTCATGACATCTATTGCATATTACTAAATGATTAGTCAGAACCAAAGGGATGAAATCTTGGTTTAAATGCGTTTTTGATGTTTAGTTAAAGTGCATAAGATAGTATTGCGGACAGGTATAGGCGTTTTGAACTTCGAGCTGTTTCTCACTTATTTTATTCAGAATGCACATGCACATGTACGTGTGTGCCAGGAAATTTATTTTGTTGTGAGTCATGACTGACTTCCATCATGGAATAATTCTTTCTGTACCACTTTGCCAAGTACAATTTGATGGTAAACAGCAAAGATTCTCTTTATTTAAAAAAAAAAAAAAGAAAGATAATTTGATGGAAGAATATCCATCTTTTTCTTTACCTAGTTTTGAAATTTATCACTAAATGACTAAATTGATCAGGGGATATACGTCAATAGGTTTTGATTTAGTAGAGTTCAGATGTTTTTATGCAAAAGTGGTCTTATTGAAGTCTTCGGCATGAGATGATTGAGGCTAAGTATGCATTAGAGACTGTAGTGATAATCAATGTGTTTGGAGTGGATGGTTTACCCATTAATGTGTAATCAGGTTTTCCAGATATGCTACATAAAGCAGGCAAGCTATGATTTTGTTTTCTTTATTGAAGGCAGAAACTACTTAACCTTCTGTATATCTTCCTCACGAATCATAAATTTGGTGAAAAGCCTTTCTTTGGTGCTGACACTATTTTTTTCACTTTCGTACTGACTGCAAAAAGGTTTTTCATCTAAGATCTGATTTCTTCCAGATAATCTTACATTATAGGATATGCACTTTCAGTTTTTGGTTTAATGGTCATATTTTGTTGTAGCAGTTGATTCAGTGTAAAGTAATATTAAATTGTGATAAGCAACATCATTGTTATCTACATTCAAAGATGTAAACAATGTACAAGTCTTCATGTAGCCTCAGGAAGAGTATAATTGAAGGTAAATGGAACTTCTTTAAATTCTAACAACTCAAGACTTAATTTAACTTCAACTTCATTTGATCATTTAGTACTATGGAGGTATGACCTTTATCAGGTCATAAAACAGACAACTCTGCTGTGCTTTTCTTTAAGTTATAAAGGCCTTGAAGTATTTTGCTTTACCACTGTTTTTTTTTCATTTCTACATGTCAGATGCCTTTGCTAGTAGGATAGCGCAGCCACTATGACCCGAAATTACTATTTTCAGATGAAACATTTAAATGGATGAGCGGTTATTCCGAAAAGGGCAATATAACCTTTCTATATATTTGGTAAACTTAATTAGCAAAGAGTTGCAATTAGGGGAATTCCCTTTTTCTCAACCTCAAGAGTGAGCTTGCTTGTGGTTGTCAGAAACTTCAAGGCCACGATTTTTTAACAAAATTGCTAAATGACAGTTATCATGGTTATTTTATTTGCTTAAAGTTTTTCCCTGGATATTTTGGAAAGGTAAAAGATATCATATTTAGGAGGAAGTCCGCATTTCATTAACTCAGCAGTTGTTCTTTATATCTAGATTCTATTGAGATCAGTTAAGGGCTCTCATGATGTCATGGACTTGTTTATCTTTTCTATTAAAATGATGACTGCTACTGCACATAAACAAGTGGTTTGCATAATTTAGCGGAGTCCTTCACTTATGCAAGGGAGGTAAAATTTTTGAAAGAATTAAGGATTCATTAGGGAAAGTAATGTAATTTGAGAATTTAAATTTATGTGTGTGTTTGGTATGGGAACCTCACTTTTAAAATATGGTACTGACAATACTAATTTCAAAAAGGTATTTTGATTACTTTCTTGGGTAATCTTACACAACATATTCTAAAGGATATTTTCAGCCTTAACAGATTTACAGATCATGAATGATCATATACTCCATATGTTAATATATATGCATGTATATATATGCATATATTATTTTATTATGTATATAATTGCTTACTAATTTTTTAATTAATCTCCACAACTTATTAACTACTTTTTATTTGATAATATAATTACTTTCATGAAAAGCTAATAGTTTCTAGTTAATATATTATTCAAATACTAATGCATCAATATTATTATTTCAAATATTATGTTAATATACAATTAATAGTTGTAATAAATGTTTTAATAAAAAATTATAACAAAATGTTGTTATAATATTATGGAGAGAAGTAAATTACACTACAAATTATCTCATGTAAATTTATATGACTGCCATCTTTTTTTTCCATGCATAGAACTTAGTTGCTTTAGTTAATAGACATTATAAGAAACTTTATGTTTTCTACTTTTGATTGCACTTTCACAAATAAATAGCAACAGACTAGAGTTATTTATTGGATAATCCATATGTACTAAGATAAGCATGTGCACTTTATTTACATAATATCATTACTTATACCCTTAAAAGAAAGGGGACAGAAAGAAGTCATTGATCACTATTAAATAAAAAAACTTTATATGCATAAAAAAGCATAAATGTATACTTGTTTTATTATGAATATTAATTTAAGCTTTACCACTCTTATCTTATTAAAAAATATATTTTAAAAAGTAATGTTTAATTTTATTAAAAAATATTATTCCAATTCAAGTTGATAATAGTGATGAGGGCAAATAAAAATTAAGGTATTAACAAAATTTTGATTCATTTCATGGGTTTTTTTTACAATTTGGTTTTGAATACTAATTTTTCTATAGCATAATTTATAGTTAATTCAATGTTAATTTTCTTATCATGTATTAACATGTAGGGTCAACTTTGTAATATCATTTAATAGGATTAATAACTCCACTAGGTAAGGTGCACATGCATAGGTAAAATATATTTACTAATCTAATATCGATCTATAGCTATTTATTTGTTAAAAAGTCAAAATTAAGGAACAAGAAATAACATAAAATTCCTACAGAAGTATATTAATGCGATCAAGAACTTGCGAGAAAAAAAACAATTCTGTGAGATTCTTTTTAAAGCAATATTTAACTATGTATATATGTACGTGGGTTTAGATAAAAATTATGTGAGATACTTTTAAGTTTAATTCAACTTCTCTATATTATTGAAATTATATTTTGCTAGTTAACTATTTTAGATATTGAAGGTTAATTTATTTAAAAAATTTAGTGTTAAATAAAATTTGGAAAGGTTAATTAATACCAACCTGTGGTACAAGGGGCTGTAATGTATTCATTGATAACACTATTATCTAAAAATAAATTAGTTAAATGTTATTGTTATATGAACTATTGAAATTCGAGTTTGATATAAAATCTAGAATTATTATTTGTAACTATTAGTATAACAACTAACTAATCAAATCACTAATTATTTTTAAGTCAACAATTATTAATGTGTAAAAGTCAACTTATGTAATAATTTTTTATAATTAGTAATTTCTCTTAATCATTGAAAATAAGAACAATATATAATTTGACATAATAAATAACTACGTATATATATATATATATATACTGACAGAGAGTGAACTATAGATTACTTTCCTATTTTTTGTGTAACACCAAAAAAGGAATTTTTTGTTACCTTGTTTAGATGACTTGTGTAGTTTATGCACTTTAACAGAATGAATTTTTGCTCATATTCCGAGCTCAAAGGACTTTCCCTACCAAACAAATGGAGCCTTAGAGTTTCATCCAGTTCTTTCTTTTGGATGCAGAAGTATAAGAACTCAAAGAAATAAAAATGAGCCATGATAATATCATCAAAAAAGAGTTATTTCCTAAATTCCTTCTTTCTTTTTCTTTCCCTTCTTCGCTTTCTCACCTTCCTCCATGTGTATCCTGGCTCAAGCAGCAAATGCTGCTGGTCTTTTCCTTTTCATTTCCATGTTCCGGTTGCTTAAGCTGAAACTTGAGGGAACCTTTATTATATTCTCCCTCGTTTGTTTGTTGTTGAATCCCCTTCCCACTTTTTTCTCTTGCATTGAATGAGAAAGAAAAAGATTCTTCACAAAAGTATGAAAGTAGTTTTGCAGATAGTATATATCAGCTGAATCGTACTTGAGTACCAAAGGTCACGTTGGATAGTTGTCATTCTCCTAGGTCTGCTTTTGTCCTCTGATTACTCATTATGTTATAGGAACATCTTGCTAGAAGGACGCATTGGTGCTGATCATGCATAACCACAAAGTGAAGAAACTTGAGTAACTTTTCTTATTTTAGTACTGCCTCTGTGATCAAGCACTAGGCTTTGACAACTGTATTCAGAAATTTTAAGAAGTAAACCATTATTGACTTTATTTTAATATTCTGGCCTGCTTGGAGAAAACAATGAATGGTACTTCTTATTTGCTGTGTTTTAGGATATATGAAACAAAGAAAACAGAGGGCTTGAGGTGGCCTCCTCTAGGAATTTGACAATTTTCTCATTCACACATGAAATTTATATTAGACGCAATTTAGATTATTTGAATTTGGAATAATGCACATTTATATTAGGCCATTCAATGTCATTAAACCTGCAAAGAAAATGACATGTAGTTTATATTTAATTACTCTCGCCAATGACTTAAAAGAATCTAGAGTTTCATGAGATGAGAGTCCATAAGAGAATCAAAAGCTTATACATTATGCATATATGGAATTAACTAAGTTCACACTTAACTGACGATTCTCTAGGAATTTCTTGCATGTTAAAGCTCATAATGATTTATGTGCAACCTTTTTGTCTGGGCAGGGCAGTAGCAGATTACCTTTCTAAAGACCTTCCGTACAAGTTATCACCTGATGACGTTTTCCTGACTATTGGATGTACCCAAGCATTAGAAGCTATTGTAACTGTCCTTGCTCGACCCAATGCTAACATTTTGCTTCCACGACCTGGCTTTCCTTACTATGAAGCTAGGGCCGGGTTTTCTCATCTTGAAGTTCGGCACTTCGATCTGGTTCCAGAAAAAGATTGGGAAGTGGATCTGGCTTCAGTTGAAGCTTTGTCGGATGAGAACACAGTTGCCATGGTTATTATCAATCCAGGGAATCCCTGTGGAAATGTTTTCAAGTATGAACACTTGAAAAAGGTAACTCTTTTACTGATTGCAATAGCTAATGGTCACACAGTCAGTGATTGCAGCTCATGTGATATTGTAGGTTGCAGAGACAGCAAGAAAGCTTGGAATCTTAGTGATTGCGGATGAAGTGTACGACCACCTTACCTTTGGAAGTAACCCATTTATTCCAATGGGAGTCTTTGGATCAATTGTTCCAGTTGTTACAGTTGGATCAATATCAAAGAGATGGATTGTTCCTGGTTGGAGACTTGGCTGGCTTGTCACAAATGATCCCAATGGAATCCTTATGAAGCAAGGGGTATTTTCTTTCTTATACCCTTTCTTCTGGAAAATTGTCACCTGCTAGTTTTGTATTTTAAGCATGGGGTATACGTTATTGACTTCCAAATGCAATGTTGAAATATCTCCTTTTCTGCACACAAATAAATGTTTAAGTGATAAATATCCATAGTGTACTTTCTGTATCAAATTACACAACTTTGAATCAATTTAATCTTTGCAGAGTCTTCTACTATAAGTAACTTTTCTTCTAATATAGTAAAGGAGAATTTTCTCTTTCAAGTTTGGGCGCTTTAAACATGCTGTTTAATCCTATAGAAGTTAGGGATATTGAATGTGAACGTACTGCTCTTATGTCCTCTGGGGAAAGTTTCTTGTACCGGTAATTATGGACCTAGTTTTCTATTTGCAATAGCAGGAGCAGGTCTCTTGCATTCACAATAAGCATAATGGGAACAAGATGAGAATAGGGCAAGTGGCAAATTGTGCTGTATCAAAGTTTACCAATCCTTGATTCTGTTAAGATTTTGAATAGCAAAATTCTTTGGTTTCAGATAGCAATGAGAATGATTTGGTGAATCGGTAGCTAACCTAGATGGTCTGGCCGGCATAGGTGATCATCTATGAATTTGAACTTAACCAAAAGTGAAGATCGCACTCTTTGAGGATTTCAAGCATGCTCACGCAACTCTTTGAGTAGAACATTTAACTAGGCTACTGGAGAGTCATATTTCAGCTGAGAGTTTGATGCGGAAGAGTAATGGAATTGTGCTGATTTTGTGTGTGTAAATTTTATGAGCATAGTGCTTGTGATGTGGTTTTTTTCTACTAATCATATCATTCCTGGAAATACAAAATATAAAATCTTTTGACATTTCAGAAGACGTCAGCTGAAGTTTTTCATATCTGCAGATTGTTGATAGCATCAAGGGTTTTTTGAATATTTCCTCTGACCCGGCGACATTTCTTCAGGTTGTTTTCATTTGTAGTCTTTCTTTTTTCCTTTTTTCTTTTTTTCTGTTTATTACAACCAAATGCTCTTTTCTTTTCTAGTTCTTTTGCTTTATTTTGGCTTTTAGATAAACCACACAACATTTTTGTTGGAGTTATGCCATGAGTTTGAAATTATATTCAAGTTGCTTGTCAAAGAGTTAGGTAAATTATGTTATGATTAGTTCCTATCTTGTTTCTGTTTTAATAAGGAGATATGGATGTATTCATATCTCATTATTATTCAATCTGTATCTATCCTTTAAATTAAGGAACTTTCTATTGCTAGAATTATGGGATTCAATGACATATGATAATCATGCCTCTCTATATGTTCTAGTGTTTTCCCTTTGGTAAGATATGAAGAATTATTCAAATTATCTCTTCTAAACTTCTATGAAAATTGTTATAGATTATCTCTTCCTAACTTATATGCTATCCTTCAGCCTCAATTCCAAAAGATAATTAAGCGCTTCCTATTTTTAAAGGGCCAAAATGGCCATGATTAGGATTAGAGAACTAGCGATTGTCTTGAATTTGGTGGTGAAAGGAAGATGAAACAAGCAGGTGAAAAGAAAGCATTTCAGGCCTCCCATGAAGAGAACTGGGGTGGTAAATCATTTCAGAAGTGTCTCAATTCACAAAGGAATAACCGGCATTTCTACAAACTTTTCCGTTTTCCACAGTTTAGTGTAAATCCTTCTTGTTCTTTTGCTGAGAAGGTAACTTTGTTACTGCTCTTCTTGGTGTCAATTCTAGTCAAACCAACTCTTAGGATGTAGACTTTGGGTCAACTCATCACATGAAAAACTGCTCCAAACTTTTTCAATTAACAATTCTTGTGTAGGGAACATGGACTCTACTATCTATCTTCTCAATTTTTACTTCACAATTGTTTTGTGTGGAGATCCAAAAAGAATCTCAGGATGCTTTAAGGTTCTCGAGTGGAAAGAGGGCCCTTGAAAAATGAAACATGGCATGTAATGGATCTACTAAGATAGAAGAAAAAAGTTGGAAGCAACCATGTGTTCAAAAGTAAGGACAAGTAAGATGCATCACTTGAGCGATGTAAGACAAGTTTGGTGGCTAAAGGTTTCACTCAAACATACGGTATCAACTAGTTTGAAACTGTGACCATAGCAAAAAAGAAGTTTACATGCTTCCGCCACCAAGTTTGCATCAAAAGTTTGCAAACTAAATAAATATGTATATTGATTAAAACAGTTGCCAATTCTCCAAGAGCTTACTTTGAGAAGTCCTACCCTACCATGTTCACAAAGTACTTCAAGTATGAAAAGATAGCCATTCTCATAATGTACAAGGATGATATCATTCTGACTAGGGATAACATAGCTGAAGTAGAGCGGATAAAAAGGTGTCTTGCATCTAAGTTTGAAATTAAAGACTTAGGATCACTGGGATATTTTCTAGGAATAGATGTATCTCAATCAAAGAAAAATTGTAGTTTCACAAACAAAATGTGGCACTCCACTTAGGATACCCCTAAGTTGAGATGTTACTCTGATTCAAGCTTATATTGAACCCACAACACAGTTGATTAACTGTATGCCCATGAGAAAATTTTTCAAAAGCTTACCAAAGACAACAATGGATTTCAACTTAAGCAAATCTCAACGAAAGTACTATATACAAGTCATAATTGATCTCATAATATTCAACATAATATACAAACTGCATATCATAATTCAACCTGGCATATCTCAGTATCTCTAAATTAAAGCTTAACATTTAGATAAACCCATAAGCAGATGCAAAAATCTATTCTGCTACAAAATGTATTCGCCAATCCAATCTGGAGTCCAAGTCCATCATCGAATCCCTGTTTGGGAAAACATAAATAATACAGGAGGTAAGTCCAAAGGACTTAGTGAGGGATAATTTTAACAACAGCCGGTAGGGATCTGTCGAGGAAGATTCAACTCAACAAATTATCAATTAACAGTCAAAATAGGAATATATCAAGATACAAGCATTAACAAGTTTAGCAAATAGGCATTATTCGATTCGAGGTTACTAGGAGGTACTAGCTTAGAAAATGTCATCATCAGCTCGAACGGCGCGGAGTTGTCTCAACTAGTTTACTACGGGAGGTATTGCCATTAGCCAACTCATCGGTTTACTACGAGAGGTATTGCCATTAGCCAACTCATCGGTTTACTACGAGAGGTATTGCTGTCAGCTCCTTTGGCTTGAAGGACAACCCAATCTAGACTAGGAACTATATACTATCCTTGTTGCTCCATGAGTAGAATACAAGCAATTGGAATACAATCAAAATCAAATAAACCCAAGTAACGTATGCAGTCCAATAAATCATAATATGACATGCATATCCGATTCTTCTTATTCCAATCAGTCAATCAATCTTACTAAAGTGTGACTGCTTGGTATACAATAGGTGACCATACGGACTGTATGGCGCATTGCGGATGCCTAAGCGGACTGCTTAATGTATCACTGACACCCAAGCGGGCTACTTGGTGTGTCCTAAGTATCTAAGCATTCCGCTAGGGTAGGCACTCGGCCTAAAAAGTTTCCAGTTATATATCAAGTATCAATTAACAATTTTCCGACAAGGCGAGACAATAACGGTTAACAGTTTCGAGTAAGCCAACATGGCCACAATACGCTATAACAAATAAACACGTGTGTCAGCAAGGCAACAGATAACAATACATAACGGTAACAGATAACAAGACAGAAGCAAGATACTGACAAGACAAGTTATATGCGTTGACAAAGCAAACCAACAATATACAGTTCAAACTCAGGAATGCCGTCAAGGCCAAGCAACAATATGCAGTATGAATTCAAATTGAATGATGACAATTAAGACGATAGAAGTTCATGGCACCAGAACGGACAAGATAAACATTTATTAGTGGCAAAATCAAGAAACAATCCTCACAAGGGTGTCTGGGTCAATTAACAGATAACAAATAGGATCTCAAGCAGTTCACAGATTTCAATAACTAAGAGCAGGTACAGTGCAGAAATGTGTTTAACTCTTACAAGGGTTTGCCACAATAACAATTAAGTATAAGCAAGTGCTAGATTGGCAGACCCTCACCTCCACAATCTCAGAAAATATAATCACAGTTAATAGCTTACTGGTTTTTGGGACCCATTTCTTCGTCATCTAACCAAAAGAGTAATTTACTATCAAAATCTACATTCAACCCTAATAATTACAATCATACTGTTAATAGTCTAAAATCACCAGTTGCTTGACTGATATGATAAATTTTAGGGTTCTATTGGTACCATCGTTACGAAATCGCTAATTACGCTGGTATTACGGAAATATATCGGCTCTAATGAAAGAATGTAATATAGCCCTTAATTACATGTTTAACCCTATAATGTTACTCCAAGTCAATAATAACAGTCCAATATTTCTTAATAATTCTAATTTTTATTCTTAGGTCATAAATCTACAAAATTATGATTTATATCTTTCAATAAACTTAATTAACCCAAAATTATCACATAACAATACAAATCCGAGCTCACTAAGCCTATAATGGTACATGCATAATCTGAGTCTTGGTTCCATATCACATTTCATATCAGCATGTGTCACAATATAAGAGTTATGAGATAAAATGGTACAACATATATGTATAACCCTAATCCAACTCTTTACCTAAGATCTTCTTAGCAAAGCTCCAAAATCACAAGCCAACTTCACCCCTACGATCGTTGCGCCGAGGAGCTGATTCTATCTTACCGCTTTTGGCTGTCGATCGCTGCTATGCACAATTGTCAGAAATGGGCAACACTACCACCAAAAGATGCCTTTTAGCTCCATTAACCAAAACCCCAGCTCAATTTTACTAATCATTGCCGAATTGACCTCTAGTTTTAGTCTTGAAGCTTTAGCGCTATACCCCCATTGCCGCGTTGATTTTTCTTCAATTTCGCTGTCCACAGTGGCCCATTCTTCAAACCAAATACACCATTGTGTTCTCTGAGTTGAGCTCTACAAGAAGCTCCACCTATAATTCATTCTTCGTCGCTGGTGAGGTTCGCACCACCAGTTGCGCTGTGGTAGTGGCTTCGAACTCAATTTTCGACAGCTACACTGGTGGGTTTTGTAAGAAACGGGTATGGTTGTTTTCACTGTGAAGATAGGAAGAAAATGGTACCAAATAAGGTTCCGTCGTCAGAGAGAGGTTGCAGGTGAGAGGAAGAATGCAGTTGCATGGAGAGGAAATGAGAAAATCAGGGGCTAAAATTGCTCTATATAGTTGTACTTTCGAAAATTAGATTTTGACCCCTAAACTTTCCTCCAGCTTGCAATTAAGTCCTCCAAAGTTTTGAACCTCTTCAGTTCAGCTCCTGGACTTAGTGAGTGCCTTACATTAGTCCATTTGACCAATAAATATTCTCATTTGGCCTAAAATACTTCTAAATAATGATAAATTAGGCTTTCTCAAATTGTGATTCGGCCCCAAAACTTTTAATTTCCATGAAATTAAGTCCTTTTTATTAATTTTCTGAATCCTAAAATCCGACCAACCACTATCTTGATTTCTAAATTCTCATTTTCTCAAATACCCAATTTTAAGGTTGTTACACAAAATGTCCTCGACCTCCTTAGTAAAACAGGAATTTGTATGGGGAAATTTTGTAACATGAAGAAGCAAGAAACAAAGTCTGCTCGCTTGAAGCAGTACAAAAGCTGAATATAATACAGATCGATGGCCCATGGAGTTTGCGTTGAAGTGGCTGAAATGTGTTTTAGAAGAACTAGAGAGACCCATGAACATGCCTGTGAAGCTGTAAAAGATAAGCATTAATATTGCACGATAATTCTGTTCAACACGACAAACAAAATATATTGAGATTGATGGGCACTTTATAAAGGAAAAGATTGAAGCAGGGGCTATTTGCATGCCATGTAAGGGAAGGTGTTGTTGGGACCTAACTATGAGTTTGTCATTGGCAAGTTCTATGTATCACCTTGAGGAGGAGTGTCAAATGGTTGGGAAAATTAGATTACAATTAGTTCTTGAATTTTAGGGATTAGTATATGATCTTATCATTATCTTGTCTCTTTTTGAATAAAGAGATAAGGATATATCTGATATCTCCATTATTATTCCGTCTATATCTGTCCCTTAAGTTAAAGGATTTCCATTGCCAGAATCATGGAAGTCAACAATGGATTTGTCGTCATACCTCTCTATCCTTTGATGAAATATGAAGAATTATTTAGATTATGTCTTCTAAACTTACATGGAATTGCTTGGATTATCTCTTCCAAACTCAAATTGCTAATAAAATAGCTATGAGATGCCTTAAAAATAATTTAAACTACAGCAATGGACCATGTCGAGGCAATTTCAGTAAATAGAAAATTTAGGTTAAGTAATGATGGTTAGAAAACAAGTTTAAGCAATCACAGTTTTGCAGAGCATCTTTGCCTTGTTGAAGTGTGCACAATAAGGGTTTTCTCAGTGAAGTCTGCAAGTGAGTTGGAGAGCTAGAGGTTGTTTTTAGACAAAAATTTAGCAAGAAATAGAATTTGAGAGTTTTCGACCAATTAGTCATTCTATTTTTAGGTGCTATGCTATATTAAAAAAATGAAATCCTTGCTTTGGCTAACAACCAATTGCTCTTGGTACACTAGAACTCTACATCACTGAGAACCCAAAATAAGATTCCTTGTCATGTTGCTTATCTATTATCAATACCTTATCTAGTAACGATTTTGAAAGTTTCTCCTTTTTATGTGAACAGGGGGCGATTCCACTGATTATTGAAAATACCCCTACTGATTTCTTTCTGAAAATTGTTAATACACTCAGACAATCTGCAGAGATATGCTTTGATCGAACCAAGGAAATCCCCTGCATAACTTGCCCGAGCAAACCCGCAGGATCCATGTTTGTTATGGTAAGGATATAAAACTTGCAATTTGTCATATTGGAAAATAATCTGTTGCATGATCGGCAATGAGTTTTTGCATCACAGGTAAAGCTTAATCTGTCCCCCCTGGAAGGCATAAGGGATGATGTTGACTTCTGCTTAAAGCTGGCTAAGGAGGAATCCGTGATAATTCTCCCGGGTAAAAATTTAATGCAAAATTTTTTGTTGTGCTTAATACTGATACTACAAGTTCAAATTTGATACCCCAAATAATGTGATCAACATGAGAAATAAAAGTTATGAATCCCATGCAGGGGTTGCTGTAGGACTAAAGAATTGGCTCAGAGTAACATTTGCCATTGAGCCATCATCTCTCGATGATGGCTTTGGAAGAATAAAAGCTTTCTGTCAGAGACATGCCAAGAAACAATGAGAGTTGTTTCTTGGCACAAGATATGTAGATCAGAACTCATGTCGGTTTTGGTGATTTGAAACGTTGTGTTTGATAACATCCTTCAATAAGTTATCAGCGAATAATTGCTTGTTTTGCTTGTTTTCTTCAGGAAGTTGAAGAAAATGTATGTTTCTTCTTCTTTGTTTCCAGCTTGTGTGAAAACACTTGAAAACATGTTGCAAATAATGGGAGGGGAAGACAATTATCTGCTTCCCTATTGTTGCCTTTGTGGATATATGTAATCAGACTGGCTTAATGCCAAAATGTTGTATCGTTATGTTTGTTGTGATTATATTAATATTTGTGTCTAAACTGGCATTTGTCACTATTGCTGCTAAAATGGCGTCGGTTTCTGCATCTGTCCGTGATGCATATTGATAGTTCAGTGCTTTAGTTTAGCGTCGTTGGCAGGAAGTTGCATCAAATGAAGCGTTTTTTTGCTAAAATGGTGACAGTTCCGGTGCAATTTTCTTAATGCTAAGGTAGGAGTGGAGTGTTTGACGAATTTTGCTTTGTCAATAAATAACTTAGAAAATGAAACGAACAAGGCAAACCACATACGTCAGCCCTTTTCCTACTATATATTAGAAGGCTACGTTAATGCGAAAATAGTTCTCCTAAATGCCATAAAGCAAAAAAAAGAAAAAAAAGAAAAAAAAATGAGGTCATTGACTTATTTAGCTTTCGTCCAGAATCAACTTCGAAAAAATAAAATGAAAAACAGCTCAAGCTTTGCGCATTGCAAAATTAGGTTAAATCTCCAAATTTATCCCATTTTACAAAAATACAACTCATCGAAATGTAAAATCAATCGATGAATTATATTGAAATACAAATATATGAACTTATCAATGAATTTTCTTCTAAAATTTTCATTTTTGATTTGAATTTTGAGGGTGTAAGCAAAAATTTCTTTATTTGTAATCAATTAAATTATAAGATAAGAAAAATCCATACAAATAAAATAAAATTCAAACTTATTAATTGTGGATTCAATTTCTAATTTGATTCTTTGATTTTTTTTTCCTCCAAATATGATCTTGAAATTTGATAAGCTCTGCAATGAATGTTTTGATCACCCCTTTATATAGATATTTAATGGGAGACTTTTAAATTAACTTGAATTTCTTTGATAATTATCTTTTAGATAAAATAATATCAAATATCTTTGATTTGACAATATCAAATATCAAAAAATAATGTCAAATATAAGGAGATTATATCAGATATTTTTGATTTGATTGGTCTATAGACATTGATACTTTATTTTTGACATTTGTTAATATTTGATTTGAGCATAAAACAAACACTAGAGTATTAATTAAACTTTACTATTTATCTTTTGAAATTAAATTTAACAAATTCCAAGAAATAAATAGAAATTTTAAATTAATATCTAGGATATTATTTTACATATATCACTTTTCCATTGGCTAAAATTAATATGTCTACAAATGCCCTCACTTCAAGGCTTGGCAAAGGATGTGTCAATCATCTACAAAGACAAGAAAGAGACAAGGCTTGAAGCATTTGAAAATTTTTTCTTTTCTTTTATTTTTTTACATTTGTTTGTGTCAAGAACATCCTCCATGCGTTCCTTGAGCTATACTGCAATCAAGAAGTATTGTATCTTTATGGAATCTCTATGAACTTTTTGGATAGCCAATACGTGGAAATTTTTATGATGAAATTCTTCTATTTGCCCATGTACCCAATAAAAGGATCAAGTCATAACATCATTCAAAGTAAACATCCTTTTGAGAAGGATACAAGCATGTGGGCCAGGAGTAACAAGCAATTTAGGCTTGTATGCCTAGGAGCATATTTAACTTGAGTAGACATTTTATACTTCTATCAAGGAGTTAACTTGAATTTAATTGACAACTTATACTCATTCAAGGAGTTTACTTGAGTTTGACTTAATAAACAGTTTACACTTTTATCAAGAAGTACATAGGAAGACTTTAACGTAAAAATTTTAGATAGTTTGTGCTCGTATATAGGATCACTATTGATAGTTTAAATTCTTATTAAGGAGCACATGAAAAGACTTTGAATATTTAGATAGTTCATTTTCGTATCTAGGAGCCTTATTGATAGTTTAAATTCTTATTATCAATGAGCACATGGAAAAACTTTAATTTAAAAATTTTAGATACTTTATGCTTGTATCTAGAAGTATTATTGATAGTTTAGGCTCTTATCAAGAAGCATTTAGAATTTGGAAATCAAAGTTAACTACCCCCAACATTTTCCTTACCATCGGTATCACTTGAGTCTTCTTGTTCGTCAAAATTCATGCTCATTTTAGTGTTATGTGCACAAGTTGCCAAACCTTCAAAAAATTTTGGTTTGATTCCTTGAAGTATATAGCAAAGACTCCAATGTATTCCTTGGATATACATCTCAATGGTTAAGCCTTCGATAATTGATCTTGCAGTTAAGGTTCAAATTTCTCTAATGATTTATATAGTTAATCATAGGTCTTCTTTCCCTTAGCAAGAGTTGGTGAATTCATTCATGCTGATTGTCCTTCGAGTGCTGTAGAAATGATTGAGAAACTCTTCTCTAGTTGCCCCTAACCATTGATGGAGCTTGCCTCCAAGTTAGCAAACCAATCAAAAGCATTGCCATTTAATGATCAAACAAATTGCTTGACCAAATGATCTCCATATGTCCTAGCATTATTACAAGTTTCAATGAAATGAGCCACGTGCTGCTCTGGGTTGCCTTTACCATCAAAATGCTGAAAATTTGGGAGTTGGTAATTGATCAACGTCTTTAAGTTATCAATCCTTTGAGTATATAGCATGGAGTAAGTCATAGACGACTTAGAACTTCTATCAAGCTTGTCTTTGATAATCTCCATGATAAACTCTTTTAGTGATTGATGGGAATTAGTCCAATGGAAACTTCTAGTTTTTTTATTTTTTTATTGCAATCTTTTGATTTTAGCTAGTTGTCTTCTTATGGATGTTTCGCCTTCATCCAGAGTCTCAATTTGCTTCTCTACCATGCAGCTAGCATAAAGATTGTCCACTTTGTTTATCAATTTGCAGGTTTGAACGTCCCACTCTTAGATATGCTTCATGAGTCTTTTAATGGCCTTCATCAAATTTGCTATTTTTTCCTCCAAGGTTGTAGCACTTGTTACCATCACTATTGCCATGCTCAAAGAATTTGATGTTGAGTAGGGAATGGATGATGCAGATTCTTCCTTCGAGTCTCCACCATCTTTATTCATATCAATAAAATGCGGCAATACTTTTTCCATGGCAAGTGAAGGAGCCACCTCCAAAGATGATTGCTACTTCTTGGATAGACTTTTAGTGATGACGCCAACGCTTTTTACTCTAGTACTTGAGGAATTTGAGGTATTAATTTTCAGTGCTATAGTCTTGTTGGCGGCCATGGTACTTCAATCTTGATAATGGAAAGGGATGAGAGGTAGAAATCATCCCATTAGGCAATGCCAAAATTTGCAAGCATAAATTTTTTTGTCTGTAATAAATAAAATTATAAGACAAGAAAAATCAATACAAATAAAATAAAATTCAAACTTATCAATTATGAATTCAATATTTAATCTAATTTTCTAATTCTTCTCTTTCAAATATGATCTCAAAATTTGATGAGCTTCGTGATGAATGCCTTGAACACGTGGATCTCCTTGAATTTAATTTAAAATAATAATACCAATTCGAGGGTTCCATATCTTAATCTCGAATCAAATGTCAAAATATGATGAGTTCCATAAAAAATGTCTTCAACGCCGCGGATCTCCTTAAATTTGATTGAGAGAATTGTTGGACTCTATGAAATCTCCTCTTACTTGCTGGAATTTGTGTTGTGTAGAATGAACTTTGATCACCTATTTTATATATATATATATTTAATGAAAGACTTTCAAATTGACTAAAACTTCTTTAATGATTGTCTCTTAGATAAGATAATATTAAATATCTTTGTTTTGACAATATCAAACATCAAAAGATAATGTCAAATATAAGGAGATTATATTAGATATCATTGATTTAATTAATCCATAAACATAAGTACTTTATCTTTGATACTTGTCAATGTTTGATTTGAGTATCAATAAATATTAAAGTATTAATTAAAATTTACTATTGTCTTTTAAAGTTAAATTTAATAAATTTTAAAAAATAAATAAAAATTTTAAATTAATATCTAATATATTATTTTACATGTGTTACTTATCCATTGACTAAAATTAATATGTCTACAGAGGGCACCATCTCAAAGAAATTGTCGGGTCCAATTAAAGAATGTTAAAGATTATAGCGATTGTTCAAGAAGTTTATAACTAGTACCACAAAAAAAAATAAAAAATGAAAGAAATAAAGAAATGAAAGAAGAGGTATGTGATATTGAAAATGGAGCAAGTAGTAAGGGTGACTTGGGAAAGAGATGGGGATGGCGGGGTTCGGTTCGGTTCGCAAAACTGAGCCAAATAAAATTGAATCAAAAATTTGATTCAATGCAACTTAAAAGTATAAAGTCAAATTGTAACCACTTAAAAAGAAAAGAATCGCACCTTTTGAAATTGATTATTATAATTCGATTAATCAGTTAATTATTTTTTTAAAATAATTAAAATTTGATCAATAAAAATATTAATTTTGACTTGATTTAGTTCGATTCAATTTTATTAAACCAAGTCATTTAGAAAAATTCAATCTCAATGGATGAGTTCCCATCAATTTAATAATTCTTCATCATAAAATTTATAACACAACAAGCAAATACAACTTCAAAATCAACTATGTGATATATAATATTCTTATCTCACATCAAAATTAACTTCAAAATTAAAACATATTAAATAAGCAACATCTCCATCTCATATTATATTTATTGAATCACTATGAACAATGTAAATTCAAAATAAAAAATACATCAAGTTATCAACATAAAAACAAAAATTAAGCTAAGTTCAAAATTAAAGTACTTCTGATTAAACTAACATTCATCCAATTCTCACTAACAATCAATATAAAAATATAAACTTCCTCCAAAAAAATATATATAAATCCCTTAAATCAAAAGTTGGACAATAAACACGATTCTTTAAATTTTATTTTTAAAATTATTAATTTTTTATTTTTAAATTAAATCAATTCGATTTGATTAATTTTGATTAATCAAATTGTACATCCTAAGTAAACAAACCAAACTGATTTTCACTAAAAGAACAATATTGTTAAAGAAGTGAGTTGGATGGTTCAATTTTTTTATTCGGTTCAATTCGGTTTGTCGATTCGATTCGATTCGATTTTTTGTGAATGGACTTTTCTTTCTTTTTTATTTCTTAATTTTTTGAATGACCCAAGGATATATGTGTCAAGTGGAGAGTCTTGGTTCTACGTTAATAAAATTGCTCTCGCGTTAAAACCGGCAACATTGAAAAATGTGTAATTTAAAATTATCAAATTAGATTTAATTAGAATAGATTATCTTCCCTAGATAGTATAGTGGCAATTTAGGTGGATTAAGTTGGTTTGAATTGATTTGATGTGAGAGTAGAACATTAATTTTTTCAACTCAAATTTAATTTGATCTTATGACAACCTAAAAATATTTAATTTTAACCTAGCATGATCTCATTAGGTCAAGTTTAGGTCGAACTAATTTTTGCCAATGCAAACTGACCTAACCCAACCTACCAACCTAATTTAGAATAATTACTTTGAGCATTTATTTTCATTTTTATAAACCTCTTTTGGTCTTTTATTATGTAATTTTATTCTTTTATTATTATTAATAAATTAAAATAGGGGTAAGGAGTTCTCATAATAATTCCATAGTAGCAACTTTCTACATAAAATTTTAATTGAGCCACACAATATACTGACTTTTATTACTTTTTTCTTTTATTTTCTAGTATCTATTGACATCATAAAAATATTAAAATCATAAAGTATCTTACTTTCACAAATAATATATTTTTCTAAGTTTTATTCACCCGTTATCTTCAATTTTCATATCTTTTGTCAATCAAATTATCTCTTTTAACTTCTTAAAATAACATTATTTTTCAAGTTAATATTGGTGCAATTGTGCAACACATATATCAATAAAAATATATTATCAAGTAAATATATAAACAAGTAATATCATTATACACATAATTGATTATAAAAACTTATTGAGCCATTTGAATTTTAGTCAAAATTGTTATTTGGCAACTTTTTGCAGAATAATTATCCTGTCCGCTTGAATACCCAAAAATAACTATTGCTCCTTTAGAAACAATCTAAAATTATAATCATCAATTCTATATATTTGCAAGCATAGATAAGATCGAAAAATGGCAAAGCAATCATTTCATTATTGATAAGGTTCAAAATTTCAAGCTTTATTTTATTCTTTATATTTTATCCCTAAAAATTTAAAATTTTATTTATTTAATTCTGGTTGCAGCGAGTTAATTCAGACCGTGATATTCCTTGGAATCTGAAACCACCAGAAAAAATGAAAAATTACTGATCACGTGACTTTGGATTATTTGAGGTGGGCAAGTCCGTAGCCACAGCTGCCGTGCCATTTTCTGTTTCTTTTTTCATGCGCAAAGACGCTACATCTGATCTTTACAAAATTTAAGCTATCGCGACATCAACAATTCAATATAATTTTATCTTGCGTCGTGCCTTAAACATAACAAATAATGCTGTTATATCTCAATTAGCAAGTGTGCCTGTGTTGTATTTGATGGATGATACCTATTTTTGTAACATATTTTTGGTATTTGTTAATAAAAAATTAATTGGATTGAGCTTACAAGTCCCTAAACCTAGCTTCATGTAAGTAAATAAATATTTTGTAATAAAATTTATGTTTTAAGAAATCTTAGACTATATGTGATTATGTTCTGAGGCGGGAAGGAAATCCTTCCCTCAAAATATTTCCAAACATGTAATTTATTTTGGAGGGAAAATGGCCACGAGCATTTGGCACACACTAAAGCGTATGGAGTATGAATTAGGCCAAGAGTTTTATTACTAATTTACTATCTAATTAACTCATTTCCTATGCTCCCCCCATAAATTGACATTTTAATATTTTTACTAGATTTGGGGAGTAAAAGCAAAATAAAAGTTTTACTAGGAATGCAACCTATCTATACTATCATATATAGCACTACAGTATGGAACCTATAATTATGTCATTTTAATTTTAATTGTGCAATTTTAACCAAATGTCAAATTCTTGAAATTTTGAGTATTTTTAATTCAGTTGAAAATTTTTTATTGGTTGTTCATTTGCTTTTATATTTCATTTTAATACAATCAACTTATCTATTATAACTAAAATATTATGTTGTGTTTATCCAAAATTGCAATATAAATTTCTATCTCATAAGATAGTTCAATAAATATCTATAATCATATTTTTATTTCTTATAAGTTTATAATTTAAAAAATATTTTATAAGTATCATATTAAGTACTCTTATCAAAAAATTCTATTTTATAAATTTAACTTATCACAAGATTAATAGATAAATATTTTATTTATTTTATATAAATTTTATTATTCTACTATTATTCTTTTTATATCTTATTTATACATTAATTATAGTATAATTCTATATTTTTAATTTTAGGACTTCTTTCCTAATTAGCCTAACATAATGATGTTTCTTTTTTTTTTTAATTATTTAAAGTTCATTTCATAGAAATTTTTAATATTTTTTTGAAACACATTGTTATATTGTTTTTGTTTTCCTCTTATTCTAAATTATTTGGATACTTTTCTAATATATTTAAATATTATATCAATGTTATTACTTTATTATTTCCTCAATATTTTTCTTTTAAAATTAAAGTTCTTTTAGCCAAATTAGGATTGTAATTTTTATATTACTTAAAAGTACGTATCAGTATGTAGTGCTTTTTTATTTCAATTAATTATATTTTATATATTTATTTCAATACTATTTTCAAATATTTTTGTATGCTTATATAAGAATTTATCTTTGATGTTGAATTTTTTATCTTACTATTATTTTAGTTGCAGCTCTCTAGATTTATCTAGATAAAAAAATTATATATACTTCATATTTGAATAATGTATATCGAATAATGATATATTATAAAATATTTTAAAATATTAAAATTTTATTAAGTTGTTGAAATTATTCCAATTTTCTTATCAAATGAATGAAGAAATAGTATATATTTTTCTATAAAAGATATTCATTAAATTTATTCGCACTTGACGTACCCATTTCTAATTATGTGCATAAAAGAAAGAATTTTTCTTTTATTTTTTCTATATAATATCATGTGCTTTGATAAATTTATTTTGATTGGTTAAATCTTTACTTGTTTATAATATTTTTTTAAGAAAATTATTTTATTTCTCCTCAATAAATAAATTATTTATAAAAAATTATGTACATACAATTAACAATTAAAATCTCATTGTTAAGCAAATACTTTTACACAATTGATATATTTCATATTCAGTAATTTATATTTACGTTGATAATATTAATTGTCAAAAATTAAATGAATATACAATGTAATGAGATTATCTAATAAATATGTGCTCTAATAAATATTAACTTATTTTTTATTTAAAGAGTAAGATTTTTTTAATTTAATTATACATTTTTATCCAAAAAAGCTTAAAATTTATCCCAAGAAGTAGTTGATAACTAAGTTATTTCAAAACAACAATCAATTTTTCATATTTAATAAATTCTTTTGTATTTATATACATACAATCATATTATTTTTCGTTGAAGTAATACAATATTGAATTCTTTTTAATTAGAAAATTAATAAATAAATAAAAAATATTCAATCATTTGATCAAATAAATTATTTTTATTTATTAATTAAATAATTATTTTTTAGACAACTTCGAAAGTAAAATTAGAATATTTAACAATCATAATTATCTATTAACATCGTGACTTACTTCAAAATTTGTATAACTTATTTGTTGCTTATGAAAGGGAGAAAAAAATATTTACGTAAAATATCAAATCATCACTTTTTTATTAAAAGTTAGAAGTTTGAGAAATGAATAGTTATAAATGAATTAATATGCAAGTCCTCAATCTATCAAAGTCTTTAAAATGCAATTATTCTTACAATTTTAGATAAAATTATATATATAGAATATAACAAATAATTCCATTGAAAAATTTGTTTCAAATATAAACAGTTACTTCCTACTACAACTACAAATTCTAAACTTTATTTTTATTTTATTAATTCAAATCATTGGAGTTTTTTAACAATATAATAATAGAGAACTCACTTTTAATTATTTGAAATAAATTTTTTTATATGGGACATATATATAGTTGACAACTTGACATAGTTGAAAATTTTCAAAAGTTTGATAAATGACCATTTAAATAGCAAATGATATCATTTTTATATATTTAATTATACTATTTTATAATTGTGTCACATACATTTATTTTAATATTTTTGCATATAATAATTCATAAAAATATTTTTTCATGGATTAATGATGTGAAATATAAAAAAATGACTAAAAGCAACTACCATTTAATTATTTGTAATTTTTATATTCTAAGTATAAGCAAAACTTATGAGATATTGATATTTTATTTTAAACTGAATACTAAAAATTTACTTATTATTTTATTCATGTACATAATATATCTTAATTGATAATTTCAAAAATAATAAAATAACTACATATATAAATAAAAATAAATAAATTTTACTTATAAGAGGTATAAGGTATATTAAGAGATATTTTAGCTTATAAAAATTGTGTGTTACAAATTATTATTGAATTAGTTATCAAATAATTAATAAACTAATGTAAGCTATTTTCATAGATAAAGTACAAAGATAATATATATTTACTCTAACAAAAAAATTTAACATTTAAAATGATCAAATGCCCTGAAAATTGTAACTATAACTTTCACATTATTAAGAAATCATACCAAAAAACTTTATATTATTAAAAAAATTATTTTCTTATTTATCATATCAACATATATATGTATAATATATATCTAATTTAAAAAGCATATTTAGTAAAAAATTCTATGCTATTTTTATTTTTTTAATTAATTAATTTATTTAAATTTTATCATTTTATAAATTTTGTATAATTTATGAACTTAGAGTGAGCTATTCTTGATATTCGATAACTTATTTAAATATAAATTATCTTAAAACATAATATTTTTAATTGAAATATTCACATTATTTTATTTAATAGTAATATATTTTCTTTCGTTAAATTTTAAGAATGATTATGATTCATGTTTAATCACATGAGGCAAAATAAATATTATTATAAAATAAATTATTCAATCATATAATCATTTTCAGTGCATTGCACCCTTCGCATGCTGGTAAAAGAATATATTGGATTGGATCAAGAATACAACTAGGCAAAAAGATTTACAACTAATTTATCATTTAATTAACTTGTATTCTACATTAATTTTTCCCATAAATTGGTAATTTAATAATTTTATAGGAGTTGGGAGTGAAAGTAAAGATACAAGTTTCAATAGGGAGTAGGGGTGTTTAAATTCAATCCAATTCTTATATATAAAAAAAACCCAGCAAAATGATCCTCAAAATTGAAAACTGATCAAAATCAAATTTATTTGGGTCAAATTGAATTTGTTCTTTTAAAATCGATAGATTTGGATTGGTTTTCAATTCTAATATCAAAATTTGATTCAATTTAAACCAAACTGAAATTTATATAATAATAATATAAAAATATATTTTAGTTGTAAAATACATAAATAAATTAAAATAAACTAAACCTAGAATTTTTTTCACTTTCAAAAATCAAATACATAAGAATAATATTGTAAATTTATAACTTTATAGTTGTGTGTTTTTACATAATTTAATTTAATTTCACAAGATTGGTGATATGATTGCTAAATAAAATTCACAAATTGATTGATTAAATTAATTTAATTATCAATAGTAACTTTTCAAATTTTCAATTAAAAATTTAAATTAAAAAATTGAATTAAATTCAATCTAAACTGATTTAAAATGGATTGAATTAGATGCACAATAAAAATATAATCAATCCAAACTGATTTAATATACAATAAAGTTTGAATTGATTGACTTTTGGTCTCAAAACTGATCCAAACTGAACCGTAAACACCCTTGATAGGAAGTGCATTATTAAAGCATAAGTGGAGAATGAATCCATAAATAAAACTAGGCAAAGAGATTTACAACCAATTTATCATTTAATTAACTCCCTTTCTACGCTCACCCTATAAATTGGCATTTTAAGGTTTTACTGAATTTTGAGAGTATAAATAAAGATAAAATTTTCAATGAAGAATGCAATGTGAAAAAAACAAATGGTGATTGATAAAAAATAAAACTAGATAAAGAGATCTACTACCAATTTACCATTTAAGTAAGTCATTTTCCACGTTTTCACCATAAATTGAAATTTAGTATTTTATTAGTGTTCGAAAGTGAAAATAAAGACAAAAGTTTCAATAGGATTACAATGTGCAAAAAAAAGTTTGGATTGAATCCAAAAATAAAACTACGCAAATAAATTTATTACCAATTTACCATTTTATAAATTCGTTTCCTACGTTTTCCCCGTTAATTGGATTACAATGTTAATATTTTTTCTGGATTTGGGAATTAAAGCAAAGATAAAAAGTTTCAACGGGGTGTGCAATGTGGGAGAGAGAGTTAATTCAAAAATAAAATTAGGCAAAGTTATTTATTACTAATTTACCATTTAATTAACTCATTTACTATGTTTTCCCTATAAATTAGCGTTCAAGTATTTTTACTAAATTTGGTGAGTGAAAGCAAAGATAAAAGTTTTAATGCATAGTGCAGCATTAAAAATAAAAAATGAACTTCCTAACTTATTTTAAAAATTAATAAATTCATATAATTTCAATCAAGATAATAACAAAATTATTATTATTAATACTTTATAAGTTTAAAATATTTTATTTTATCTAAATAATTTAAAAAAAATTCTTTTAAAAAATGAGATCTAATGTTTTATAAAGTTACAAAATAATTTTTTAAGTGAAACACCCTCTAACATAAAATATAAAACTAAGCAAGTAGATGTATGACCAGTTTACCATTTTATTAACTCATTCCTACATTTTCCCCATAAATTGGCTACACCAATCCCTCACTTAAGAGTGTAAATGAGATGAGATAATTCGCAAACGGTTCATACTTGACTTGATAGAAGCTCATATTTAGCTTGATCTTTTTGCATTTGAGCTGAGTCAAACTTAAGCTCATTAATCAAACGAACTAAGTCGAGCTCAATAATATTTAGTTTAAAAAGCTCTGAACTTAAATGAATTTTTTTTATTATATATACACATATAATTGTAATCTAGACATATATAATAAAACCTATAAAGATAAGAAAATAATAATAATCATAATAATTCGATTTTTTATTTTTAGAAAAATATATAACAAAATTATTTAAAAATTTGTAACTATAGATTTTGTTTTGAATTTAAATGATTTCGAGCTAATTTAAATCTATACGAGTTCGAACTCATCCAAACTTATACGAATTGAGCTTTTATGTTTGTCCATAACAAGTATTATTAAGTTAAATTTGATAAGATTTGTCGAGTCTTTGTCCAATTCAACGAGTCGAGCCTAAATTTAAACTTAAATTATTTAAACTTAATCAAAAATCAAATTTATAAATTAATAAATAAATTAAATTTAAATTTACTAAATTTGAGTTTGACTCAACTCGAATCGTTTAGCCTGAACTCTCACTCTTGTTGGCTCGGACAACTAGTAAGAAATCTATTAACTCTCCACATCGCCTCCTTTCACAGCAGTAATATTTACCAGCAGTTCTGCGTTCCCCCTCGCCCCTCATCCACCTCCTCCTCCTCCTCCTCCTCCTGCTGCTGCAGCAAAACAAAGAGTCTGAAATGGAGAATAAACTGGCTACATGGGGTTTCAAGGACCAAAAAGCGCCGAGTCTCACCATTAGAGATACTGTTGAAACACTACAGAGAAATCTAAACAAAAATGAAGAAAGGCCATTAATCCATCTTGGCCATGGCGACCCTTCACCCTATGCATGCATCAGAACTACTCCCGTTGCCGCAGAAGCCCTTCTCACCGCTCGCTTCAATGGCTATGCCCCCGCTGGTGGGATTTCTGCGGCAAGGAGGTTGGTGAAAACTAGTTCACATATTCTATTTTAAATTTTTTGGGTTTTTGGCCGTAGATTGTCCTGCATGTATGCCGAAATTTTTGTTTCTTGCATCTGAGTTTCATTTGCTTTACCTTAAGCCCATTTTCATTATCGAACCAGCATTCCTTTTGAACTTTTTATTAATTCGAACCTTCATCCGGTGATTTTGTTGCTGTTATTTTAATGCCATTTGTACAATTCCGCTTAAGTATTGATTTAGGAACTATCCCAGTGGAATCATTGCCTTAATGCCTCCTATTAAGCAAAAAATAATGTGCATTACGAGCTGGGAACTTAAAGATCCTACGAGACTCGTGGAGCCTCTTTTTAAGATAGAACTTTTTAAACAACAGAAATATTGATTCTTCAGTTACTCCTAGCCGTTAGTAGGATGACCAATTTAGAACTTGGTCCAAATTAGGTTGGCGAGTTAAGAATTAAGCATGGCTTCCCAAAAATGCTTTTTAAGTGTCAAGGTTGCTGGTCATAGCGGCAAATAGAGCTATTTTTCCAAAACCCAGTCATAAATAAGTGTTTGAGCATTGGTCATGCGTTCCTTCTTGTTGTGCATTCGTTTGCACAAAAGGATTGTTAAAGAGTAAATTTTTTGTCTGTACTTAAAAACCAAAGCAAAAGGAGTGACTATGATGATAAAATTTCCATGCCTGTACCTTCATTCTGTAACAGGCCGATTGCACAATATCTATCTGATGATCTTCCATATAAGTTGTCAGAAGAGGATATTTTTCTCACAGCAGGTGCCAATCATGCAATAGAGGTGATATTAACAGTCCTGGCTCGCCCTGGTGCCAACATATTACTTCCTAGGCCAGGATATCCTTTATATGAAGCTCGTGCTGCATTTAGCAATCTTGAAGTCCATCATTTTGACCTTCTGCCGGAGAAAGGTTGGGAGGTTGATCTTGATGCTGTAGAAGCCCTAGCAGACAATAATACTATTGCCATGGTTGTAATGAATCCTGGAAATCCCTGTGGAAATGTTTTCACAATAGAACATATTCGAAAGGTGAGGAGACATGGAGTTGAGGACTTTTTAGAAGTGGTTGTAGCTTCAATTACTTGCAAGTTTTTGGTTGGCTTAATATGTTCTTATTGAAAATTTTAACTTATGAAGATTGCAGAGACTGCAAAAAGGATAGGGTTTCTTTTGATTGCTGATGAAGTTTATAACCATCTTGTTTATGGATGCAACCCATTTGTGCCAATGGGTATTCTGGGATCGGTGACTCCTGTGCTTACTCTGGGAACAATATCAAACAGATGGCTCGTTTCCGGCTGGCGGTTTGGTTGGATAGCTCTTACTGATCCCAACGGAATCCTTAATAGATCTGGGGTTTAGATCTCCTCTTCTCTTTCTAAGCTTCCCCTGTGCTTGTACTGTTGTTATGATGCAAACTAACTTGGCTTTATTATCTTGTTAGATTGTCAAGTGCATCCAGAGCTATCTTAACATCGCAGCAGATACTGCAAGTCTCATCCAGGTATGTAATAAAATTAAAGAGTTCCTATAATAAAGTACTACAACTAGTTTGACTTGGCTTTTACCCTTTAAAATGGTTAGTTGAGGTGAGTAGGCGACATCCTTAGTTTACGTGATAGGGTGATTTTGGGGGGAAAAAATTCCATTTCACAAAATAAAGCCTTTGGATGTCCAGGAAAAAATAGGTGCAACACATCTGGGACAAGAGCATAACTTGAGTTATTTGTCTCTAGTTAAGTATGTCTGAGAATATCAAATTTGTTGAACTAAAACTATGCTGTCTGTTTTAGTTTCTGAAAGTGAAGATAAACAACACTTTCAATGTGATATTCTCGCTTCAGCAGTTAAAATTGCCATCATAAGAAAATTTGCACAACATTTAGCATCACCAAAGAAAATGTCTAGTGCTGCCAAAGCTTATGGTGCTCCTTTACTGTTATCTTGTGATGCCTCTTATTTGTACTTCATATTTTAATACAAAACTCCTTAACCGGTATAACTGCTTAGACATCTCTTCATTTATTAATATGGCCTCTTGACATTATTGTCAAATATTGCCTAAAGTACATGCAAATGACTATGTTCAGGGAGCTGTTCCTGAAATTCTTGAAAAAACAACTAAGTGTTTCTTCTCAAAAACCAATGGTTTACTTAGAGAAGCTGCAGATACATGCTATTCTAAACTTAGTCACATTCCTTCCCTTACCTGCCCATACAAATCAGAAGGAGCTATGTCTACAATGGTGAGGCTTAAGTAGAAACTTGATTTTATCCTTTCCTATGATATGAATTAATGTGCTTTATGTTCGTGAATCTCTACACTGTAGGTTAAGATAAATCTTCAGTTGTTGGAAGATGTGGAAGATGACCTGGATTTCTCGCTGAAGCTTGCTAGTGAGGAATCAGTTCTTGTTCTGCCAGGTTAGAATGCATAAAACAATGTATAAATGTAACATTCAATGTGGTAGAAGTTGTTATGATTGAAAAATCTCACTTTGATTTAGAGGGGGAGTGAGCTTATAACCTGCTCAAAACATCTTATTGTTTGGTAAATTTTTTAAAAAGGGATCTTATAAATTCTTAAAATAAAATGTTAGGGTCCTACCAGCTTTTTCTAAAAAAGGCAAGAAGTTGCTAACTTATTTTTAAAATTTTAATAAACTCATGAGTTTAACTATGTTAATTATAAAATTATCATTACTAATATTTTATAAGTTTGAATATCTTATTTTATCCAAAAAATTCAACAGTTGATTTTTAAAATAAGATCTAATATCTTATAATCTCAAAATAATTATAACATATCGGAGCTTATAAGATACTTTAAATATAAGTTTAGTCAAACGCCCTCTTAAACATGAAAAGAGGCTACTCATGATAATCCTTGTGCAACATGATAGCTGCTCAATTAACCGGAAACATGTAAATTGTCTTCAAAGATATATTTTAGTTGCTAAATTTGCTGTTGTTATCCAAGGAAAATGAGGTGGAGGTATTTTCTTTACAAGTTTGGAAGCCAAGCATGAGCATGGCTAACGATATTATCTTGTACAGGATCTGTCTTGGGACTAAAGAACTGGCTGCGCCTAAGTTTCGCTGTAGGGCTGGATAATCTTGAAGATGGACTTAAGAGAATAAAAGCATTTTGCTTGCGGCATTCCAACAAGCAAAATTGATGGACATTCTTGATAATAGGTTGAATACCATTTGCATATCATGATGTGTATGATGAGGCTTTATTTAGTGTTTTTTGATTGTTTTGAGGGAAATATTTTCGGGGAATGTTATATTTTAGTAAATGGGGGTTGAGGAATGTGATGTATGCAGTATGTTTAATTTTATTTTGGAAGTGGTTGAAGATAGTTGTGGTCTGTTATGTGCACATGCATATACATGCATGGATACACAATACCATTATATTATTCAATACATTAAAATTAACTAATCAAACACAATTACCAAAGACTAATTAATACTATCAATAATTTTTTACCAAAGTAGGAACATGTATGATACAATATGCCAATCGTTTAAATGTATATTTACAAATAAACTTTTGTAAGGAGGCATTTATTATTAAATTAGGATTCATTAGAAAAACAAGATATATGCTAATCTATTGGACGTCATGTTGGACTATGAATTAAAATATTACCAATGCTAGAAATTACAACGAGCCTTGCGATAGTTTAATTAGATATCTATAGTTTAGTTGGCTGACTGCCTCGTCAAATTTTGATAGATTAATTAAGAGGAAAGCAATTGTAAAATAAAAATATGTTATACAGAATGCAATGAAAGGGAAGAAATGTGTAATCTACACTTCATAAAAAGAAAGGTTCTTTACTTTTACAAATAATAATTTTGCTATCACTAAGTTAAAAATTAATTTGCCAAAAATAGTTTTATTAGTAGTTCGTTAACTTTCTTCTCAGTAACAGTGTGTGTTGAAATCTAGAAAGACCAGGCAATATGATTGAGAAATAAAAATAAAGTAATTCAATGAAACTGATAATAAGATTTAACTTGGTTTGCGACGTGCCTAATTCACCCGACAAAGAAATGAATTTATTGATTCCAAATTAAAGTGCCGAGTAAAATTTAAATCCTATAAATCTCATGAGAACACCCAACACCTTCATTCTAAATTTTATTTTGAGATATTATCTCTAAAGCAATATAGAATTTATTATTTAAAGTTCATCCCATATCAACCTAGAAGAAAACAGGGTTTAAATAATCAAAGAAAATAACAAAACAGCATGTGGGCTTGTGCATCATGCTGAGGTGCACAAGATTTGCGCTCTGTTGAGTGTATCTTCAAAATTTGCCGAACACGCAACTCTAAGGCGTGTGAAACTTGCACCCTAGTGTAGTATTCTAGTATGCCGCATGCCTAGTCATGCCGATCTAGTATGCGCCATGCTCGAGTGCGCATTGTGGGAGTCCCTGTTCAGTTTCCATGCCTATGTGCGCCTTTCCTCGCGCCCCAACAGACAGAGTTTTACCAATGCGCATTGAGGCAAGTTCCAACCCCTGTTTCCTCCACTCCATGCCGTTTCGCACCTGTTTCTTCAATTTCTCATCATTTGTAGTTTAAATTTCAAGGCATAATCAACAATTCTCCACCTTGACTTGAAATTCTCTTTCTATCTTCTTTTTCCTTGCCCTAGAAGGGCCATTATCTGAGTCTGCAAATATTAATCAAATTCAAGTAATGCTCGAATTCGATTCCTAGAATAGTCCTTGTCAACATATCTTCTGGATAATCCTCAGTCTCAACCTTGTCAACCAAGATGACATCTTGAGAAACCATATCTTGAACAAAGTAATACCCCACATCAATATGTTTTGTTCTCTCATGGAATGCTTGTTTTTTTGACAAGTGTAAGGCACTCTGACTATCACAAAATACTGTAGTGATATTAGAATTCATACCCATATCATCAATTAGCCTCTTTAGCCAAATGTCTTCCTTCACGCCTTCAGCTAAAGCCATGTACTCAGCTTCTATTGTGGACAATGCAACTGATGACTACAAAGTCGTATTCCAACAGACTATACAATTCAAAACACAAAACACATATCATGTCATAAACCTTCTGTTGTCTAATTCTCTGCCATAATCCCCATCCATACAACCAACAATTTTAGTAGTAAAATTCAGTTGACTGTATTTCAAACATCTATCTGCAGAGCCTCTCAGATACCTCATAATCTATTTCACTGCCCGCTAATGAGTCTTTCCCAACTTGTGCATGTACCTGTTAACAACATTGATTGCATGTGAAATATCTGACCTAGTGCACACCATGGCATACATCAAACTACCAACTATACTAGCATATGGCACATTAGACATGTGCTCCACCTCCTCTTCAATATTAGGTGATAGATCTGATGAGACCTTGAAATGAGTTGCAAGTGGAGTACTTAACTGGCTTGGATTTATCCATTGTAAAATGCTTAAGTACTTTCTCAATATAATTTTATTGAGATAAATATAACAATCTAGAGTATCTATCTTGAATGATTTGCATGCCCAAAATTTTCTTTGCATTGCCGAAATCCTTCATCTCAAATTCATCTCTCAACTGGGCCTTTAAAACGTTGATCTCAGATATGTTTCCAAAGACAATCAACATACAACAACAAATATACGAGAAAGCCATCACTACATTTCCCATGATATACGCAATAATCATACATGTTTCTAGTACATCTTATTTTGGTAATAAAAGTACCAAACCTTTTATATCATTGCCTAGGAGACTGCTTCAAGCCATACAAAGACCTCTTCAAAAGGCATGCATGATTTTCCAATTCAAAAATAATGAATCCTTCTAATTGACTCATGTAAATTTGTTCCTCTAACTCACCATGCAAAAATGTTGTTTCCACATCTATCTGCTCAAGCTCTATATCAAACAGAGCTACTATGTCAAGTAACACACAAATGGAAGTATATTTTACAACTAGGGAGAGCACCTCATGAAAGTCAGCTCCCTTTCTTTGCTTTGCAACTAATCACACCTTATATATTGTATCCTTAATCCCCTAGAATTCTTTGTTTTCTCTTGTAAATCCATTTGCAACCTACAATTTTTTACCTTTTAGTTACATTAACCAGCTCCTATGTGTTATTCTTATGTAGAGACTCCATCTCTTCACTCATAGTTGCTACCCATTTATCATAATTTGAAAGAGAAGTGGCCTCTTTATATGTGATTGGATCATCATCCACAAACTCGTTGACTGAAGTCAAAGCATAAGCAACCAGATCTAAATATGCAAACCACTATGGTGGTTTAATCTATCTCATCTCTCTCTATCGCAAGCCAAATGATAGTTCTATAATGAATCATTTTCTTGTTGTTGATTAGATGATAATAACCTCTCACCAATTTCATCTACCACTTTCTGTTTCTCCTTTGAAACTTATGGAGTGTCAATTTCAAACTCTATCTTCTCCTTGATGCCCTATTAACTAATTTCACCTTGCTCCATTTTCTTCATCATAGCAAACTTATTGAATGTCACATCTTTGTTAATAATCACTTTGCAGCCCTTGTTATCAATACACCACAAACAATAACCTTTGACTTTATCTGCATTGCTAGGAATATGCAATTCCTAGCCCCTGGCTCAAGCTTCCCATTGCGAACATAAGCATAGACTAGACAACCAAATACTTTTAAATTTGAGTAACTAGCAGGAGACCTTGGCCAAATTTCCATTGGTGTCATGCAGTTTAAAGCAATTGATGGTGACCTATTCACCAAGTAAGAAAACATATTAATTGCTTCTACCAAAAAATCCTTGGACAATCTGGCATTGAAGAGCATGCATCTAGCCTAAGATAGTCTTGTTCATCTATTCTGCAACTCCATTTTACTATAGTGTATGTACAATTATGCGATGCCTCACAATTCCTTTTTTTTATCTCAAAATTCCTAAAATTCCTGTTGTAAAACTCCAATCCGTTGCCAATCCTCTAGCATTTGATCCTTTTCCTATTTGCTTCTCGATCAAAGTTTTTCATTTCTTAAAGTTGACAAACACCTCATCCTTATGTTTCAACATATACACCCATACTCTACATGAGAAATCATCAATGAATGTTAGCATATATCTGGCACCACCCTTTAAGGGAATTTGAGAAGGCTCCCCAAAATTTGAGTGAATATAATCCATGATGCCCCGAGTCTTATAAACTGCGGTGCTGAACTTTATCTTGTGTTGCTTGCCAAGAACATACTACTTATAGAAATCCAGCTCCCTAATCTTCTCTCCACAAGACAAACCTATTTTCTCAATTCTAACATTTCCCTCTCACTCATATGCCCAAGTCTCATATGCTACAATTTTGTATTATTATTGATTAATGAAGAAATTGTTGCAGTACTAGAAACTGTGCTACCCTGTAATATGTAAAGACCATTCCTCTTGTTCCTATTCATGATTAGCAGTGCACCTTTGAAAACCCACAAAACTCCATCTCGAGCTCTGTACTCACAATAGTTTTTATCTAAAGTACCCAACAAAATTAAATTTTTCTTTAGATTAGGAACATGACACACATTTATTAGGGTCCTCACAATACTATTGTGTATTCTAATATTTGTTGTGCTAATCCTGACAACTCAACAAAAAGCATCGTTTCCCATGAGCACTTTACCACTATAGTATTTCTGATAAGTGGTAAACCAATCCTCTCGTAAGCACATATGGTAGGAACAAGCACTATCAAAATGCAATTCAAACTTAGAAGACTGTTAGTAACATTTTGAGCAAGCCCACCATCAGACTTATCCTTAACAATTCCTGCAACATCATCTCCTTTTTGATAAGAAAATTCACATGAATCCTTCGCCTTTCCACGTTCTAGACAATTTCATTTCCAGTGTCCATTTTCTTTGCACCTAAAATATTTATCATCTATTTTAGGCTTGGTTCAGGACTTAGATTGGCCTCTATTCCTTCTCTTTTCTTTGTTCTTCTCTTCTCAATTAATTCATCCCTATTTTCACTATCGTTACTACCAAAGACATATTTTCTCAATTCATTTGAATTCAACGAAGCTTTCACATCTCCATTGAAATCATATCTCTGCCCTACAATAAAGTAGTAACCAAGTGCTCAAAAGATTTAGGTAGAGAGCATAAAAGAATTAAGGCTTGATCTTCATCTTCAATTTATACATCTACACTAGTCAGATTTAGAATCACCTTATCGAAATAATCAATGTGCTGAGTAATAGATGTACCTTCCTTCATCATCAATGTGTATAACTGCTATTCCAAATACAGTCAGCTTGTGAGAGACTTCGTCAAATAGAAATTCTTTAGCTTTCACCACAATCCCGCTAGTGTACTTTTTATGGCAACCTCTCTTAGAATGTTATCTGCTAGCAATAACACTAGAGTACTATAAGCCCTTGCCATAAATTCATCCTTCCCCTCATTTGATAGCATTTTTGGTAAGAATCTTTGCCCTTTAATGCTCTTTGTAAACCTTGTTGACATAGGAAGGCGTGCACCTTCATCTTACATAGTTCAAACTCGTTCTTCCCATTGAATTTCTCTACCTCATACTTCATGCTGACATTTGGTCAATCCTAGCTTTGATACCAATTTGGTGAAACCCAGAAAGACCAAATAATATGATTGAGAAATAAAAATAAAGTAATTTAATGAAACTAACAAAAAGATTTAACGTGGTTCGGTAATGTGCCTAATTCACACGATAAAAAAATAAATTTATTGAGTCCAAATCAAAGTGCAAAGTGCAATTTAAGTTCTACAAATCTTACAAGAACGTCCAACACTCTTGTTCTAAACTTCGTTTTGAGATACTATCTCTAAAGTAATATAGAATCTATAGTCTAAGGTTTATCCCATATCAACCTGAAAAAAATGGGTTTAAATACCTAAAGAAAATATAAAAATAACACGTGGGCTACATGTCATGCTAGGGTGCACAAGATTTGCACCTTAGTGCACGTATCTTCAAAATATGTCAAACACACTATGCCAGGGTGCATGGAACTTGTGCTCTAGCACCATTCCAATATGCTATGCCCTTAAGCGCGCAATTCTAGCATGTGCTGCACTTGGGTATGGCCTCCTTACGCTCGGGTGCATGTCATAGGTGTCCCTGCCCAGTTTTCGTGCCCGGGCATGCCTCTCCTCGGGCACTTGCGAGCGGCATTTTGCTAACGTGTGCTGGGGCATGCTCCAACATTGATTTTGTTTGCTCCATACTGTTTCACACTTGTTTCTTCAGTTTTTCATCATTTGTAGTTTAAATTTCAAGGCATAATCAATAGTTTGGTTTGAATATTGTATGAGGACGAAATATATAGTTACGGATATTGTATGGTGGCACTGGAAAGAGGAGAATAATGAAAGAAGGGAAAATAGAATAGAAGAAAAGAGGGAGAAAGTGGAAAAATAGAAACAAAGTAGAGGGACAATGGGCCGTGGCTGCAATAATAGCGAGTAGTGGATGTAGTGGGCAATGGACAACAGACAATAGCAAGCAATATATAATGACTGTGGCAAGGCAGCTATTAGGGCATTTTTTTTAGATAAGGAAGAATTGAGACATTATTATGTATGTACTAAGATTAAAGATTGAAACTTTTGGAATTCCACTTGAAACTGTTGGATGTTGTCTTGAAATGGAGAAAAAATAATTTGTTTATGTTAATAGAATAACGGGATATTTTTGTCAATGTACAATTTATCCTACTTGTTCCATCCACATAACTAAACAATATAATTAACTATCATATAGAAAGTATATATAATATTAAATAAAGATTGATCAAAGTCATTACTATTATTATAAATTATATCCCATTATTCTATATTCTATATTCTATCATATTAAATAAATGGTAAAATCCACTTTACTCTCTTGCACTCAAACTTCATCTCACTTTACCTCGTATTCTTTTAATTACATCACATTACCTCCCTATACTCTCAATTTTACTTAAATTATTCCATTATGTTAAATTCTCTTCATCTCCTTAATATCGTTAACTTTTTTTTTAACTAAAGTTGCCCATAATATTTAATTGTTCATTTAACAAATAAAACCCATATTTTCCATAAAAAAGAAAAATTTATATTTAGAGAGTTACAAATATAAAATCACCAAAGACATATAATGAAAATGCATTTCTTAAAAACCAACTTCAAATACCCATATGAAATCTCACTTACACATAACTTTGTTGCTACATTGTGCTAAAGGATTTTTTTTTTTTTTTTTTGATGATTTGATAGAGGGTTGTATTAGGTGATAAAACATAGTTAGTTAAGCAATTCTGTGGAGAAAAAAATGGGGTTTGCATATTATCAACTGAGTTTTCTTTAGTGAAAATTATAGTTTCTTCTAGAGATATACTATTAGTATATAATGCAAGTTTTTGATATATTTATAGTGCAGTCAATAGTGATATTCAGGTTTCATCTTTTAGCATTCAACTTGGATCTTTTAATTTAATTTTAATATTATTTTGCATAAAATTTGTGTATTCATATAAGAGAAGAGTAGTTGGAAGAGATTGGCAAAAAAATATTGAGGTATAGGCATTTTGGGTATATTAATATCAAATATGGTGTCTAACCATTTTTGCTTGATTTGCTAATAGAAATTGAAGAGACTTTAAAGGTGTTTGATATGGGATAGCCCAACAGGCCCAACAGGCCCCTTTTACAAGTAATACAGCCCACAAGATCCAATGTTAAATGATATAATTCAGCAGGCCCAACAGGCCCAAAATCAGAGGATTCAACCCACTAAGCCCTGAGGCAAGTCACTTTGGTCGACCCGTATCAACCTCATATAAGAAGTCCCGTAATCGACCCGTATCGACCTGAGGGTAACTTCCACAGTCTAGTGACGATAGCCCAGTGGCGAAGTTGGACTGGTCGACTAGTATCGACCCTATATGGTAAGCCGCACGATAGCCCAATGGCGAAGTTGGACGGGTCGACTAGTATCGATCCCATATGGTAAGCCGCACGGTCGACCCGCATCGACCTGGAGGCCGTTCACGAACCTACATCTAATTTGGTCGACTTGGATTGA
>JACGDI010005411.1:3464129-3482337 GCA_014898725.1 Jacaranda copaia | reverse complement strand
ACTTCAAAGAAACAAATTTTATACTTCGTTATTTTGGGGTTTGTACTTCATTTCATTCAAATTGTACTCAAATTCACTAGGTATTTTCAATTGAACTGAATTGTACTTCAGCTAAACACATTTTATACTTTGTACGTTCAGGGTTTGTACTTCATTTCCTTCGAATCGTACTCAAATTCACTTGGCATTTTCAATTTAAAATATTATAAATGCTTGATGGAAAACTATACTTACAAACAAAATAATATTATATACAAAGTATGCTTCAATTTACATATGTATTTACATACAAAGTGTGATTCAAATTCTGGCATTCTCATGACTTAATATTGTATATGCCATTTTCGCACGTTATTTGTCCATGTTAATTCTTCCAGTAGACCTCCAGAACACTAGGGTGTCTCTAGTGAAATATTCTACCCAAAAGCATACAAATACGCCACAATCTATTGTACCCATTTACTATCTGCTTTTTTTGGGCCTCATTAATTCGTTCACATAACCCCCTAATGAAAGCATCATGTACCGAGAATAGAATGAAGCCTACAAAAATATTTATTAGTTGTTGACTCCCTACTTTATGAAGAAATCACAGGGGAAGGAAGCAAACTTACAATGACAGTAGCTGTTGGTTTGTATCTGAGGGCCATTATTGAATTCACATACAAGAAAAAATGAGTCGAGGTGTTGAGGACAACAAAAAACCAGTGATCGTGCTGACAAATCGGTAGGATTATGTAACGATACTAGTTTACAAGATCCATCATGAGGTCTTCCAAATCTTTAAGGGTGAAGGAGTTAAGTGTAGGTATCATCTCCACGAATTCTTCATCGCTCATATCCTTCAAGTTGCGTCCCTTGAGTCTGTCTAATATGTCAGCCTATGAAGTATAAAAATAAATGGTTATACTTATTGAAAACGTGATATTAAATTAAGTTAGGAAATCACCACATACCTGCGTTATTGCGGACATAAACCACACCTTGTAGTGACATTTGTTGCCGAAAGATAGGCTGCATAATATCAACATGTAGCAGGCTACTATGTCATCGGTAAGTTCTCCTCCAAATAAGAGCTCACAAAAGTTTCTTCCATCTAGAAATTGTTGTGCTCTCTCCTAGACAGTTACCCTTCACAATTGTTAATTGTTAGTTTAGATACCAATTTATCCAAAAGAAAAATAATAAGCAAATTTTGTTACCTCAAATTATCTCTTCTAACAAAGTTATTGATGATTTTTTGCTCTTCTACTGGAATAAGTTCTTGACCTCTATAATAAGTCATTTCTTTATAAGGATCAAGCGCTTCAATCTTTTGGTTGGCTAGTTCCTCTGCCACCAGGATTGGACTGATGTCTTTGGTCTCCTGCAGTACAAAATACAGCATATTAGGTACAAAGTGTAACAATTAAAGTACAAAAGACTAGCACATTAAGTACAAAGAATCAAGTATTGAAGTACTCCCTATTGAAGTACAATATATAGCCAACATAGAGCACAAAATCCAAGCACATTAAGTACAAAGTATCAACAATTGAAATATACCCTGTTGAAGCAATATGGAGTACAGAACTCAAGCACACAAAGTACAAAGAATCAAGTATTGAAGTATCCCTTATTGAAGTACAAAACATATTCAACATGGAGTACAGAAATCATCCCTATTAGGTGAAAATTATCAATTATTGAAGTATCCCTTATTGAAATACAAAATATAGCAACATGGAGTACAAGACTCAAGTATATTAAGTGCAAAGTATCAACTATTAAAGTATCTCTTATTGGAGTACAAATTATGCCTACATGGGGTATAAAATTCAAGCACATTAGGTATAAAGGATCAACATGAACTACAAATATCCTAACATGGAGTATAAAAGATCAGCACATGAAGTACAAATATTACCAACATGAAGTGTAAAAGAATAGCACATTAAGTATAAATATTACCAACTTGGAATACAAAAGACAGCACATTAAGTACAAATATCATTGACATGAAGTATAAGATATGATCACATTAAGTACAAATATCAACCAATCAAGAATAAGACATCAGTACATTTATTACAAATAGACAATTTACAAATGAAATGCAAAATGCAAAAACTTAAACTATTAAGTAATTGACAACACCTTCTCTTCTTGTTCTATGCCTTTTTTTAGACAAGGACGAGGAGGATCATAGGTCTTTGTCACTTCTCTTGCTCTTTTGGTTGGTGTGGTGCTTGGAGAGCTAACAAAATCTGGAGATTTCTGTTTTGGCTTCCTGTCTTCTTGATTGTGCACATCTATCACAATCGAGGACATGACATTTGCCACTTCAATCTTAGATTCTTCAAACTCAGCCACTTGAATTGGTACATAAACTTTTGTTTTCAAAGGCTTAGGGGAATCTGAAGGATCATGACGGTATTTTGTTCAACTTTCCTTATCCATCGTGTTTTCAGATTCATCCCCTTCTTTCTATGCATCATCTACCAAATCAAGTACTCCTTCATTTACAAACTCACTAGCTCTCTCTTCAAGCTCCTCCCCCTCAATTTTGTGCTCAACTAGATGCTCCTCCTCACCTTACTCCTTCGTTGCCATCATATCGAATGAAGCAATTTTTTCTTTTAATGATTTAATTTCTTCAACTTTAGCTGCAATAATTGCTTTATATATTGTATGATCACAAACATGGACTTGACTGATGGCAATACTGGCAACCTCTAGTTTCTTGATCAAAACTACTAATTCTAACTCCTTTGGAGCAAGGTTGAGGGCTACAACCTATTACAATGAAAATAATTATCAAATTCAAATTCTTATACAAAAAGCTAACAATGAATTATTACAATTATTACCATTTCTGCTATAATTTGTTTCAATTTTTTCCCTGCCTTCTCCACATTATGTGGGAGTTTGCTATCTTTCCACCGATAAAAGCATGAAAACTCAAACAAACTCACTGGTGAAGCCAATGAAGGGATGTGTTCATAGACCCATATCTGCCATTAATAAATCAAAAAATTATACTCACTTGAATATAAATATAATCAATGTTGTTAGAAAAATGAAGCAAACACTTACCATCAAACCAACTATGCACCCATCAACGTATTTCTTGGTTTTTTCTCCACCTAATCTTATATGGTTCTTCATATCTTGGACAAGAAAATTGTATGTAGCTATGCCCCATGCATACAAACTAAATCTAGACAAATTGTCTAAGTATGGTAGGAGAAATCATCGAGTCCAATAATTTGATGTTGGAAATAGAAAAATAATTAAAAACAAAAAGTATGTACAACCTACAAAAATTATTCAAGTCTTCCTCATTATCCTTATATACTTACTCCTCAAACTTTTTAGATATTTCAGATCTAGTAATATTCTGTAGCTTTCTAGAAAAAAGGTTGTCAAAAGTTGAAGACTTCATCTTCAATGTTATATCCATAGATTGTCCCACATATGACAACCCTAAAATCATAGCAAATTCAGCCGCATCAAAAGGAACTTCAACCCCCTCTGAAAAATGAAATGACAGCCTTTTTGGGTCAAACCTCCTCAGTATATCTTCAAGCCGAATGAAGCTTGAACTTAACTTGGGCATATCCATGTATATATAAAAAGGGGTTTTCTTCAATGCATCAAAATGTTTCGACCTCATCTTAGACTTTACAATATCCAATTTACTCTGAAAAAATTAGGGGGAGCAACGAGAGGAGACCTCATAATGTCTTGAATTGGCTACAATCAGATAAAGAAAAATTATTATATAAATAGATAATAAACTAATCCTTTTAGATAATGTGTACTGACAACTTGAATGTTTTGTACTACAGATGCTTCTAAACTGTACTTCAGAAACACATAATATATTATATTACACTTTCAATTTGTGTATACCTTAGGCTTGAATGTTTTATACTACAGTTGCTTCTAAAATATACTGTAGATATATAAATCATATACTACACTTTCAGTTTGTGTATACCTTAGGCTTGAATGTTTATACTACATTTGCTTCTAAAATATACTGTAGATATATAAATCATATACTACACTTTTATTTAACGTATACTATAGGCTTGAATATTTTTGTACTAAACATGCTCCTAAAATGTACTGCAGTTACACTAATTATATACTATGCTTTTGCCTAATGTATACTCCAAACTTGAATATTTATACTTCATTTGCTTCTAAAATGTACTAGAGGTTATATACTAGACTTTTCCCTAATGTGTATTGCAAGACTGAATGTTTTATACTACATTTGCTTCTAAACTGTACTGCAGTTACACAGATCATATACTACACATTTGCCTAATATGTACTGCAAGCTTGGATGTTCTCTTCTGTAGATAATACACTACCGCTTTCAGATAATTTTACCATAACATAATTTTAGGTAGGAAGAAGTATAAATCCCAAAAAGGTGAAGTCCAACTTTCATACCCTTCAAGTACAAATAAGAAACTTCCCATCTCACAACAAAAATCATATATATATCAAATCGATTCAAGTGTTTAACAACTAAAAAATGAATAAAAACCCTAAACACTGAAAAATCACTAACATTTGAAACTGTAAATTCAGAAAACATACTTGTGTTTCTTTTGCTCACTTCTTTTTGCACTCGGCTTCTTTTCACAGATGTTTTTCCTTCCATAGTCTCAGAAAAATGGTAGAAATTTTGGTGACTTTCTTTTTTTTGTTTTCTTTTCACTTCTTCATAACTTGTTCTCGCGTTAATGGCGGAAGAAGAATGATTTCACGCCCTTTTGTTTTGTGCTCGAGAAGTCATTTTAGGTAGAAAAAAAAAAAGAGGAAAGCGTTCTTCTTATTATAGAAATGCGTTTCACAAGTATTTTTGTTGTTTTTTCCAAATACAAGGGTATATAGGTTTTTCTAAGAGATATGGGGAGTGATTCCTAATTTTTGTGAAAAAATGGGGAGTTTAGTGTGTAAAAATTAAAATAGGGACTGAACACTATAATGAAAGTAGGATTAGGGATTTTTTTTCTAATTAACCTTTAAAAATATTGGTAAACAAGAAAAGAATTATGAAAAAAAAATTAAAAAAATAATTTTATTACTTATTATCATAAAAGTGTAGATAATAATTAAGTATTACCTACGTATTAATTTTTAAGCGTAACTAATTTAAAATTTTATTCTTTATTATTACAAATGAGTAGGTAATAATTAAGTATTGCTTATAATTTATCTTTAAAGCGTAAACAAATTAAAATTTTATTTTTTATGGTTGGAAAAGTGCAACTAATAAGTATGTAATGCCTATGATTTACTCTTAATCACAGGCTTTAATAAATTTTAATGCCTACACAATTTAAAGTGTAAATAAAAATTTATTCTCTGCGGTTTAAAATGGAGTGACAAATAGCACATTTTTTTTTGTAGTGACCCCTTGTTGCCCAAAGGAAACGTATAAAAACAATTTTTTTAAAACCCAGAAGAAATTGTAGAAACCAGTTTGCTACGCTTGCCCGTTTTCCATCTTCCCTTTTTGCTGTGAATGAAATGAAGGAAAACCCAAAACCAAAAAGAAGCAGATAGGCTTGCCATTAATGGTGTCTTCGTGGCACAAATCGGATAAATGAAACGAGATGTAAAGGAAACGAAGAGAAGCAAAATGCAAAAGGAAAAAGAACTATGGAGTGTCCGTCGATTCAAAATTCACTGTAGCGAAATGCATTCCCACTTATATAATAGTAGTAATATAGATATTAAATTTTAGTAATACAGGATTTCAAACGGATTTACAAACACCATCATATAGATGATACACAGGAATAAATTACTCAAAAACCCAACAGTCAACTCATGCTTCTAGACATACACCCCAACACAACGCCATAACGCCTTCTACACGGCTCAACGGGCAAACACAGGGCAATCTAAGAGGTACATGGAAGACTGTCAAATTATGAAACCTGCTTGGATAATCCAGTTCAAAATCCAACCCTTCAACACAAGCCTAATCTAATATGGCCACATGCTTAGAAAAAATATCTAACTCATAGTTGTTTAACACAAAACCCCTTAGCCTTCCATTAGGCTAGGGTATATATACAAATAATTTAAAGAAAAGAAAAGAGAATACTTGTACGAACCACCAAGTTGAAGTAGAAAACTGCAATCAGCTTTTGATTAATTTACAAAATAAAATTACAAATTTACAAAGTACAATGGATGGGAATACAAAACAGCAGAAGAAAAACTTTTTGCGCTAAGTCTGAAAGCCTCTACTTCCTATACATTTTGAGGCTGTTTAAATAAAAGAAAAGAAAAGAACTGTTATGGACGTCAAAATATCATTTTGGAGTCCGAACAGTGAAAAGCAAAAAGCAGAGTACTGTGCGGATTTCAAAATTTTGGAATCCGTAACAGTAAAAAGGTAAGCAACAGTATTAGCTACAGTATTATGATATTATTATCAGATTACTGTTTTTGTCTTATTAAGACAAGTAGTACAATTATTTGAATGATTGGCCAACAAAGTGGCTGACAAGCACAGCGGCTTTCACCACTCATACTATGCTTGTTTGTCTAGATTTTCACGCCTCAACGACTCTATCATTTCGTCAAGGTCTTTTAGCTCATCTGCTGGATCCTGTGCATCCTGATACAGGTTATCAAATTGGTTGTTTCCAGTTCTAGACGAAGTTTCCATGGAAACTGTATCACCTTCATTTGAAGTAGAATGAATATCTTCATCTTCTTCAAATTGATCTTTAAGCTCTTTCTGTACCATATTCAGTACTTCTTTCAGCAAATCAGCTTTAGAAATTTTTTCTTTCCTCATCTTAATTTTCTCAAAAGCTTTGCCGAGAATAGAGGATGCTTCTTTTTGCTTAGTATTAACAGCAAATTTATTATATTCAACAATAACTCTGGAAATATGATCCAAAGTTTCTTGGCCTTCAATGTTTCCAGTGGAACGATCAATCTGCAATATTTTGTTCCACCATTTAATATAATAAGTTCTATAAAGGCAAGGAATATTATCCTCTGAGCAGAAATCAACTTATGGAACCCATTTTCAGATCCATGAGATAGAAAATTCCATAAAAATGAAGATTGAAGCCTTATTGATAACCATTTGGTTTTCAGCTTCTGCCTCCTTAATTTTTGGAGAACATTCGACCCATTTGTCAAAAGCCTGTCGAAATTGATTAGGTAACAAGATAGAAGTGGGACCATATGATTTCCACCAACTAAAGAACTAATTCGGAATATTATTCCGGTAGACTTCTGGACATATTTTAATGAACCAGGTATGCTTATGGCGAGAGTTTTCATATAAGAAAACCTGAGAGAACGCCTGGATATAATCCCAATAATTGTATTTGAACAACAATTTTGTCTCTTTAGTTATGAACTCCTTTTCTTTGAATGAAGATATTCCCCATTCTTCAATAGATATAATCTTTTTGATTATTATCTTACTAAAATTAAAGACAGATCGTTCTTGGGAACTTGGATAAAAGTGAGAAATTTCGCAAGAACCTGTCATAATGAGAATATTCTCATAGAATGACTGAGGCTTATAAGACCCAACTGTATATGATACAGTGTCAAGATACTGCCTGAGTATTAACCAAGGATCATGCTTCCATCAGAGATCACTATATTCAAGGATCATTATTATATCCCGGTGATCCTTTTTCTCAAAGGTGGAGAGAGAATCCTCATCCTGTGGAATAGCAGTATTAGCTCTAACATTTGTATAAGAGGGCTTTGAAGGAGCATTATTAGATCCTTCAGGTTTATTAGCTGTTGAAAATGAAGAAGGAGATTATTATTCTCCTGAAACTTCTTAAACTGCAGAAATTCTGCAAACATTGGATCATCTGTAAAAAATGTCTTTCCTGCGTTCATATTCAGCAGCTCTTGTTTTCCATATTTTATAATAGGGACTCTATTAGAATTTCCACTTGAACTCGCACTACCACTCCGTCCTCCCCTATTAGGGAAAGGATTTTGACTACCTTCGCCCCTATTGTGGGGGATCATTAGATCAATCCTGCAGGTATTCACGGGTTAGAAAATTGGGAAGACTATTATCACAGCCCTTTTTATAAATAATTCGAAAATCAAATGGGCCTAAATAGGCTTGCCACCGTGCAAACATTTATTTGGAAACATCATGTTTAAAATCTTTATTAAACATAAATTGTGCAGATTGACAATCAATTTTTATAATAAAAGATTGATTATATAAATTGTCTTGAAATTTCAAAACACATTTTACAATTGCAAAGATTTCTTTGGCAACAACAGCATAATTCTGTTGACTAGAATTCCATTTTCCTGAACAAAACCTAACAAGAATTTCTTATTTACTATTGGGATTAATTTGTTTAAGTATACCTCCATAACTTAGATCAGAGGCATCTGTTTCTATAATTTTTTCCCAATTAGGGTTAGATAACATTAAACAAGGTAAGTTTTTAACTTTTTCCTTAATTTTAATAACAGCATTACTATGACTATCAGTCCAAAGTTTAGGGTTCTTTTTTTAACCTATCATAAAGAATAGTTGTATCATTAGCTATATTTTTATAATAAGCAGAGATATAATTAAGACTGCCTAAAAACCTTTGAAGTTGGGTTTTATCAGTAATCCTATCAGGAAACTTAGAAGCAAATTCAATGCTTCTATTAATTGGAATTATCTTTCCCTTTTCTATAAAATGACCTAAGAATTTTATCTTAGTTTGAAACAAAAGCATTTTTGGTTTTGAAATAACAAGCCCACTATTAATTATGACTTGTTTAAAAATATTCAAATGTTTAAAATGGTTTTCTATAGTATTAGAAAAAATAAGAATATCATCAATATAAACAATTATAAAATTACTATAAGGGTTAAAAATATCATTCATAATCTTCTGAAATTCAGAAGGTGCATTTTTAAGTCCAAATGGCATGACATTCCATTCATATTGGCCAAAAGGGACATTAAAAGCAGTTTTAAATCTATCCTTTTCTAAAATTTGAATTTGCCAATATCCTGACTTTAAATCAAATTTAGAAAATATATTAGCACTAAATAATCTATCAAGCAAATCTTTTTTATTAGGAATTGGATATTTAATCCATTTTAAAACCGTATTAAGTGGTTTGTAGTTTATTACTAACCTAGGTGCTCCACGTTCCTGTTCGTTATGTTTATTAACATAAAAAGCAGTACATGACCATGGTGATTTGGTTGGTCTTATTAAACCTTTCTGTAAAAGAGACTCTATTTCTTTTTTATAGTAAGATAGATATTCAGAATTCATTTGACAAGAACGAGCTTTAGTAGAAATATTACCAGTAAAGCTGTCATCATAAGGGAGATCAACAATATGCTTCTTCCTATCCCAGAAAGCATTTGGATGATCATTACAAATTGACAAAGAAAATTGATTTTCAAGAAAAGTAATTTTTTCTTTCAATCTAGGATTATTAAGCTGATCCTCAATGCTAAGACTAATAATTTCTTCTTTTAAGAAATTAATTTGATTATTTTTAGCCTTTATTATATCTTCTATTCTATTAAGAATTCTAGAAAATGGTTCAGTTATAAACTGGAAAAACAAATCTTTGTTTTCAAAAGTTCCTATAAAACCATTTTGATCAACCTTTTTTAAAGGAAATACTTTCTTCAAAAAGGGTGTTCCTAAAATTATTTGGTTTGAAATATTTTTAACTAATAAAAAGCTTAAAGGAATGCAAGTATTATTTTTACAAACAAAAGCTTTTGACAACTTGAAATCAATATCAAGTTTCTCACCATTGGCAGAACGAAGGGTATGAGAAGTTTTCTCAAAATACCTAGTAGGTATTAATCCTTTTTGGATACAGTTTAAATCTGCACCACTATCAACTAAAGCTATTAATTCTTTTAAAAATTTATTGTCTATTAACAAGTTTATTTTTATTAACCATTTCTGAGAGGTAACCATTTCTAATTTAGAAAGGAAATTATCAGATTGGATATTATCAAATCCCGGAAAGCTATCAAAAATATTTTCTATCCTAGGTATTACTTGTTTTCCTTGAGCTATTTCAAGTTTTCTAAGCCTGTCTTCAAGAAATATATTGTTTCTTTTAATCTCTATTATTTTATTTTTTAAATTATTAACTTCCTGTTTTAAATCATTAACATAAGAGGGATTATTATTCCTATTCCTATGTTCTAACATTTTATTGAATTAAATTAATTGATGAAATCTTTACCTATTTTATTTTTTTAAAATCAAAACAAATTTTTAAATTTATATTTACAATCAAGTCATCAAGTGAGGACTACTAAGTTTGCCTGGTAGGACCATTTTTATTTTATTTGTTTGAGAAAACATTACATGAATTTAGCCACGTAAATCCTAAGGGACTTGCAAAATAATTAAAATATCTCATTTGACCTTAAAAAGATTGAGATGAAAAGATATATGTAAATGAGTATTTAAAGATTTTTTTTCAGTTTTTTTTTTTTTTGTGTTATAATAGCTACAAGTGGGAGAACTTTTCTTGCTATTAATATTGTTAAGAATTAGTTTTGGAATAAGATGGAAGATAACTTTTTATATGATTGTTTAGCTACTTATATTGAAAAAAATATTACTAACAATTTTGATATTTATTCAATTATTGATAAATTTTATGATATAACAAAACATTGTGTTCAACTTCGATGAAGATTTTATAAATTTTGCCCCCCACACTTTCATTTCTGGATTCATGCCTTGCATGTAAAATTTGTTATTTTTGTTATAAAAATAAAAATGTAAGACTTTTATTTGATTTATTGCTTGATTTAGTTATTTATTTCTAATATGACAAAATATGATTTTAGGGGCAAAAAAGTAAAAAGTAAATAAAAAGTCTAATTGAATAGATAAATACATAAGAAAATGGTTGATGAGCCCAATAATTTAAGCCCACTTTAATATATTTTTCAACCCAAGCAAAACTAAGCTTGCCAAGAACTTGAATGACATAAATACCAATTCTAGAGCTAAAAAGGTATATAAGCAATTACTGACAAAATTGGAGCTTTGAACTCTATAGAGACGCGTTATAAGAGCAAAAGTTCAACATCAATTGATTTTAGAAAGAATTTCAACTCCATCAAAATTTAGACTAGTTATCCATTATATATATAGATATATATATATATATATATATTTATCATTCTCAATATTTTTGGTTTTCTTTATATGGTTTAAGGTCTTGATTGCATCAATTGCACGCTTGACATTCAATTGACAAATGTTCTATATATTGAATTCTCTCTTGTTCTGTTTTGAGTATTGGTATAATCGCAATGCTAATGTGGGCCCCGCCACGCTTTGGTGTAATGGAAATTATTGAATTTGCACCAATTTTATTAATTAATTTATATATAACCAAAGGTAGTATTTTCGTATGGAAAAAATATCATGATTTGATATCACGGAAAAAAAAAATATATATATATATATATTATTATATACGTATGTGTAACAATTTTATGGTCCACATTATTTTAACTAAGTGGGCTTAAAAAGAGGATAGAAAACCCTTTGACCCATTGCAATTTTAACTCAATGCGCCACTCGAGGACTTTGTAGTTTGTATCTTTAAGTGGTTTAACGACTACTCGTCTAGGGCCAGTTTGTTTTTGTTTTTAAAATTTATTTTTATTTTTTGTTGAAAATAAAAATAAAAAATCTTTTAATTTCTTTTTTATTTTTACAAATTTTTTTATTTTTAAAATATTCTTTTTAATAAATTTTACACACTTTTTTCGTTCTCACTTTTCATTACTTTTTATTTTTAGCTATTTATATTTGCACAAACTTTTACTTCAAAAATAATATTTTTTTTTCAAATACAATTTATTTTCAATCTCACATAATATTATTTTAAACAAAATAGTTAAATAATATTTTATTTTCAAAAATATTTTTATAATTAATTTTTCACTTTTTTTTTACTAAAAAATGAAAATGCATTCGGAAAATAAATCTAAACGGCCGGTTACTTAAGGGGGAAAAAAAGCACAAAAATGGAACACGAGAGGGATAACCAAACACGACGACGTATTACCTGTGAACATATATAATGATCCGTCACCGTTGGTACAGCGAAACCAAAGCCGAGCTCCTAAATCACTCACACAGATCGTTAGTCTATCGACTTTTTTGTGAATTTTCCCGTAAACAATCTAGTTCAGTCTCAGGGTTTGTAATTTAATTTCTATCTTTAAATTGAGTTAAAAATGGAAGATATATTCGTGGCAACGGTGATGATGATTGTGGTTTTCTCTTTGATTCCGCTGTATTTCTGGAGACGGCGGCTGGATTCTCGTCTTTCTCACCAACATGAAGAAGAGCCTCAGGTATACGATTGTACCTTTCCAATTTAGCTTGTTTTCGAATTATGGATATTACTCGATCGCATCATTTTTAATATTACTGTGAATTGTTGAGAATTTCAGTGTTAAAGTTCTTGGATCGAATGGCACGTGTGATTTTATGTTTTAAATAACAACACATTGTGTAATTGTTTGTATATGTTTGATGTAGGATATACAAGGGGAAAGAGTGGTTAGGGCTAGTAATACGCGGCGAATGCGCCGAAGACCTGCAGCCTCTTCTGCTGCCAGCACATCGTCGGCTGCCGCTGATGTGGAAGGTTTTTCCTCTTCTTCTTCTTCTTCTTCTCTCTCTCTCTCTCTCTCTCTCTCTCTCTCTCTCTCTCTCTCTCTCTCTCTCTCTCTTCATTTTTTAAAATTTAATCTCCCCCTATTTTGAATGACATTGTTTTGTGATTTTAGTGCTCTAAATCTTTTGGTACTAATCTGATTATCAAACTCCAAATGATAAAACTCTAACACTGCAAGATAATTTAATGGGTATTCTTTGATTTTAACCGTAAAGATAAAGAGGGAAATTTAGGAGAAAGAGAGAAAAGAGAAAGGATATGGAGAGCATCAGAGTAAGAGAGATAAAACGTGAGACTTCATTCGCAACCAAATCTGTCTTGCATTTCCCACTTACTGCCGTTCATAATGGAATTGCAACAGCAAAATAGAATATAAGCAGAAAATTGACAAGTATTATAAATTGGGTTGAGTTCATTAGTCACCTCCCAAAAATGCTACAGCATTGGGCTCACTTCGCTGCAACATCGTACCAAATCTCCTTAGCCAAGTCATGCATCTACTTAACATAAACATCCATTCGCTTCTGTTCCTTCATCGTTTGATTATAGATCCCTCCTTCAGTTCAATCTTGATCCCAAGTTTCAATCTCCCAAGTTGACTCCATTTCAGGTAAGCGAATCCACTGACTAAAGTCCTGAGGAATAGTTGAATTATTCCTTTTAATAAATTGTCTCTTCATAACTGCAATTGGTTTTGAGACTGTTCTCCTTCATCATCCATGTTAGAGAATCTGCAATTACTTTCTCAATTCTCAACTTGTCGATCCTTCTATTTCCAGAGAGATATGTGGAAAACATGGTCGATTTTTGCCCCTGGAGGAAGGCTTAACTTGTATGCAATAGCCCATATTTTTTCCATCACCTAAAATGGCCCGCATTACTTAGGGATCAGTTTCCATAACTTGTCCGTGTGTAAAGCATACTGTGTGTACGGTCTCAAATTGAGCAAAATCCCCAACCTGGAAATAATTTCTAATCCTTCTACCCGCCAGCTGCTTCATTTCTATTTTATCACTATCCAGTAATTGCTAAAGCTCTTGCACCATCATCCCTCTGTCCTTCAAAAAATCTTCCACTCCAGCTATTGTCAAGGGCATGTAAGGCCCTAGACCAAAATGAGATGGAGGCAGATCATACAAATAAAATACTTACAAGGGGTCCTTCGTATGGCTATATGGTAGTTAGTGTTGTACCTCCACTCAGCCTAGCTATCCACTGAGCCTATTTCCATGGTTTTCCACACATACACCTCAAGTAGCTTTCTAGGCACTGGTTCACCATCTTAATTTGACCATTTGTCTGAAGGTGATGGGCTGTGCTAAGTTGGTGTTTGACCTCAAGAGTTTTAAATAGTTCTCCAGAATTGGATCACAAACACCTTGTCCCTGTCAGTGGTAATAGAAGCTGGTTGTCCACTCAGTTTGTTAATGTTTTCACTAAAGAATTGTGCGGTAGAGGGTGCAGTAATGAATGTGTACTGGCTATCAAATGTGCATACTTACAAAATCTGTCCATCTCCATCCAGATAGTGTCCTCACCGCCGGAGAAAGGGAGTTTCTCCAATTAAATCTGTAGTGAAATAAGAGGAAAACATCTCTGGAACAGGGAGAGACACTGTAGAAGTCCTGGTGTTTGAGGTTTTCATGATTGCATCTTTGACAAACATCACATTGTGTAAAACCAGCATTTGCATCTAAGTTTTCAGTTCTGGCTTTGTTTGTAGATTTTAGCTTTTGGTAGGTCCCTTGGATGCCAGATTGTCCCCTCATAGAAATCACATACATTGTCTAATCACCTGTTCTGGTGATCATGAAGAAACATCCACTAGCTGAGTTTCATCCTTTTCCCTGTCATCATCTCTAGTGTCACACCTGACCGAAAACTTTTAAGGCACATTGATCTGCCATGTAGGTTTAGTGTGACTTCCAGTGCCCAAACCTGAAAGTCACTGGCTTCTATCTCGGAGGGAATTCACCCCAACTGCCATATCACAATCTCCCAGTTTTAAAATATTGATTTCTGCTGTGAAGATATGACCCTGCATTTCCACAGCAGGTTTGGACACTGGAAATACACTCTACGTCTCTACCTTGCTTCCACCCCCAGTTTGCTAGTAAGGATTAGTGCCTTCCAATATATACCCAAGTTGCTTTGCCATCATGGGATGTGTGGAGCTCTGGCTGCTTCCTTACCCACCAAAATAGTCAATGTCTGTCCATTCCATTTACCAGGTAATTTAATACAGTAGGGAAGAAAATTTTATAATCTTCCTCTCTCCCTCAGCACCCTCTTCTGTCATAATGACAACAAGCTTCTTACACCTGTGGCCAATTTTGTAAGGTCTATCACATTTGAAACACAATCCCTTATTCTTTCTAGCATCCATCTCTTTTACATTAAGCCTCTTAATGTGGATACTTCTCTAGTTCATGGTTTGCTGCATTTTTTAACTCTTTTTGATGTGTTAACATTGTTTGTCAGAGTTTTTGAGTGATGTTCACTATAAAGTTCTTTTATTGCTATTTTGGGGCCTTCTTAGTAACCTCCGACAGATTTTCCTGGATCTAGCAGTCTAAATAGCTTGTGCTAGAGTTGCAGGTGAACATTATACCTGATTTCCTCCTTCAGTCCACCGAGGAAGTTCTTCACAAAATGTTCCTTAACCAGCAGTCTATTCATGCTGAGATGAATGATCTAACTTCTTCAAACTTCTCCTAGTATTCCTCCACATCCCATCTTGCTTGAACTTATTGAACTCGTCTATTAGATTTCTTTCTCCTGGAGTTGAAAACCTATCTATTACAATTTCCATAAAATCTTTTCTAGCCTATGTTTACCCTCTCTTCTAAGACATGTACTAGAAGTCTGTCTTGTCATCCATGTGCATAGATGCAATGATAATCTTCTTACTCTGGCAAGGGTTTTAACGGAAAATATTTGTGACCCTGATGGATCCAACCCCTGGGATTCTCTCCATCGGACCTTGGAAATTCCACCTCTGGATTTCTATGATAAGACTGCCTACTGCCTACTGCCTACTGCCTTCTGTGTATTGGTGAGCGTACCAGTTATCCAGTAAAAATCTAGGCCTGGAATTCAGTGGGGGAAAGTGGAAAGCTTGGACTCTGCAGGATCCTTACCTCTATCCTCACTTGATTTCATCAGATCCTCCATTTCCTGGAGAGCTTGTCTAATTTTTCAGTTATTCCACCCGTTCCAGCTTTGAATTCCCCCTGCAGTCTGCTCTTCATATCCTCTTGATTTCCTGTAATTTCAGCAAGCTGTTGCTCCAGCTGACCCACCCGTCAGTTTGTCTTTGCCATGATCACTCCAATGCAGTGCAGTATGCTCCAATGGCCAAATTGCTATGATCAAACTCCAATATGAAATTTTAAGACAGCAAGATAATTATTATGGGTGTTCTGTGATTTTTACTAGCAAAAATAGAGGGTAATAGGGAAGAAAGAAAGGAATATAAAGAAATCCAGATTAAGACAGAAAAATGAGTTCATTAACAACCACAGCCGTCTTGCATTTCCCACTTACATCCCTTCATAACAGAATTACAACAGCAATATAGGATAGAAGCAGAATACTAACAAGTATTCTGAATTCATTGGTTGGGTTCATTTTTTAGTCCCTGCCAAGATGAAACAGCATTGTGTCCACCAATCCCTGCAGTGTACTAAAGCTCCTGGGCCAAGTCCTGCATTTACTTAAAAAAGAATGCACATGCTTCTGCTCCCTCATTAAGTTTATTGTTATTATTTTTTTATTATTTTATTTTATTTTTTACCAGCTGATTGGAACATAATCTGGTTGTGCTTATTTTCAGCATTTATTTTTTGTTTCAGTGATCTTGAATTTGTTCCTTAACCTTTGAAGTAGGAGAAGTTTTCTAATGGGGGATCATCTAGTGATGAAGTAAATTTTCTATTAGTTGGTGTTATCGACCATGATGGTTTTATTTGAATTTTGAGGAGGTGTCTGCTAGGTTGAAAGGTTCTTAATAAGAATTTTGCAAGACAATCCTGCCTGGATATTGAAGATTGTTTCGCTTTCCCTTTTGATCTTTGATCTAGAGATCTCTCTTTTTTTTTCAGCTTATCATATTTTTAGGAACTTGACCTCATATTCAATATGATTATATGCACTTGCATTTATCCATCTGGTGTAGCTCTCCTGCTTCTGATAATATTCTCTGATTGGTCCTCGCATTGGGGAAAACAATCTTTGCATGTGTGGAGGTTCAGTCTATTGTCTCCCTTATGGACATTATACAGGCAATGCAAGTGAGTTGTAATTTTACATGTGTACAGAAAGTCTTGATGAAAGTGATGTTGAAGTGGCTGCAGACGGGTACTACAATGCTAAAGCATCAAAGAAAAAGGAAAAGAAACGACAAGAGCGAGAGGCACAACGCCAGGTAAAGGTTCCTATTGGCCAACTTTCCATTGCTTTGCATGGTCTGTGCAGATCTGAATTTTTGTGTTTTTCAGCCATATTGCATCTTCGAAAAACTTATTTATTGTTCGCTAACTAATTGAAAACATTTTCGAGGAAGAACTATTGAACTTACAGAGATGCTGGACATTTCGTGATGTTCCTATTAGGATCCAGAAGTGGGTCCAGTATGCTGCCCCTCCCTTTTTTATTTCTCTCTGAGAGTATCAATGGATCATATATTGAATTCTTATGATTGCTTTGAAGGCTGAAGATGCTGCGCGTGAGTCAAGGAGAACAAAACAAGATCGTTATGAAGAGACGAGGAGGAGGAAGGATGAGGAGCGCGAAGCTCGTGAAAGAATGCTGGTTAGTTGATAGAAATATCTGATGTTTTGAAGTATTAAATGTCATGACCTGTTAGAAAGTGTTTGGATATAATTTATCCAGGAAGAAGAAGCCAAAGCTCGTAAAGCTAAGGAGGAAGAAGCTGTTGCATTAGAGTTTGAAAAGTGGAAAGGAGAGTTTTCTGTTGATGCTGAAGGAACAACAGAAAGTGAAGTACAAGATGGAAGCCAGGGTTTGCTCTTTGATTTTGTGGAGTACATCAAGGTGACTTTAGCATGAACCCAGTTATTTCTTAATTATTTGATTATCTCTCTCGCTGTGTCTCCTTTTACTTTTCTGTCTTTTCTTTTTTTCTAATTTCCACACATGATATTCTAAATATCTGGGTGCCAATTTTCATTATCTAGGTCAAATAAATTCTGTGTTTCTGATTGATATATCTGTAGTTTTTATCTTTGTTGTCTAGTTTGGAGATGTGCTGGAGGTGAGAGAAAAGTATGTTTGATGGAGAGGGGTTGAGGTGGTTATTTTTATCCTTTTCATCTGATTTTGCAGAAGCATAAATGTGTTCCTCTGGAAGATATTGCTGCAGAGTTTAAGCTGCGAACTCAGGTAGCTCTTTTTTGAAACATTGGAGTGATGCTACTACTTTTGTCTATTGTCCCCACCCCCCCACCCCACCAAAAATAAAAAAAAACTATTTCACATG
>JACGDI010005411.1:3405723-3464029 GCA_014898725.1 Jacaranda copaia | reverse complement strand
AAAAAAAAAAAAAAAAGATAGCTGTATTCATGTTCATCAAAATTGATTGCTACCTATAGCTGGAAAACAATAGTTGGTGGGTAGCCTTCGACCCGTTGTTGGCTGTTGCTTTGAAATCTTTGGGTTTCAACTATGAAAAATTTATTTAAGCGGATTAATTTTCTTGTCAAAATTTGTTTTTTGAGACAAGTGCAACATCAGTTAAAATAAATAGACAAAACCATAAGATTGTATACATTTTGGGGTGTAAATGAATATTATATAGATTGAATATACTGTTTTTATTTAGGGGTGTAAATGAATATTAAATAAATTGAATATACTTGATGCTATTTTGAACTGAAAGGTCAAGTATTCCGGTTGATTTAAGTGATTTTGGGGTTGAGATTTGCAACTACGAATACACGTCAACTAGCTGAGAGGCCCCCGACTAAAGCACTTCAACGCTCAAGTTAGTTCCGATAGAGCAGAATATAAAGAGAGGATATAGTGAATAGTGTAAAATGGCATTACCTTGAGTGTGGTTGGGCCTGTAGTATTTATAACTTTGTGCGGGTATGATTTTACCCAAATACCCTTATCAGGTGTACTGGCTTTGTCCCATGTGAGGGGGTTGAAAATTATTTCAGATTCTGATGCTGTGCCAGGCGGCTAGATTTCCTATTTTTTCGGATAACCATGCTAGCAGGGACACATGACTGCCAAAGTTGTTGGCGGGATTGTCAGAGTTGTTGGCAGCAGTTGCATCGGCTGCCACGTGTCATTAGAGTGTGCTCGACACATCAAATCAACATGCCTGACAGGAATCTGAGTGAACGCCGGAGGTTAATTCATGTCGACTAGACTCGAATGCTCGAAATTCTGGGGTGGTCCTTAGGTTGATACAAGTTGACCACAGACCTTACCCAGTGAGGTCGATACTGGTCATTCAAATAGATATACACTTGGGCCTTGTGGGCTGTCTTGTTTGATGTCGGGCCTGTTAGGCCTATTGGGCTATCCCATATCATGAGTCCTCCCAACTCTTGATCCTGATCGAGCCTGTCGATGAGAAGGGGTAAGGAGTTTACATTCAAGCATAGCAAGTAATACACTCGATCAGGATTTCTGGTCTTTCGACCTAGGTTTTTAAAATATCGACTAGGGTTTGAGGCGGTTTCTTTGCATTTAATGCGACTATCAGTGCGTAGGATACAAAATGTGCAGGATACGAAGCGTACAAGGTAGGCTATCATGATGGTAGTTATACAATTTTCTGCGCACGATTGCCTATAAATAGGGGGGAAGTCCCTTCATTCATCCTTTTGCGATTTGAATATCAGAGGGTCTGCACTGTTGAAGAATTTCTTGCTCCATACTTTTCGCTTGAGAAACCAACACTATAAGTGTCCTTGTTATACCTGGGTTATTTTTTGTGTTTACAATATAGAAACATGTCTGCTAGTGTTGATTCTAGTAACAACGGGTCTGAGAATATGGTCCGTAGGGGTGATAGTGAGAGTGAAAGCACTACACAATCTAGCTCATCCTCAAGTAAAACCAGTAGTTCGCATACTAGTAGCAGTTCTGAAGAGGTTAGAGTAATGTTTGAGGGGGAGGCTGGGCCCTCTGAGATGCCAGTTAGCCGTGGTCGGTTGTTTACCCCATATCACTATACTGAAATAGCGTCAAAGATAACCGTTGCTGATTTAGTGAGGATTAGGGCAGTCTACTACATTCCTGATGAATTTGAGATGGTGGCGCCGGGAGCCCGGGGTCGAATGCATCGACCTCCCTGGAGGTTTATCATTGTATTTGAGGAGAGGTTAAAATGCAGTTTGAGATTTTCGATCGCTGAGACCATAATCGACCTCCTCATAGGACTAGGTGTTTGCATCAATATTGTTTTTATATTTGTATTTATTTAACTTTTTAAATATTTGAATACAGATATGAATTTGATAGATATTTAAAAATGATATTCAAATTCGTATTCATTGGATATTGGTTGAATTTGAATATATCCGTATTCGATTTTTGTTATTTAGATGCATTTATATTTAATTAAATTTATTCGTATTTGAATTATTTTTTTAATATTCATATTTAATGATAATTATTTAGATATATATTTACGAATATCCAAATACATGAGCTTATGAACCTATAACAATCACAGTATTTAATTAATAGGAGCTATACAATTTCATTAAAAAGAAAGCAATTAAACAAATAATATAATTTTTAATTGATAATTGATTTTATAATTGATTGTTAGTACTAATTAATAATAATGACATGTAAGCATATTAATTATAAAGTCAACCATTAATAATTATGTTGATTAATTTTATTTTTTATTTTTTTTCTTTATATTACAATAATTTTTTAAATTTATTTTTTTATCTTCTCAATTCTTCAATTATAATTTTTATACATACATATATGAACTATGAGATTTTTATTAAAAAATATAAATAATATATTATTTAATAAATATATATTTAGAGCGGATATTAAACGGATTGGATACGTATTTACCATATTTATATCTATTATCTACTAATTAAATATGGATAATATTCATTTTAAATGGATACAGATAAATTTTATATGAATGGATACGAATGTGAATGATAAACGAATTTTTAAATATTTATTTATAGCTATATATACACTATCTTTACAATATGGCAAAATTTACCACCTTTTTAGTATTTGGTCTCTTTCATGAAATATAAGGCTTTGCCCTTGACAACCACAATAAGAAAAGACTTGGGCTGCTACCAAGTATAAAAGGAAATAGTATCCCCAGCCCAAATAATTTGATTCATTATCAGCCCACATATATAATTCAAACCGATTCGTCAATTGTTGTCCATTAATCCAATTTTATTGCAAATTCAAATTCAAATTCAAGGACACTGTACCAGTTTGAGTCTGTGTGTATTAGCATGCCATTTGACTCCATCCTCCATAATTATACTAGGGGAAGTCGTCGCATTCAGAATCAAGATCAACATTTAGGAAGATCTTTTGGGGGCGGAAGCGGCTCTTGGTTGGAAAGCTTTCCAACTAAAACCAACCAAGCCATCTTCAGCCCCCAGCTCGTGTGAATTTCAAGGTGGCAATGCATTAACCCAACCCCTGCCAGAATTTTAAAGAAGGGAAAAAAAAATAACAATTGATTTTTAACAATTTAAATTTGTAACTTAGATTAGTTTAAAGTATAATAGAATTGAGGAACTTGTGCGTATAAATATATTTTCTTTAAAATTTTGCATGAAGAATTGAATTACCTGGATTGTCCGCCAAGAATCTGACAGCAACCCAACCCCCTGATGGCACACCCACGGTGTTCCTCTCACGGGGTCAACTAGATTGAAATTTTTAGGGTCCTCATTGTGATCGCAATTTCCAAAACTTTGTCCCACGACAAAGAAATTGAAACCATGGAGATGAAGTGAGTGGCTCTCAGCCCCCAGGAATGCTTGTATATATCCTGCATGATCAACTCCACGCTTGTGTTGAAAGAACCACAACTTTTGTACCATAACTCACCACCGTGTTGTTTGGCGGGTTTCCAGTGTAATTAAACCACTGAAGTGGACTGATCCGAGAATCAGGGCTGTAAACGCCGTTTGATTGTCCGAAATAGTGGGCTTGAAGCAGCGCTATGTTTGGCTGTGCGAAAGATATGTTGTTAACAGAAGCTGAGAATTTTGTTCCATTGGGACCCTGGCAGCTGGTCCGGTTGTTGTTCCAAGTCCAATTGTGAAGAAGAAATGCTAGTCAACATTCTAGGGGTTGCTAAACTGCGAATTATACTCGCAAAATTTGTGGCGACTGGCGAAAGAGGTGTCATTTATAGCTGGTAGTGTTGGTTTAAAGAGTGGAAGTCTTTTGGCGCAATGGTGATGAGATTTTGATGGAAATTCATATTCAAGAATTCCAGCAACAGTGGAATTGTCCATGTGGCCAAGCCAGTGACATAGGTCCTGGCTGCCATCAGGAAAGTGGCCCTTGGGGATTGGGACTTGGTTTCCAGGAGAAGATTTGTGGTCAGTCCAGGAGTGAGTAGAACTCTATCAGCCTGGAAACGTTTTATATAGACTGCATCAGCTTCAACAACTGTTGGACAATGGTTTGCATTTTGCAATGCAAAAGAAGAGATCTTCAACTAGTGCCGCATTTATCAGACGAAGTAGATAAGTTTTTCCAGGTTTCACCTTCAGCTTCAAAGTATCTGTCACACATTACAGGCAAAATTGCATTTTTAGTCCCATACGATAGGGGAGTTAGCAACTTTAGTCCCACGCTTTTTTAAAATTGAAAAAACATCCCAAAATTTGAAAAATGTTGCAAAATTAATCCTATAACACAATTTCCGACCAAAATTTAATAGAGACAACGCGTGTGATGCACGTGGCCGTCTGATGCACGTGCCCTAGGGTCAAAATTGCACTTTCAGTCCCATATGTTAGGAAGCGTTTGCAACTTTAGTCCTATTACACATAAATTAATTTTAAGCCAATTGAGAAGAAAACATGTATAAAATAATATACTAATTATTAATTTAAAATTCTCTATTTATATTTTGAAATTTGTTAAGTTTAATTTCAAAACATAAATGGTTAATTTTAATTAATAATTTAGTATTTATTTTATATTTAAATTAAATATTGACAAATGTCAAAAATGGAGTGCCTATATCTGTGGACCAATTAAATCAAAAATATTTGATATTATTTCTTGATATTGATATTATCTTTTTTGATGTTTAATATTGTTAAATCAAAGATATCCAATATTATTAGGAGTGTAAATGAGATAAGACTATTCACGAACAGTTTAGATTCGACTCGATGAAAGCTCGATTTTAGCTTGAACTTAATGAGATGAACCAAGTGGAGCTGAGCCTAGCCCAAGCTCGCTAGCCAAGCAAGCCTAGCGAAGTTTAATAGTATTTGACTCGATAGGCTCATGAGCATAAACAAGCTTTTTATTATTATTATATAACAACAACAACAACAACAACAACAACAACAACAACAACAACAACAACAACCGCCGAGCCAAGCTCAACCTAGTTCGAACATAGTTGTCTCAGCTCGGCTCATTTACACCCCTAAATTATTATCCCTTAATATTTAATATTATCTCATCAAAAAGATAACTATCGAAAATGTTCAAGATTTTATGGGATCTCCTACCAAGTACTTATATACAGGGTTGCTCTCAGCTTATTTGACGCAACACAAATTCCAATAAATGAAAGAATTTGAAGGAGTTCGCAATTCTTTTAAGCAAATTCAAGGAGATCTATGACGTTTAAGAAGCTTTTTGGAGCTCATATATCTTTTACATTTAATTCAAGATCAAGGTGCAAAACTTTCGAATTGATGTTATTTTTTTTCAAAACAAGGGTTTAAATTTGGTGCTTGGTGGGTAAGAGTGTGCATCACATCAAACTTATCCGATGAATTTGATTCCCTAAACCAAACCAACTTAATTGGTTAGGATTGAATTGGGTAATCAGGTAAAATCGGGTAAGATCCAATCAAAATCAATTAACAATTGATTTGGAATCAGGTTCAACTTTTACGTACTCAGTCTAACTTGACCCAACCCGACTATTCGATTAAAAATTAAAATATAATATATATATATATATATGTATATTTAAATTGTCATATAGTACACTTGTTTCAATATTTTGGTCATATAGTCTATATACTAGTTTCAATATTTTACCTACTTATTAAATATTTTTTTATATTTTATTTTTAATTTCACTTTTTAAAAAATTGGATATTATTTTGATTATATATTACATTTTGATTAATGAAATAATTAAAAATTCAATTATAAGTAGGTAAAATAATTAGTTTGGATCAATGTTTTCTACAAACCCAACTTGACCTGATCCATGAACATCCTTATTGGTGGGAGACCCCAAATATTCTTAAACATCTTTGATAATTATCTTTTCGATAAGATAATATTAAATATCAAGGAATAACATCAGATATCTTTGATTTAATATCAAACATCAAAAGATAATATCAATATCAAGAAATAATATCAAATATTTTTTATTTAATGGTATAAATAATCTATCTTTAACACTTGTTGAATATAAAATAAATACTAAGTTATTAATTAAAATTAATCATTTATGTTTTGAAATTAAATTTAAAAAATTTTAAAATATAAATAGAGAATTTTAAATTAATAATTAGTATATTATTTTATACATATCACTTCTTAATTGGCTTAAAATTAATTTATGTGCAATGAGACTAAAATTGCAAACCCTTCCTAACATATGGGACTGGAAGTGCAATTTTGATCTTGGGCCACATGCGTTAGACGGCCACGTGCGTCACATATGATGCCTCCATTAAATTTTGGACAAAAATTGTGTTATGAAACCAATTGTATAATATTTTTCAAATTTTAAAATGTTTTTTAAATTTTAAAAAAAATATGAGATTAAAGTTGCATACCCCTTAACGTAGTAGGAGACTAAAAATGCAATTTTGGCCACATTGTAAGCATATATAATAATTGAGTTTTATACTATTTTGGTGCCAAAATTGGGGAGCATTAATTATTCCGTACCTTTGGCTGAGCAATTGCAGAATGGAGCAGGAAGTCCAGGCATCTGAGACAGTTGGACGTCCACCTGTTTGCAAGGCTTGGCTGATTGTGGCCTTAGGGTCTCCGGTGTATCATTCTCCATTCGCCTGCATATATTAAGTGGCAGAGTACATGCTTGATGCATACAATATTGTTACGTTAATCATTATTTAAATGAGTTATTTAATTTTATAAGATTGATTACCAATGATGATGGGAGCTTGTTTGTAGGGTTGTTGGGCAAATGGATAGGGGGCTCCTTTCTTGGGAAGAATGATTAGAGGACCATAAACAGTTGATCTTAGCCATGAAATATGTGCATGCCAACCAAAGTGCAATATACTTGATTATTCATCGTTAAATTTAAAGGAGCTGGATAATTTTCTTCATGCATCTAACTTTTTCAAATCCAACAAATTATATTGAATTGGATGCAATACGTTGGATTCAATATAAAATTACACCTAAAGTTGCTCACTTGCGGGAAGAATAGTGTGCGATTCGATTGGAAAGGGCGTTGTTTTCTAAAAATTGATTCCTTTGATATTATTATTATTATTATTATTATTATTATTATTATTATTGTGTTGTTGTTGTTGTTGTTTTTGAAAAATACACGTGTTTTATTTTTTGTTTCTAAAATTTCTTCAACAGTTCACCTCTCAACTTTCTTCTAGAAAATTGCTCAGTTTAGATTATGATTTGATCCTAAATTTTAATTTACTATAGCAGAGCTACATGTTGTGTTATAGGGATATTGTATACCTTTGAATAGTTTGTTCTTAATAAATTTATGCCATTTTCCTTAAAAAAAAAGGCACTTTTTTTTGAGAAAATCGGAACCACCTTTGAACCCCCCTCCCCCCAACCTAAATAATAATAATAATAATAATAATAATAATAATAGTTACTTGAAGTAGTCTATAATGCAATTATGATTGTACATACCTCATGTGAGGGATGTATAAAGTATTTAATTTGAACCATTGCGTTTAAAATGTGAAATTATAATATTTCTTTTTTCTATTAGTTTGTAACATAATAAATTACATTTAACTTACTTCCTATACAAGTAATTGATGATGGATTTCGTTTATGTTTAAGGTGCATTATAATAAAATAATTGCTACCAAGAATAAAATTTTATTTATTTTGAGCTTCATCCCACTAAATGGCTCCATATGTATTTTGGGCATATTAAATTGGATTTTTCTTTAAATGCTTTTTCATTACTAAACCGTAAAATATAGGATTGGCATGTTTTATTTATTATACTTCTATATATTATCTTTTAATTTCAATATATATATATATATATTATATTTTAATATCTTTCGATGTATTTTTATTTTTAATCAATAATAAATTATTTGAATTTTCAATAAAAATGTCAAATAATTACGTATGATATACATTAATATACTTCAAAAATTATGTTAGCAAGTTATTTTAGAAAAGGTGCTAGGATTTATTTTCAATTGAAATTCTTCAAATCAATTCAAAATTCTAGTTATACTATGAGAATACTTTGTATTAATATTGTTCACACAAATTTTGTTGTCTGCAAAATTAAATCACAAGACAAAGAAAATAATGGACAAATTAAATTTATATTAAAGAATATATGAGAATTACAATTTATTAGAGAAAAATATAAATTTTCTAACAAAAAATCCTTTGATTCTTCTCCCAATATATGATCCAAGGGCTTGAAGCTTGTTCTTGCATATATGGTGTAGTATTTTTGACTTGGTAAAAGACAATATGAAATTTCTTTGAAACTCAAACTTTGACTCTGAGTTCAAATGACTTAATGACTTGATATTTTGAAGAAGTATAAAACTTTCATGGTAGCAATACATCATCACTGCAGAAATTTGAAGCTTGAAGACTTGATTCTTGGAACTTGAGAATATATGAATATACATATATATATATATATATGTGAATATGTGAGTCTCTAGTCATCCCTTTATATAGGTGCTCAGCAGGAGACTCCGAAATGACTTGAACACATTTGATAATTATCTATTTGATGCACATATTAAAAGATAATATCAAACATTTTGACTTGATTGGCCCACGTACATAGATGCGCCACGTGTCCCAACTTAATTAGCTTGAGATTGTTAGTCCACTAAATTTGATTTGGTAGACATGATTCATCTTCATCTTGGCACTTTTCAGCATTTGATTTGTATAAAATAAATATTAAAATATTAATTAAAATTAATTATTTATTATTTAAAATTTAATTTAATAAATTCTAATATATAAATAGAAAATTTTAAATTAATAACTAATATATTATTTATACATGTTATTTTTTAATTGGCTCAAAAATTAAGCCGTCTACAAATGCCCCCTTGAGATTTGTTCACAAATAATATCTTTTAGTATATTTTTGAGTGAATAAGTCACGATAATTATTATATATATATATATATATATTTAAATACATATATGTAACATATGAGCTAGCCTTTAATGTGTATATATGTATATTTAAATACATATATATATATATATCTATATATATAATATGAGCTTTTACATATATATACATATATATATATATATATATATATATATATATATATATACGAGTCCACATGGTTTCAGCATCACGTAGCCACGGCCAATCTAATTTCAAATTAAACGTCAAGTGGCTAGTAAGCGATCTGCATTCAATTACCAACTTAGCCATACATTATTAACCAAGCTGATTTTAGTTACTTCAAAACAAACCTTGGCGCCACATGAAATCAATCTTCAAATTAACTCTTTGACTAAAAGTTTAAATTTAGTTGTTGGATGCTATTGCTGTTGCTATTTCTATTTCGCAACTACTGTTTTTTTTTTAATAGACAGTCCAAATATATGAGACTAATCTACATGAAAATCAACTGATCACTATCAACTGGTTGAATGAGAGTCCGTCGGAGCTTGGGATTCTTCCAAAAATAAAAAATAAAAAGAGAAGCATTCTGAATTAATTCCTAATTGCACTTGGACTGCAACTCTTTAGAACAAAACTATATAAAGGGCTGCTGATTACTTCATCGTGTAATTAAAAATTGATTTGGAATTATTGTGGCATATTCTTCTATCCACTTAGGAGCATCGTTCTTTTCTTAATTCCTGCACATCAACTGTTTGAAGGAATGCTTCATAGTGTTCATACAACTATTACTACTTCCATTCAATTGGCAAATTACTACAATTGAAAGAGAGTTGTTTGGACTTCTTTAGAATTCATCAACAGAAATTTTTTTTTACTCCTTAAGGGCATCAACACATTGCCAAAAATAGAAAATGTGAAGACTTTAGGTGAGTCATCAAATTGTGGGATGCTCATATCATCTTTTTTTTTTTTTTTTAACTTTTTTCTTCATTCCTTTATATATATATGCTTAAGTTTTCCTTTTTCTTCTCTTCTCTTTTCATTTGCAAGTTAGGAAAAACATAACTAGTTCTTTATCAACTTGTGAAGATGTATATCAAGAATCACACAGAACCATCTCCATGCATTATCATTGAGAGTGACAAAGACAACCTTAAAGTTAAAAATACTAGATTGGTTATCCATAAATCAGCCAATGATGTTTTTCATTCCATAGCTCTACCTCCCCATAACTCCATGCATATCTAAGAGTGGTTCGAAGAGGCAACTACAGAAGTGATTGATCCATGTTTTTGCATTACATCGCATTCTAGGATACTTATTTTGAAGTCTTCCCTTCATGATGCCAACGCCACTAGCCTAAAAGTTTTAGTTGCAGGCTATCATTCCAACATTAATGGATGCCCATTGAGAATTCTTGCATTAAGGTTTGGTGAAGTATCTTTACATGCAAGTTATTAGGACAAAGTATGTGCTAGGCCATCATGCAAATGTTCTTCATCAAGCTAGGGACTATGCAGCAATCCATGCCTCACTTTTCACATATGTCTATCATAAGAATATCCTCCAAGCCTTTCTTGAGTTGTGGTTCCTTTCCACGAACACTTTGCATTTTTTTACTAGTGAATTTTCAATTTCTTTATGGGATCTTCGTGTACTTGGTGGATTGCCTATCCATGGATGTTTTTATGACAAATCTATCCTTACTGCAAAAGAACTACTTGGTGATAACAGATATGACTCTTCTCTACCACAAAGCTACAAATATCGATTCCTGACTTATCATATGCTCCCAAAGGACTCTGATAGCATTCCTATTTTTGATTCGATGGCTTTTGCATTAAAGAACCATTGAGATATGCAGAGTCCCCTTTGAGGTCTTCCCAGAAGAGGTCTACTGAGCTAAAGATCTCGCATAATCCATGTGGAGGAATCAATGCATCACTTTTGTCTTACCCTAAGGAATATGATAAGCCCTTTATAACATTGGAGGTTGAAAAAGATGTTAAAGGGAAGACCTACTTGGCTGTTTTTCTTTCACACTGGTTATGTAGTTTTGTTCTAGCATATCGCAAAGCAAATTTGATTCGTGCTATTTTCTTCAAGGTTGCTAGTAGAATAGCGAATGATGATTACTTTTCTCTTGTAGTTCCTATATTGACGGGCATCTACTGTGGTTTAAGGAATATATCAACTTCACTAAGTCTTCAAGAATCTTCTTCTATCTTTCCCATTCATTATGTTCACTGTTGGATAGGGCATTACTTTGGCACTCATTTTTCATCTAAGATTGATGTAGGAGAAGCTGAGATGGTCAAATATGTGAGGGAGCACATGGCCAAATATTTTGATCTTTTAGAGGCACGAGATTTGTTCCTCAATCTCAACCATTCAACTATTCAAAATTTATGCTTATTTCCACACAAGCAGTTCACAGTAATAAATATCTCTGGCATATCAAATACTTATAAAGATCTTTTTTTGGCTCTTTGTTCTAGCTGTTTGACATTTTGATGTCGAAAAGAGCATGTCATTGAAGCTTATAGCCCTCATTGATTCAGTTAAAAATGTGGATTTTATCAACATATCTCAAGCAACTTAAAGAAAGATTCTTACCTGTGATTTGTATGAGCTTGTTCAACTTTAGCAGTCATGTACCTTACTGAACACATCTTACAAACTTATCATTTCTGGTAATACTTCTATCTTTCCATTGGCCATAAAGGAATATGCAAATTGGTGGGACAAACACTAGAAGGCTTAAAAAATAAAAGGTACTAAAATTGTTCTCAAAGTCAATCAGAGATGCAGAATCAAATTCTGGTCAACTCAATCAACTTGGGATAGAATTGAATAGCATGCATCTGAGTTTGGTCATCCTGGTAAGAATCCATCTTATCCTAAACAAACTTCAATCAAACATCCCAAAAATAATCCAATAGCCTCACCTCTTCAAAATCTTGTTATTTTAGGGCAAGTTAAAGGAAGGAATTTGGAGCCTAAGGATTACAACCTTACTGAACATACTTAAGTGCCGTCTAAAAGGTGTTGTGACTTATTTAAGATTTCATTTCCTACTGATGCTCCAATAGAAGGAAATGAAATAATTTCTGCACTTTCTTGCTCAAATGACAACTCTAGTAACTATTGCATACTCAAGAAGAAGTCAAAGGTTTTGGATCTAGATAATATTAATATTAATTCAAATTTCTTTGCAGATGTCCTAAGTTCTTCTTTACCTTTGGGGTGAATTAGTAAAATATGTAAAGTCATTTATTTATTTATTTTTAATATCATGTACCCCCCTCTTTTTTTCTTTTACATATTCGCCAATTCTTTGCACTAATTTCTTCTTCTTTTCTTCTCTCTTTTTTTATGTAGCTTGCAAATCTCGAGATAGCAGCCCTAATCACTTCCAAAGGTATTATTGGTTTGATAAATAGAGCTAATCCTTTTAACTTGCTTGAAACAAACATTTCTCAACTTCTTGATGGTGGCATGCAAGCTTCCCATGATACTACTGATTCCAATAAGCGACCAAAGGTAATATTACCTGAAATTACAAATGATAAGGCTTTTACTGAGAAAGACAAGCCCAAAAAGATATTTGAAGCTCCATTTTGGGCACTTCTAGTTGCTGAAATTTTTGAATTTTGTCCTTAAATTATAAAAACTGAAGCAGAGTAGATGTTACTCAAATTCTATTGGAAACAGATAAGTCAAAAAATCATGAAAACTCCATTTGAGTAACTCTTAGAGATAAAGCCTACAATTGATGATTTGATTGCAGAAATGAAATCAGACATAAAAAATACATCATCTTTAGAGAACCACTTGCAACCTTTCTTTGAGGGTGCTTCCAACTACACAAAGGTCAAATCAAATTTAATTCAGAATGAAACATAAGAAACCCACGAGAAAGCACTATTTTGTGCACAGCAGGATCTTTTTGAGGCCAAGGCAATAAAAAGTGAAAGAGTTGAAAAGGTGAATGGACTAAAAAATGAACTTCTTCAAATTTTCAAACAGCAAGAGGAATTGAGTACACAACTTGCTGAGTTAAGTAATAAAGAAGAATTTGCAAATTCATTGCTCCATAAGGCTAAAGGGAACTTGTCTATTATCCAAAAAGAAGTGGCCACCAAGAGAGATAAAGTTTCAAAACTTGAAGATACTCCATTTTTGACTAATCAAGAGGTTGAGGCATTAAAGAAGATGGAAGCATTACTTGAAGAATCTCGCAAGGAATTAGTAGCTTTTAATATACTTGCATGAGCACTTAGTTACTTAGTCTTTTTTTTTTTTCTTCTTTTTCTTCTTTTTTTTTAGCACAATTTATATAAAAGAACACTTGATTACTACATATGCTACAAAAAGTTGTTCTTTCTTTCTTTCTTTCTTTCTTTTTTTTTAATGAATTCTCCTTGTGCATTCTCTTTTTTTTATTTATCAAATTGATGCCAATTTCAAAGAAAAATTATATTACATGCCCCCAACAATCTAGTGGAATAAACTTACTTAAGCTCACGAGTAAAATTGGCTAAATCAAACTTGAAAACAATCAAAACTTCTTTGAATGATATGCTTGAACTTGATAAATCATCCATAATTACTCCAATGATTTGATCAAACTAGAGAAGTAAATCATCCCAATTTGCTCCAATGATACGATGGAACTTGAGAAATTCTCGAAACTTATCTTAGCGATGTGTTTGAACTTAGCAAGCCATCCAAACTCATTCTAGTGATGTGATTAAACTTTAGGAAGTAAGTCATCCAAATTTGCTCCAATGATATGATTGAACTTGGAAAGCCATTTGAACAAACCCTTTTTTCTTTAGTAATGTGATTGAACTTGGGAAATAACTCCCAAGCTGCCTATGTACCCCAATAAGGGGATCAAATTATTACGTAATTCAAGGTAAATATTTTTTTAGTGGGGGTGCCGTTCACAGTTTATACTCATGGAGGTCAGGAGTATCTATTGCTTAACTACCTTGGGCTAGATAGGGTATTTAATATTTTAACCACATAAAATACCTTTAGTGGGGAAAGTTAGTAGTTTAACCACATGCATTGCCTTTGGTGATTACTATACATAGTTTATACTCATGCGGGCCAGGAGTAATATACAATTTAGGCTCATGTGTCAAGGAGTAACATACAGTTTGTGCTTGTGTGTCAAGGAGCAATATACAGTTTAGGTTCATGCGTTAAGGAGCAAACTTCTTTATAGATAATATTGTTTCAAAAACTTGCCATTTATGGGGTCTATGCGCAATCTATCTTTGTCAACCAACTTATAAGCACCATTAGTATAGACTTCTTTTATCACATATGGACCATCCCATTTTAACATGAATTTACTTCCTATTCATTGGGTTATGGTAATGGGCCTTCTTATTGCCAATACCAAATCTCCAACTTGAAAAGATTAAGGATGAATTTTCTTATTGAATGCCCTTATCATACGTGTTTGATAACATTCAAGTTGTTGTTGCGCTTCAAGTTTTTTCTCATCCAGTGCTTCCAATTCCTCAAGTTGAAGATGAACATTATCTTCAATAGTGAGTCCTTCTTGAATGGCTATACAAAATGAGGGAGTTTGACTTTCAAGAGGGAGAACGGCTTCAACCCCATAAACTAATGAATATGGAGTGGCTTGGGTAGCAATTCAATGAGTTGTTCGATATGCCCAAAGAGCTTCTCCAACTTTTTCGTGCCAATCCCTTTTAGATTTTGACACTACTTTCTTCAGTCGATTTCATAAAGTTTTATTGAACGCTTCTATTAAACCATTTGCAACTGCATTGTACATCGAAGAATTATATTGCTTGAATCCAAATTGTGCACATATTTTATCCATCAATTTATTGTAGAAAGGCTTTCCATTATTAGTAATTATGTAATGCGGTAGTTTATACCAGAAAATTAAATTACGTCAAATGAACTCTACATCAGTTTCTTTCTTTACTTCCTTGACGGGAATCGCCTCTGCCCACTTGGAGGAATAGTCTGTAGTTGTCAATATGTAAGCATGACTAGCTGACAACTTAGAAGCAATAGGACCAATAGCTTATTGGCCTCCTTAGTTTAAACTTTGATTAGTTAAGTGGCTGCATGACAAATCCTCAACAGAAACCCCCAAATTCTTCATGGTGGATTTTAGCATAATATTGATGGTAGATCCTTCATCAATGAGTATGTTCTTAACCTTTTGATCCTATAAGAACCCTAAAACAAAAAGTGGCTTATTGTGAGGTTTTGACACCAATAGTAAGTCTTCATCGGTAAAAGCAATAGCCATACAATAGGAAGTATAATGTTGCTCTTTAGTTTCACTGGATATAGCAAGCATTATTTCAACTCTTTTATCAAAGAACACTATAGAAAAATAATCTTTCAAAGTCACTTGGCTTTTTTTGTAACCTGCCAATAAATTTTCCAACTTGCCTTTTGTAGCCTTTAGACTTTTAATCATCCTTGGTTGAGGGCATCTAACCACATATGAGACCTTTAATGCCAATAGATGAGATTGATTGACACATTATCTTCTCCTTCGTTAGCCCATCACAGGAATCCACTTGTTGCGATTTTCTATTTTAGTAACAGAACTTGTTTATAGCTTAGTCACTTTATCAATGAATTAAGTCTCCACTAGCACTAGATCTAAGCTTCCAAACTGAAGCATTGTTGATGCCCCCATAGGTAAAGATTAAAAAATACTATCTTTGCTTGCAACACATGTGGTATCTGCTACAGTCATAGCACTAGCAATGTTTGATCTAACAACATGTTCCATATCAAGAATTATCATTCCATTTCTTGCTAATGCCATTATCTTATCCTTGAAGATGAAACATTTCTCTATCGAATGACTGACAACTCGATGATACTTATAATATTTTGGATCGCTTATCTTTTCAGCTTCTTCATGAAGTGTTGATTCTGGCAGGTCAATCAACTTCTTTGTCAATAATTCATAAAAAATATAAGAAACATTAGAATGTGGAAATGGATACTCATTCTCCTGTATTTGTTTCAGTATTTTCTTGCATGTTGGAATGCATTGATCTTCAATTTTCTTAGCAACCTTTTTATCACTTGTAGGAATTTTTATTGAGGCTGTTCTAATCGCTATAGATTCCTCAGTAGCAATTTTAGCATATTTTTCACTTTTATTTGAATATTTCCTTTCTTTCTTCTGGTCTTCAACAGAAATTCCAACCGCGCTATTAGCAATGCTAAGCTCTATGCCATGGGCATGAGTGGCTTGATTCCTTGAAGAATGTAGAGAAGTCCCCAATGCATACTTTGAGTACATATCTCTACTGCAAATGTCTCTGAGAGTCTATCCTTGCAGTTTAAACTTAATGCATGCCAATGGTTGATGTAGTCTACCACTGGCTTATCTTTCCATTGTTTTGCATTGGTAAGTTCAATCATACTCACAACTCGATGAGTATTATAGAAGTGATTCAAAAACTCTCTTTCTATTTGATCCCAACTATCAATGGATTTAGGTTCTAAGCTAATGTACTAGTTGAAAGCATTTCTTTTTAATGAACATACCAACTATTTCACAAGAAGATCACCATAAGTTCGTGCATTGTTGCATGTCTTTATGACATGAGCCACATGCTGTTTTGGATTTCTCTTCCCATCAAACTGCTGAAATTTTGATAGTTGATATCCTATCGGCATTCTTGGCGAGTTAATCCTCTTCGTATAGGGCTTTGAATACACAATAGAACATTGAGAAGGCAAGCCATACTGAGCCCTAATAGTATTGATGATCATGTTCTGCAATTGTTGAACAGACAATATAACAATAGAAGTTGCAGAGTGATTGATCTTTCGATTATCTTCTCGCTTGTAAGGTATCTCCTCAACTTGTTTCTGCACCATTGTATGACCAAGGGAAGATTGATAATTGTAGCCAAATCCTCCAAGATGAGAGTATTCCTACTTGTTCATGAGTTGTGCAATTTGTAGATCTTTTTCTTCTACAATCTTTTGGAGGTCAACTATAACTTGAGCTATCCGAGCAAGTTGTTCATCCATTGTTGCCACTCCAGTCGCTGTAGCTGGCAATTTAGCAATAGATAATACCTTAGGATTCATTTCCCCTAAACTTCTAGAGTTAGAATTATCAGATGAAATGAAATTAGTATTCTTACCCCCAGTCATTGGTTGATTAATAGATTTAGCAGCAGGGTCAGCAGCATCTTTCCTAGCCAAAGTGAGTTGGTTTCTCTTAGGTGTCATTGAGTGGTTGTAAATATCTTCAAAATTCAAACGGGAGAAAGAGATAAGGGGTAGATTTGGGTCCCACCAAGTGTGCCAAAAATTTTTTTACACAAATTTTGTTGTCTACAAAATTAAATCACAAGACAAAGAAATAATGGACAAATTAAATTTATATTAAAGAATATTTGAGAATTACAATTTATTAGAGAAAAATATAAATTTTCTAACAAAACTAATCCCCTAATTCTTCTTCCAACATATAATCCAAGGGCTTGAAGCTTGTTCTTGAATATATGGTGTAGTATCTTTTGACTTGATAAAAGACAGTACGAAATTTCTTTGAAACTCGAACCATGACTCCGAGATCAAAGGATTTAATGACTTGATGCTTTGAAGAGCTATATGACTTTTATGGTAGCAATATGTCGTCACAACATAAACTTGAAGTTTGAAGACTTGAGTTTTGGAGCTTGAGAATATATAAATATGTATATGTGAATATGAGAGTCTCTAATAATCCCTTTATATAGGTGCTTAGTAGGAGACTCCGAAATGACTTGAACACATTTGATAATTATCTCTTTGATGCACATACTAAAAGATAATATCAAACATTTTTGACTTGATTGGCCCACATACATGGATCGCCACATGTTCCAACTTAATTAGCTTGAGATCGTTAGGCACCAGACTTGATTTGGTTTGACATGATTCATCTTCATGTTGGCATTTGTCAATATTTGATTTGTATAAAATAAATATTAGCATATTAATTAAAATTAACTAGTTATTATGTAGAATTTAATTTAATAAATTCTAATATATAAATAGAAAATTTTAAATTAATAAGTAATATATTATTTACACTTGTCATTTTTTAATTGGCTCAAAAATTAAGTCGTCTACAAATACATTGGCCAACAAGAATTCATATTTATATTTTAATATTATTCAGAGAATTTATTTTTATATCAGTTAAATTCTGCAAATAAAAATCAATAAAAAACTAAATAATAAATGATAAAATTGCTCTTCACTAAAATTATATTCAAAATATTTATATATGTACATATATAAATATGCATAATATATGTATGTATATTATGTATTATATATAAATACATACATTATATATGCATAGGTAGGTACATTTATATTTATAAATATAATCCCACCTCAACTCTCATGACCCCCAAATGCTGCAGCCAAGGGCTGTGCGGGTGGTCGAGTGCGGAAGTGTGGGTTGGGTATTGGTGGGGTGGTTGTCGGTTTGCAACAAGAAGTTATTTTTTATTTTTTAATGAAAAATAAATTTAATTAAGTTAAATATATTTATGAATATTATTATGTAACTTAAAATTATATTATCTAAAATAATAAATTTAAAATTTCTTGTTTTAAAATTTTTTACTTATTAACTAAATTTAGTTAATTATTTTAAATATATCTATTTAATATTATTGAGTATACAAAGTAAAATTGTTGAAATTATATTGTAGAATGATAGTTTTAAATTTTTTTTCTATTTTTCTAATTTTATATCTTAATTAATAAATAAATCAATTAAATTTATTCATATTATTTTCAACATATTTATTATTTAACAATATACAGTATACAACTCAAAATTTTTGAAATTATATTACTTAAGATAATGATTTTTATTTTTTTTGGAAATATATTTACCAAAAATTAGATGTATTAAGAATTTAAAATACAAAATAATAACTTATTGTGAAATTAACAATAACTTATTGTAGAAGATATGTGACATTTAATTTGAAAATATCTCATATGAGCGAAGTTCAATTTTACCTCACTATAGACATCCCCAATTAAATTACTTAATATCAAAAAACACTAGTTACGCAACAACGATAGCGATTATGATACCGATGTATACAGTAACTAAAGTAATAATATATATACACACACATAGGCATTAATTTAAATATATATATATATATATATGAGATAAAAGAAGTTTTAAATAGTGGAGTCTATTTATGTAAATAATGTAAGTATATTTATACAAATAAACTATTTTCATTAGTTCCAATTAATTTATTAAAGTTCAATATATTACAGCAATAAAGGCGTGTGGAGGGTAAGAAAAATATGTAGATACGTTAGTACAGATTATGTGTGTGTGTGTATTGAAAAAATTAGCATTTTTTTTATGAAAATAACCGGTGCCGTATATTTATTTCTTAAATCACTATTCAGAATAAATTACTGTGCTGAAAATTAAAACACCATTTATGTGGCATAAATTAATGAATAAAGGGTATATAATCGTAGCTACGCATGTTTGTGGATATCCTAAAAATTTACTACCATTTCTGGATTTGCAATCAATCATGATCATGAGTTCTTCAGGTAGCCTTTTGTCAATTTTTTCTCTCCTCACCATACATTTTATGTTTCTTCTATCTCTAGTTTTTGGATTTTTTTTTTTTTTTTTGTCTCTATATTTAATCTATCACACTTTTTCAAAGGTATCATTTCATATGATGCACTCAAGCGCGTCTATTTAATAATTGAGAAAATATGTTTTCAAAGAATAGAAACAAAATTAATAGTTTTAACTATACATATTAATTATTTGATTGGTAATTTGATAGTAAACTCATATTCATGCAAAAATATGTTCATGTTTTATAAAGAGCAACTCAAGCATGTTAGTCGCGCATATGTAGCATTTAGGAGAATCTTTTTTGATGCTTAATTTAATCTCTTGTTGTTCTAATTAATTTTTTATGGCATGTTAGTATGTCATTTAAAAAAAAATATTATTTGTGTTTTAATATCAATATATGCATTTTTGTACTAGGTTAGCTTTTCATTTAAATATATCTTTATAATATTTTAGCATGCCACCTATTGGACTTTTTGTGGCATATTAGCATGTCAAATAAAGAAAATTTTGTGGCGTTTTAACGAGTCATTATATGCATTTTTAGTGGCATATTAGTGTGTAATTTAAAAATATCTTTTGTGGCATTTTGATATGTTATTTAATGCATTTTTAGAGATACTTTTTGATACATTATTTGGTTAACTTTTTGTTGCATTTTGTTAATTTCACAACAAAAATAAACTTGGCAATGCCTTAGCTACACCACTAGTGATGCTTTTGAAAAATCCAAGTAAAAATATAAAAATTTGTCACTATAACATTATTTAATGATATTTTTTAATATCTTTAATGCTTATAATTTTTATCATAGTGTAAAGTTAATTAATATTTAAATTAATTTTTTTCATAAAAAAATAAAAACTATTGTTAATAAAAATATACATCATTATTTAATGATTTTCTTGCAACTTTTCTCTAAAAAAAGTTAGAAAAATAAGATAGGGCATAACATATAAGGAATAATCTCTCTTGTTAGAGTTTGTCAATCAAGTAATACAAAGGGAAAAATGCAAAATTGTTCTTGTAACTTGACCTCACTGGTGAGATACGACTTTAAATATTCAGGCCTTATAACAGGTACATCAACTTTTGAAATTTGGCAATTTGAGGATAAATTGAGCCCAAATCCTATTTTCTTTCAGCCCAATCCTATATTGTATCCTACAAAGCACCGCATGGTGACTTGTCTAGAACCCCTTTTCTACGTGGATTACGCATTTTGACACCTCAAAAACAATTGAAATAATTTTTTTTTTTTGCCACATCAAAAAAAACTCTCACATGTCAAACACAAATTATAACTTAAAAAAAAGAAAAAAAAATTAGACAAATAAAATGCATTTTATGATTAACATTTTCCCTTTTATTAGAAGTCATCATCCTCTTCTCATTCTCAAACAATCAAAAGAAAGCCAAAATACTCTCCCAACAAAAATATTCTAGGTCACTAATAATCCAAGAACCAAAGTGAAATTCTGCAAAATTGTGGATAGTGTGAAACAAAATTGCAAGATTTTGGAGAATGGGGCTTGTTAAGGTGGTTATTAGGCAGTAGAGGAACTTATATCTTCCAAACCCAGTCTATTGTAAGTTCCTTCTTCTTATTGAATGTTTATAGTCACTTTTCTTACTGGGTATTAGGGATGTAAATGGGTCCACATTGGGGGAAAAGTCTTGAGTTTATGAGTTCTTTATTTTGTAAAGAATCTTTGAATATGCATTTAGGGCCACATATGGTCCCCAAGTTCACCAAATGTTTAAAAATGGTCCCCCACACTACAGTACTGTATTGTCTACATTGAACTTTATTATTTTTTATATTAAAAATATATTTTATTATTATTATTATTATTATTATTATTATTATTATTATTATTATTATTGTTATTATTATTATTATTTTGTAGACCTAGAAGGCTCATTCATCATTGTCACATTATATCAAGGGGGTGAGTTCTAGTACAATCCAATACCTAAGTACCTTGGAGGGACATTGAGTAAGTTTGATTATATTTCTGTTGCTCATTGTAGGTTGTAGTACTTTAAATAAATGTTGTGAAACAGTTGGGTTAAATGGAAATTGTAGTTTTTTAGTAAAGCAACCTTATGGTTACAAATTAGTTACCAAAGTATTAAAAACTTCTAGGGAGTTCACATATTATGTTGCAATAGAAGTAGCAAGTGATAAAGTTGTATTACCTAAACCTAATATAGAACTTAAACAAATTGAGGGTGATGAGGGTGAGAAGTAGATTGAGGTTTTCGTGTTGGGTGATGAGCTTGTTCAAAATGATGGTGGGAAGGGTGCTAGGGTGTTCAAAATGAAGTTAACAAGGGTATTGAGGGTGTTTAAAATGATGTTGATGAAGTTTAGCTTAGGTTTGAGAGGGATGATACTGAGGGAGTTTAGGTTAGGTTTGAGAAGGGTGAAGAGAGAGTTTAGCTTGGGTTTAAAAAAGAATGAGGGAGTCAACTTGGATTGAGAGTGATCATTATCAGGGTGTTGAAATTGATATTCAGATGACTAATGACGGTATTGAAGAAGATCTTGAGAGGGTTAATGGGGGTGTCGAAGTAAATGCAGAAAGGGTGAATTTAGAGACTTAGAGACAGGATAAACAAGATGTGGGAGAGGGGCAGGATGAATAAGATGCTGAATTGGATGACATCTTAGGTAGCATAGATCTTTATCCTCATGAGACTAGTCTAGAAATAGATGTACCAATTAATGTAAATGTTGCTATTCTATCTGAGGATGAAAGTGGTAGTGACTATGGAATGAGTGAACAACATATTAGTAATTATATTCCACTAAGCCAATTAAGTCTTGAAAATGAGAATGAAGAAAGTGAGGATGTTGAGGATTATTAAAATAAGGGCAATGAGAATAATTTGTTGGGTAATGATTATGACATAGTTGAGAGATTATATCAAATAATGAGAATGAAGGATCCAAGTACCATGTAGTCAAACCTAAGAACACGTGAGACCCAAAGTTTGAACTAGAGATTATATTTTCTAATGAAGATGAGTTTAGGTAGGCTGTCCAGTCCTATGCAATAGCTACAAAAAGTGATTTGAAAATAACCAGAAATGACAAATCAAGACTTTATGCAAGATAAGGGAAAGATAAAGAAAGTACCTTCCTTTGGAGAATCAGTGCCATAAAGTTAAAGGATGAGAGCTATTTCCAAATTAGAGAATAAAATCCTACACACACTGATGGTGACAAATTTAATATTAGGGCAATGAAAATAAAATGGCAGTTTGATAGGTACTTACACTTATGGAAATCTAACCTAAAGAGGAATGTTGAGGGTTTTAGGCAAGATATAATTAAAGAAATGAATATTAATGTGTTTAAAGATCAGGTTTGTAGAGCCAAAAGAATAGTCATACTTAAGCTTAAAAGTGCTCTTGAATGGAAATATGAAAAGTTGTGGAACTATGCTACTGAAATTAGAAGAACAAATCCAAGGTCTACTATTTTGGTGGGTACATAAGTGGTTGAAGGTTAGAATAGGTTCAAAAAATTTTACTGATGCTTTTATGCATTGAAACAAGGTTTTAAATCAGGTTGTAGGCCATTTATTAGAGTTCATGGATGTCATCTCAATACACCACAAGGGGGGGAGGGGTTCTTATTAAGTGTAGTTGGAGTTGATCCAAATAATAATATCTTCCCTTTAGTTTATGTTGTGGTGTCCAAGGAGAATGGTGAGACCTGGTAGTAGTTTCTAACAATGCTGAAATAGGATCTAAACATAAGTGTACCTAAAGAATTCATATTGATGTTTGATAAGCAAAAAGGCTTAATTACCTTTGAAGAGGTTTTCCCAAGTGCAGAGCATAGGTTTTGTGTGCAGCACTTGTGGAAAAACATGTATAGGAATGGCTTTAGGGGAGAGTCTTTCAAGCAAGCATTGTGGAAAGTTACTACTGCTACAACAGTTGGAGACTTCAAAAGAAAGATGCAAAAACTGAACGACATGGATGATAGAGCATATCAGTAGTTGTGTGACAAACCTCCAAATTAGTGGAGTAAATTTCATTTCAGCATGCATTCAAGAAGTGATCTAGTTGTTAATAATGTTTGTGAATGTTTCAATAGCAACATTTTTCTTGCCAGAGAGAAACCAATCTTAACTATGCTAGAATGGATAAAGGAGTTTCTAATGAAAAGACTAGCCACTAACAGAGATAAAGCCAAAGAAAAATGAAAGAATAGTTTTTGTGCCCAAAGATAAGAGAGATTGTTGAAAAGAATTCAAAGGATGCGTCCCGCTACATACATATAAAGTCCACTAACAAGCATTATCGAGTTTCTTATGGTGATAGTTCTTAGCATTATGAGGACTTGGAGAAATGGACATGCTCTTGCGGGTATTAGGACTTGGCGTACCTTGCAAGCATGCATTAGGGAAATTAATAACTAGAATGAAAATTCAGAAAGATACATCTTACCTTGCTATAGTGTTTAAACTTATTTGCAAGTATAAGAACCTGCAATAATGGGAATTTATGGAAGTGAGGTATGGGGTGAAAGTGGTATTATACTACCAATGCCTCTAGAGTATGGCAAACAAGCTGGTAGACCTAAAAAGGTAAGGAGAAGAGGAGCAGATGAACCAATTGATAAGGGGAAAAAAAGAAAAAAGTGGGCAACCACTTAAAAAAAAAATGAAGAGGCATCAAACTACTTTAAAATGTAGAATCTATAGCTAAGAGAAACACAATGCTGCAACATATCCAATAAAAAATAATGAAGGCAGAGAACCATCTACAAGGCATGTAATATTGATTACTTTAATAGTATTAATGTGTAAATATTGTGTATGTATTTTTCTGAAGGTGGCATCAAGTAGGAGTGGAAAGGATGCAAGTACTACATTGCACATGGTAAGAAACTTTATTGATATATCTTTAAGTTTTAAAAGTTTATTGATCCATTTAGTATTATGAATTTTAGGGTAATAATCCCATAAAAAGTCCTACTATGTAGCACCATGAAGAGACAGAGCATGAAGCAAATGTTGAAAGTGTAGAATCAATCATCTTGCCTCCACTAAAGTAACCTGCAGCTGTTTTTGAAATTGATGAGTGGACCATGCCTTTTGAATCTCAAGTTTTTGTTGAATATATCCTTCAACCACTAGTGTTGTAGCTAGGACCACCAATGTTTGAACTTTACCTAAGTTTCCATTTTTGTAAAATAGGAGGATCCTTTCCTATTTGATCCCTTTGAATTCCATATTTGAAGTTGCGCCAAGCGTAAGGGAATGCTATAGCCAAAAATGCACCACACCTAAAATCGGGTTTAGACATTACTTCGATGCTTCTTAATCCTCTCAAAATGGTAGCAACATAACCTTTTTTGATTTCTTTCTATCAAAGAACATATCTTGAGGACGCCCTAAGTTTTGATACATCTGGAAAACCGAAACCAAGACTAGGAATTTTTGACGAATCTGTTCAATGAGCAAAAAAAAGGAGAGAAATCAAAAAGAGAATTTTCAAAAATCCTATCAAGACCACCAAGTTCGGGATGGATTGGTGTGGTTCCTCATAGTTCCTACGGGGTGGAGATGATGGGGTCGGTCCATAGATTGGAACGTATTAATAAGCTAGACCCCCTACCACCTATAGGTAGTTTTAAACAAGTTTCTTTTGAAGTAGATACCTGAATGATGCAGCCAGGGTCACTAGGGAGCCAAAGTGGTGATGGCAACAAGAGAGTGAACATAAGAGCACCACCAGCATTTCTTGGCACTTAGCAATCCTAATCTATTCATCAAAGTAGCTCTTTCACTCATTTCAATTTGCCTACGTTCAAGGAAGGTGGTTAGAAGTATGTAAAGGGAGATAGTAAGGGAAGAATGCAAATTACATGTGAAGGATGGGAGAATGCAAATTAGATGTAAGGATGGGTATAGATGATGGATAGAAAATTTAGCTACCAGTGCTCAGTGATGAAACATTTTACTTGTTTTTATTGTTTTTTATGTAAATTTTTCGGTATAACTTAGTATTGGAATTCTTACTTGTTTTAGCACTTCTTTTTTGAAAAATGAAAATGGTTCTTTTTTGTTGGTTCATTTTGTTTGTTTTTTGAGCATAATGGTGTATTTCTCAATAACATTACAGGAACAACAACCTTCAAAGTGATAAAATGATATAGAATTTTAGAACATTTTTTAGTGCTCGAGAACTCAGGTGTATGTATATGTTCCAAAAGTCCAAAAGCATTATCAAACATACAAACTACATCGGAACTCAAATATGATTTCTCATAATTATGATTGAGTGAAACCATATATTCATTAATTGTCTCCACCATATCAAGAGTAGGAGCAAGAATTGCTCTTTGTTGAAGGTATTTTATATAATTGGAATGACTAAAGAAATTAGGGTATGTGTTCTCCACAATTGCAGATATTAATTCATCACAATGATTTATGAGAATATCATTGGGGATTCATACCTTCTCAATGCCATCAATTGAATTTCCAATTCTTTCATGCATAACAAATTGCTAAAATCCACTTAGAAGAACTTCTCAACTTATCCAAATGTAAACTTGCTTGATTTTCTTGCAATCTCATGTTCTTTGTTAGCTTTAAAACTTGATAGTGGTACCATAAATAAGAAGAATTTAGAGCAGCATAGACAATATCTTGCCTAGTACCTCTTGCAATGATAGGCAAAATATGTTTGAAATCACCTTCAAGAACTATTGTTTTACCTCCAAATGGTTGATATAAACTGGATTCATCTTTGAATCTAAGGATATCCTTAAGAGTTTGATCAAGAGATTTAAAGCAATATCTATGCATCATCGGTTCCTCATCCCAAATAATCAACTTTGTCTTCACAATCAAATTGGCTAGAGAGCTACCTTAATTTATATTGCATTTGGATTGAAAGGAATTGCAAATCTTGAATGAGCTGTTCAACCTCCTGGTAACAAAAGAGATGTGATACCACTTAATGTAATAGTTAACATGATATCTCCTCTAGATCTTATTCCAAATGACAAGGTCCTCCAAATAAAAGTCTTGCCAATACCTCCAAAACCATATAAGAAAAACAATCCTCCTTTATCTTCATCCACTACTGCTATTATTTTATCATAAACAGACTTTTGCTCAACCATCAAATTCATTAACATGTGTTGATGTTCCTCTAACAAAGAGTGCCTATTGTAACGCAATTCATCAAGGACCAACCTATTACTAAAATCAACTCCTTCCTCATCATAAACTAGTCATGGCATTGTTGGAAAATACTGAAAACTTTTCCCACAACCCTTCAAAATTCTTTCTAGTTTTTTCAAACAATAATTTTCATTTCATCATCTATTAGCTTTGCATCTAAATAATATAAATATTATATAATTAGAATAGAAATAATATAAAAAAAATCATATATAAGAAACAGAGAGAGAGAGAGAGAGAGAGAGAGAGAGAGAGAGAATGATCGAATGTGCAACCAATCATGTATAAGAAAGACAAAATTGAAAAGCATTGTAAAGAAGAAGAATAAAGATAAAATCGTATTTAAATTTTTCATGATAAAGTTTTCTTTTCTTTCAATAATTTTTTTTAAATTATAGTTAAGGATATAGGCTCTATCTTTATTTCCTTTTTTAAAATTTTCTACAGCATATGGAAATTTTTATGTTTGAATTTCTTGATAAAAAGTTTCTAATGTGAAACAATCCTTTGTTAATATGCATGAGGCTGAGAGGAAATGAAATTTGGCTACCAATCAACTCATTTCTTATTTACGTATATAGTCATGTGTGTTTTGCTTAAGAATTTTTGCTCTAAAAGCAGTATAAATTTAAGCAGCTACTGTCTCAACTCAAATCATCTCTCATCTTTGTTCCTAAGTTAGGATGCGTTTCATCTGATTGAGATGAAAGTCAAAACCATTAAATCGTAATGTGATCTCTATCCATTGGTGTGTTTTTTTTCATTCTATTCACTATTTTTTAATTCTTTTTCTTCTTTGATATGTAAGCTATACTCATCAATAGGAACTACCAATTGCAAAACTAAATGCATTTGTATTTCCATGAGAAAAGTGAGCAAGTATGTGAAAAAAATCATATAAAAAAAGTTTATTTTTGTACCTATATTATTCGTTAATACTCTTTCTTCGTGGAGGAGATTGTCTGACAAAAAATGCCATGTTTTCTACCAAACACGTTTTGGTTGAGACATTGAATTTGATAACATCAGCATAGTAAACAATTGCCTTAGGTAAGACAACACTCCCCATTCACTTGCCTCCTTTATGTCATCCGCATATTCTTTGTCATCATCCAATAAACCAAGTGCATAACATGCATATCTAAAAGTGTGATGAACATAATTGTTGACCTTTCTAAGGTCCTTATAGCATGTTGGAGCTTTAATTACATTCAATAGCAATCTCAAATAATATACATCTCCAATTTTAGGTGGAACAAAGAAAATCCTCCCAATAGAAATTGTAGAAGTTTTTTTTCTACCATGTTTTCAATTTTTGTTTCCACACAAATTTAAGAGGAAATTTTGCATAAGTTAATTCTCTTGCTTCAGGAAATGTTTTGTTTGCCTCAAACCAACTTAAAAATATTGATTCCTTTACACTTGGTCTATTAGCAACAACATCAATCGGATCATCATCAGAGAATATGACATTCTATTCATTTGGAAGATGAAAAGATAATCTTTCCATAGATGGTTCCCTATGGTGAATTGGGAACCCAAATATTCTTCAAGTAGCTTCACAGGGTGAAATATATCAACAATCATAACACATATTGATTTCATCTACAACATGTGATGAACCTTCCATATATACACTTCGAGAAAAAGCAACATTAATATGATCATTTCCGTTATTAACATACTTGAATAAATACTTAATGGATCTTGATTGATTGCACAATTACACATTAATATGAGCATCATACTTTAATAATAAGAATCGATTGTGCAGCACAACATACCTATTATCCAAGTCAATGCCATCTTTCTTGATAATTATACCATTATCCCTTCTTCTATAGACAAGATAACCATCTTCATCGATTGTGGTTGACTTAACAAAATTCTTTGGAAAATGCTTTGTACATCTCCCATTTTGCATGCAAGGGGATGATTTTCTAGAGGAACCATATGGGCCGCGCATCGTCAAATTTTTCACACCCTATAATAGTGAGGATCAACTAATTCATCTAGTATTTCTGCCAAATTTATTCAATCAATATCTGTAGTAGTTAGATATTTGCTATGCTCATGAAGAAAAAGCAAGATGTGAGCATAGGGTAACCCTGTTTTTTGAAACTCAGCTGTATAAATTACTGCACCAAAAAGAAGTTCTTAGATTAATAAATAATTGGAACCCATATTTAAATTTAGAAAATAAATTTTTAATTATTATTTTGGAAGTTGAATTATATAGTTGCTTTTGCTTTTCCAAAAACTTGATTGTCACAAAGGTCCTTTATTAACTAATCCAATTTGACTTTGAAAACTCTAGATAAAATGTCTGGACGATCCTCAAGAGTTAAGCCTCTATTCTCTACTAATATACAAATCTCAAGCCATTTTGGATTGCAAGTAAACGTGATGAAAAGATTAAGGTACCCTGCCTATTTGCATATTGCCATAGCTTCTTGATACCATTTGTGAAGCTAGATGGTAGAATTATCCTTTTTCCTTGAGAAGAAGGATTAGTCTTCCTATGCAAACAACATCTGTTAACCCTTTATAGATCTTAGCTCTCGGCTATTTTTGATGAGTCCTAATATACGTTAGTCAAGAAGATTTGGTCATTGTATATGCATTAACTAAAAATTGCTAAAATAATCATCTAGAAAAAATGATTGTTGGAACTTCATCCTTCCTTTCTTGAATTTTGTAAGCAAAATATTCTCGCATGCTAACACATTCATTTCCTCCACTTGATTCTTCATCCCCATTAAATGAAATATCTTCTCTGTAGCTATCTTTGCCATATGGAAAAACTAAAGGATACTGTAGACTTAAATAAGCAGCATTCAATTCCTTTATCCTTTGCAGTTGTCTAGATTAAGTTTCAACAATGATATCTTCGTCACCTCTAGAAAGTTCAAAATCTCCTACCACCAAAGTAGCTATTTCTGAAATCGTTGGTAAATTGTATCTTCTTCCATCAATCCCCTTTTTCCCTGTCAATCTGTGCTTCACATTGTAGCTTCCATCTTCTTGAAATCTATCTCTTACAATTCTAGAAGTCTTAGTGAAAACATTGTCGTCATCAAGCATTTGTTTCAAATTAGCAACAATCTCAATATGAAGTTTGTTTATGTTTTGGCCACGACTGTGTAAAAAAGATTATATGAAATTAGCATATATTGCAATTAATATTCATAAATTTGAAATAGAAAATTAATAAATCTATTTTGATGTAAAATATTTATTTACATATTAAATATTGACCTCACAACATGAATTCTATTTTCTACTTTATTTTCTATATCTTAAATATATAATTGCGCAAACTTTGGGGAGGAACCATCAAAAGGCAACAAACTTCCAATTTGATGATAATCTTGGCCAAATAATTTGAATGTTCTTGGCCTCCATGTTTGATTGATAGATATATCAACCTTTCCCCCTATTGATGTAAACGACAACATAGAATTATAACCCCTAATATTCTCTTGAAAATGGTCACTTTTAGGACTTGTGTAAAATAAGAGTTGGAGAATGATGAACATATAAATTTGGATATGCATTTATTAAGATATAATTGAGAAGTTTCCACTAACCTCATCCAAACAACAATTGCTTTAAAATTTGAGAAGGCTCTTCTGGATCTAATAGCTTTATCTTTCCATGATGACAATATAAAGAGAACTCTAATCTTTTAGAATTATAATGCTTGTTGATTTTTTCTTCGTACCAAAAGTATGCCCCGCATTTTTCACATTCATAAGTAGGATCTCCTATGTCTCAGTACTCTATCAAGAAGTAAATTATATTTTTAAAATTATTGTATTTAAGATATAACTTACTTCATTAATGCTATGTAAAATAAATTATACACACCTTCATTGCATATATCCCCACACTCAACATCATCCTCTAAAAAAATTAAGTAGTGAGATCATACAAGTAGTGTTTGAATTAAAATTATAATTGTTAATATTAACAGAGTATTATTTAGCACCATTGATCATCATTGAGTTATTATTTACAAACCCTCACACTTATCTTCAACTTGATCTTTGTATATGACTTGTTATGAATGAAAAAAGATATATAATTAATTTGAATCCATACATGTAGTTACCTTACCCTAAAGGAATTTTATGTTAGAATTAACAATTTCACATGCAAAATTTATATGCTTAGTTTTCTATAGTAATGAAATGAAAAATCAATATTCTCTAGGTATATACCTGGTAAAACATAATTGCCATTTTCAGCCTCAAAGTCTAATAAGAACATAAAAATTATGAATTGTAAGTAAATTCCAATGTTACATGTTATTTAAAACCAATGTTACATGTTATTTAAAAGTGAAAGTATAAGAAAATTCAAATAATGACCTTACCATATTGGAGGAACATATGAATCGGGTAGAAGGGGGTGTGCGCATATCTAGAATTTCAAAGTTAAATGTTGAATCATTATCATCATCTACCTTGCTCCGATGGATCACCATTTAAGTTTGGGATATTAAAATGGCTTCAGATACCTATCATTAGTTGATTTAATATAAATCAAGGTCATACTAACATTCAAATCAAATAAATTTACATTAACTTGAAGAAGAAAGCCATATAATACCTATTCAAATCATACCTTTTCATCCTACGACATTATTTCAAGAGAGAAGACACTACTTAGATTATCACGTTCTGCAACTTGCCACAATTGAACCACACATACTTTCAAATTGCATTGCATATCTTGGTTTGATTCACGTCTTTGATGTAATCAATCTTTGCAGCCATCCTTATTTACACAAAGTCACGTACTGGTCACAAACTCCACTTTAAAGTGATATTTCAATAAATAAAAACTTGTTTATGTATGAACCCTTCCCACCTAAGAAAACAAGAATTTGTAGAATACTAAGGGATGCACCATGGATGCATATTCCTAGGCAAGTAGCCATCTCGACATATTTCTAGGAATATTGTTAACAAAAACTACATTATCTATATTATTATTATTATTATTATTATTCAGACTAAGGGTTGTGTGGGAGCTAAATAGTCACAATAAAATTGTTGTCAATTACTTTCCAAACCATCTATTTCATTGTTAAAAGAAGATATATGTCACCATTTTCTTTAATAAAATATTCTTTAATCTTTATTATTATTGAAATATATATATATATATATATATAAATATAATTCCTAATATTCAATGTTTTAAACGGGGATAATAATTGCAGTGCCTAATAACGTGTTTATATGAACAGAAAACATTGAAAATCATATAAATTTAAATGTGATTTCCTTTGTTTTTAATGATTTTGTAAGGAAAATGATTTAGCATAATTATCAATTTAGGTTTAATTATTATTTTCTGATTTTATTTTTTAAGTTTTGGGACTTGTAATGTGTCATATAGTGTTGTAGCTTAATTATGGTTTTAGTATTACTTGCCTTGTGATTTTTTGGTTGCTAAGTCTAAGAAGTGTAAGATAAGATTTAATTTAGTTTTGAATTGATTTTAATACTTCAAGAACTCAATATTAGGAGATTTTACATGTAATAATGGATGTATTTTGACACTTGGCATCATCTCAATGCAAACTATCCTCCTCTTATATATATATATATATATATGCCACACAAAAGTAATGAGGTGACAATTATAAAAAATGCCACTATAACAAAATATTTAGTAGCATTTGATAAATGAGTGACAAATAAAATGGTGACATTTGATTGAAAATGTCAATATAAATGTACTCTAAAGGCATTTAACTAGTGCCACTAGTTTTTTCTTAAAAATGTCACTCATTGTTAGTTATAGTGTCATTTGAAAAAAAAATATTATAAAATATTTAGTGGCACTTAATTGATAACATTTTATATTGCGATGGCACGCACTCATATTATAGTGACAATTGTTAAAAAATGATACTAAAAGTAATATTTTGTGGCATTTGATTAATAAATGTCAAATTAAATTATGGCATTTGAATGGACATGCCAATATAAATGGGCTACAAAGGCATTTAACTAGTGTCTCCAATTGTTATTAAAAATGCCATTTGTATCTAGCTAGTGTCATTTTGAAGAAGAAAAGAATGCCACAAAATATTTAATGAACCAAATTATGGGATTTTATAGTATAGTGACACAATAAAGTAATATAATGATAGTTCTAAAAAATGTCATTATAGTATAAATAACTAGTGTCGAAAAAGAATCACATGATCTTGATCTAGCTAATGAATATATATTTCGAATTATTTATTTTAATACATATTTCATTTTCTATTCTAATTCAAAAAAATCATGATTTTTATCCGGCTAACGGATATGAACACATTCCTATAGTTTCATAATTGTTTAGATTTAAGGCTACATTAGAAGCAGTTGGTATTTTTATTTCAATTAGTGTTTAATTTTTTATTTTGTTTTATCATGCTAAATATATTAAGTTGTACATTTGATAATTTTGACATATATTTATGAAATAAAATAAAAAATAAAAAATAAATAGCAATTAAAATACAGCAAACAAAAGGCAAATGGATTGGCAGTTTGCATTTAGGTACTCCGCCTATAAGAAGTTTCCATAAATTATACATGCCAATACTAAATCACTCACGGTCAAATTTGTACGGATTGCAATGTGATTGATTCACTTCCACTAAAAACCGACTCATCTTTGTTAGTCTTCTTTATCTTTTGTCTTTTTCAGAAAATTGAAATAAAATCATATTCTTGATTAATAATTTATTAAAGATTCTTCCACATTTAACAACTTAATCATTAAGGTAATGAAAATAACATTGGGAGCATTCCATTTTAATCCTTTTCTAATGTGTGAGTTATAACAATTAATATGATTTTGATTTACCTTTTCTTAAAATTAATCACCAATTATAGTAATGTGATAAATTTTCTTAAAATAATAAGTATGTATATATTGGAAAGAGACCATTTAAATAGGAATGATAAAAAAAGTAAAATCAGAGAGAAAACGTAGCCTTTGATTAAGAGTTCTTGTAAATTTTATTTATACTCAAATTTGAAGACTTTAACTATTTCTTAAAGGTATGGATCTTCTCATTTGATAATTTTTTTTTATTTCTTCAATTATGACTTTGATTTGGGTCTATCCAATACTCTCTATCTCTCTCTAATATACATGTCTTCAAAATAAAACAACTAAGCGCCTTAGAAGCTACAGAAATAATCGCAGGAAATCTTTTGATAATGCGGATTTTTATTTTTCAATGATATTCCTCAATAAAGATAATTGGTTGAATCCCGTGAAACTATTTCATAGAAGCTAATTGATATCTTCTTTTTATAAAGCAAATCGACTTCGATTCTTGAATAATCCACATCACTTCTGCTTTTATTGTAATACAAGATTACCCTTTTCTGTGGAAAAGGCATGTATAAATAATTATGATTTTATGTATGGATAATTCCTCAATTTCTTGTTCATTCGCAACAAAATATTTTCTATGCATTGGTAAAAAAAAAAAAACAAACATGCTTTTGGGGGGAGAGATATTATTTCATCAATCGAGTCATAGGTATCTAACATATTCATACCTAACGATTTTTCACAAAGTGGTGACAAAACGTAGCGTTTTTGGCCAATTTGCAAATTAGGTTTTTTCTGTCATTTCGGAAGAAGGTGTTTATGCATCGGCTATTGTACCATGCTTTTTGTATGGTACTCATCTTATTATTTTAAATTAGTAGACTTTGCATGCAATTCTTGCGTGCATCAATAATTTTAAGCATAATATATTTTTTTGTAAATTTATCATCTATACTATATATAATAACAAAGATGAGTGAATTGCACCACCATACTTAAATCGTTTGAAACCAATTTTATGCTATATTATTATTATTATTATTATTTTTACCTACTATAAATCGAAACAATAAAAATAAAGTCAAAGGTTAAATAGACCAATAAAATATGTAAACGAACTTAATTCAATAAAATAATCCAATTTGAGAGGGCATGAAAGACAAACCTAAACATATTTGCAAAGGAGCCGGTGGAATAAATATAACCTACAAAGAAAATAATATATTTCAATTTATTGAAAGAGAAAAGTAGAATTATTAGTAATACGGGAGATTAGTTTATTACCGCACAATAATACCGAAGAATAATATCTTAGAAAATCCTAGTTATGACTAAAACTACTTGGAAGTTATGGGTAGTGGGAGGACCAGTTAATAAGTGGGGAACAAATTATTGGTAATGGGGAAATGGAGTAAGCAGGGAATTATATACTCTTTTAAAATTAAAAAATAATTATATAGATAGATATAGGGTTATTTTAGGTAAAACAAATTTTGGTGTAACAGCACAATAATTGCTACTTTGTGAGTGTAAGTGGGCTTCTCTTCTTACTAGTTGTCATGACATGTCGTCCCTGCATGCATATTAGTTTATTATATTATTGATACTAAATTATATTAATAAGTAAAGTACTTAATTTTTCACAGTATATATTAGCAATAATATAATTTTAACAATAATCACATCAATAGCATATAATAATAATTATTCATTAATATAAACTCATATTTAACAAATTATTTCTACATCCAAAGTTTAAAATTATTAAATATATCTACCTATGCATTCTATGAATTTTATTATTATGTTTTTCAGTATATTATTTGTGTTTTTAATGTTAAATTATTTAAGTGATAGATTCACTTTTGAAATTAAATTAAAAATTAAGGATATAATTGGTAAAGCAAATTTTGGTATAATATGACGTAACCGTCACTTTGAGTATGTTAAGAGCCTTTCTTTTTTATAAAGTATAAATATAGTATAGATTAAAAAGTGGCTTTTGCAATAATATTAATTAATTCCAAGTGTCTAGAGTTTAAATTAATATAGATATATATATATATATATTGTTATATGTTTTTAAGCACTAAATTTTCACTTTTCAAGTGTCAGGCGGTGAATTGCAAGAAAGAGTAATTAAAGTGCAAGTTGTAGTAAAGCCAAACAAATGACTAGTTAAATCATATGAACAGTATAAGATTATTGGACAAGTCGTTAGAGATAACATTGTTTGGTCAAAAATGTTTGTGGTATGTATTGATAATATCACATTCTCTTAAACTTTATGAGATATTAATCTTATTGCTTTACATAATTACGACTTTTATATAATAATGATTATTTATTTATATTATTGTCCTACTTGTATAGATTTTAAAGGATGTAGATTCTCACTTTTATGGATGATTCAAATACTTTTCAAAAACATATCATTTCAAGTCTTGGATTCTAACCTTTATGGTCAATTTTGATGAGTTCCAAAGCATTCACTAAATTTGAAGCACATTTGAATTTTAGTCTTCTAATGGAGCTATTTATTTTTGTTAGATTTAGTAACCACAACTACTGGACATTATTGATCAATAATGTTTGCAAGAACTTATGTTTATTTAATGATTTCATTTAATTTGAAATGGCTTCTTCGCTCCATTTCTCTTTGGATTCATAAAATGATGATGATGATGAGCAAAGATCTTAATGTTATTTTATTATTAAAAGAATTTAATTTTTTTTATTAAATAAATAGATACTATTAGTGCTTGAAATGAATATTACAAATTTAGAGTGGCACTATAAAAAATGTCTAGCTTTTAGATCTTTGTGGCACATTAAAATACCAAAAAATAATTCTTATGGGATATTTCTAAGGTAACTAAATATAAATATTTTAATAAGTTAAAGTGTCACAAAAGTATTTTTTTCGTGACATTTTTAACTGTAACAATTTATAAATATTGTGTCATTTCAAAGTGTCAACCAAATATATTTTTTCTAGCATTTTAACATGCCATTAACATACAATTTTGTGGCATTTTAACATAACATTTAAAATGTCTTTTTCTGGTATTTTAGCATATCATTTATTGTATTTTTTATGGCATGTTACTATGTCATTTAAAGAAACTTTTGTGGCCTTTTTATATCATTTATTATATTTTTCATGGCATTTTAGCATGTCACTTTAACAAACAAATTTTGACATTTTGAGATGTCATTCAGTGTACTACTTGTGATATTTTAAAATGTCATGTAATGCATTTCTTGATGCGTTTTATTAATGTCACTATATGGTTAAAATAGTAATATTTATACCTTTAGCTATATCGCTATAAATGGCATTTTTAAAAAATGCCATTAAATATAAAATTATTACTCTAACATTATTTAAGTGGCACTTTTTAGTACCACTAAATGCTATTTTTCTTGTAGTGCGGGTTGAAGGAAAATGAGATTCGGATTCAATTTGTCATCAAATTGTCAAATTTATAAAATTGGTATATTTATTATAAAACGCGAATATTTAAAATCCTATTTTACCAATAAAATCAAGTTATAATACCAATTTTACGTTTTCCCCTAATACAAATCAACCCGATGCCCACTTATAACATAAAAAATACTCCATGTCTATTATAAGTTCAACGCCTTAAAACTCATATTACTTATAATAATTGAGTACCCAAGTCCGACGAAATTACGTCTGAATTAGAACATCCTGAATGGTCTCTGGACCTCACAATAATCTTGAAAACTAGAGGAAGAGGATGCCTTTTGAATTTAGGTCCCACAAATTTCTGCATCTCTTATAAGCCATGCGTAACAGTCTCAAACATGGTTTTCTTCCAAAGTTTCAAAAACAAAAAGTATTTCTCCATCACCTCATGCACCGTGTGCTCTTTCACGGGGCATTCCCGGTGACCTCCACACAAAAGTCGCTGGCTCTTCGCCCAGCTAGCTAGCCCCGTTCCATAATATTAATTGTGTCTGAACATAATTAATATCCAAACAAAATAAAAAGAAAAGTCCTAAGCAGCATTTCCTCTTCACGTCATTTGAAATGTTGTTAAGAAGATCGGATGTGAGACTGCTGTCTTCGATTGCTCTTGTCCTTTTTTGTTATAGCGTTCAGATATGTAAGGCTCAAGATTATGATTCCCCAGAGACCCCGGCAACTCCGCCACCGGAAATAGAGCGTTGCGATGGAATATTTGTGTCCTACATTTTCCAGGGCCGGGAGAAAGAATATCCCTTTGTGAAGAACGTGTCGGCTCAGGCCTGGTCATTCAAGGCCATGGCCACCGTGCTGAATACCGGCTCTCGGGAGCTGAAATCCTGGAGGATTTATATTGGCTTTCAGCATCGCGAGCTCTTGGTTTCGGCGGACGGGGCTGTGGTTGTTGGCGGGGATGGATTTCCCATTCGGGTGGGGAACAATGGGACTATCCTGGCGGGGTATCCGCAGGCTGATTTGAAAACTGCGATAGACACGGCTGCGGATTACTCTCAGATGCAAGTTCAGATCAACCTAGTAGGAACACAATTCGGGGTCAGCGCCAAATCCACTCCCATGCCTAGGACGATAAAACTTGTCAATGATGGATATAAATGTCCTGCACCCAGGCGTAAAGGTATATCTGGCTATATTTCACTCCAGATTCTCTATTCTAGCTTCTATTTCATCTTATATTTCGACTTGATGTGTCATGTGTATCTAATTTTTAATTACTTATTTATAAGAAAATATTTAATACCTATATCATGTATCCATCAAATGGAATGGAAGATGAAATAGAAAATGAAATAAAGGATATAAACTGCCAAGTTTTGATTTGTTAAACTAGTGTAGAAGTTAATTGTTTTTTGATGTGAAATCTGGGGCTACTTAGTAATTGTTTGGCTCCTTCTCAGCCAAACTGCTTAGAAATGGATGCATGCAGAATTAATACATGGATCGAAGCAACTATTTGGGATGAGAAATTTTGGGATATAGAATGGCTTGTTGGAATCCACGGAGGAGGCTGTTGCCTTTCCCAAAACGATGAATCTAACAAACTATTTTTTGTTGTCTTTATTGGCTTATTGGAGATCAAATTGATTTTCTGCAGGTGGTTACATGTATGTCTGCTGCAGAAAAGACCCAAAATACAAAGAAAAAATTATTAAAACCAAGTTCTTCCCTCGCCAATATGGAGATCTCCACTTCACATACGATGTTCTTAAAGCTTACGATAACAGATATCTTGCCCAGGTGACTATTGACAACAACCATCCCCTCGGTCGTCTTGATCAGTGGAACTTGACTTGGGAGTGGATGAGGAATGAGTTCATATACAGCATGAGGGGAGCCTACACTCACCGAAAGGACCCTTCTGATTGCATCTATGGCCCTCAAGGACAGTACTACAGGGATTTTGATTTCTCTCCTGTAATGAACTGCCAAAAGAAGCCGGTTATTGCTGACCTACCTCCTCAGTTGGAAAACGATGACAAGGTCGGAAAATTGCCGTATTGCTGCAAGAATGGTACTTTGTTGCCAAAAACAATGAATGAGACCAAGGCAAGAGCCATATTCCAATTAGAAGTCTTCAAGCTTCCACCTGATCTTAACAGGACTGCACTTAACCCCCCCCAGAATTGGAAGATTGTAGGCAGACTCAACCCAACCTACAAGTGTGGCCCTCCTGTTCGAGTTGATCCGACCGAATTTCCCGATCCTAGTGGAATTGATGCCACAACTTCAGCAGTTTCAAGCTGGCAAGTGACTTGCAACATGACTCGTCCAAAGGCCAAAGAAGCTAAATGCTGCGTTTCCTACTCGGCTTACTACACTAATGCAGCTATTCCTTGTCACACTTGTGCATGTGGTTGTGACGAAGACGCCCGTTGTGATAAAGTTGGAGCTCCATTGCTTCTTCCAACGGACGCTCTTCTTGTGCCATTCGCCAATAGAACGGCAAAAGCACTAGCTTTTGCCAAGATTAAGCACAGGCCTATACCAAAAAAAATGCCCTGTCCAGACAATTGTGGGGTGAGCATCAACTGGCACATTGATTCTGACTACAAGAACGGATGGACAGCACGAATGACACTTTTCAACTGGGATGACTATGCCTTTGCTGATTGGTTTGCTGCCATTCAAATGAAGAACGCTTTTCCAGGTTTTGAAAAAGTGTACTCTTTCAATGCCACAAAGCTGCCTAATGTCAATAACACAATTTTCATGCAAGGGCTGCCAGGACTGAACTACTTGGTAGGAGAAGTAAATGGGACTCACCCTGATACAGATCCCAGGGTCCCTGGAAAGCAGCAATCAGTAATTTCATTTACTAAGAAACACACCCGTGGCATAAAGGTGGCGCAGGGGGATGGATTCCCTACAAAAGTGTTCTTCAACGGGGAGGAATGTGCTCTTCCAAAAGAATTACCTACAAGAAGTGCTGGCCATCGATCCCCCGTTGCTCTGCTTCCAGCAGTGTCGCTTGCTTTTCTGACTTTTTTACTATTGACTGTTGTGGCTTAAACTGGGCTCATTTCCACAAAAAAAAAAAAAAAAATTGATGCTCACTTCTCGTTCTTGGTTCAAAATTTTGTGAAACTCAAATTTCTATCCAAAATCATTTGAAAGACGATGTTATGTAGTATATATTAATTTTACACTTGTCGTTTGCAGTAAAATGGAGGAAGTGTATAATTTAAGAGGATAAAGAGCAGCAGCAGCAGATGGAATCATGGTTAAGACCATCTAATTCATCAAAACAAATAAAGAGATTGTACATAGTTTTGAGATACGCATATGGGATTGTTTAATGAATGATAACCTATTCCCAGTGTGTTATATAGAGATGCACATTAAATCCGTTGGGAAGTTCCACAGCAACAGTTTACTGTTCATGTCTTTTTTGGATTTCTACACACCGCATTTTGACCTTTTAGGATCCGTTTATTGCAAGATTTTGGTTCAACACCTTTTCATTCCACCAATTTCAGCATAATCTATTTGGATGACAGATACTGATCATTTATCGCATTTGATCTTAAACGTAGAATGCGTACGCTAGATTCTGTTGGTTCGAATCAGCAAGTGTTTTCTTTTTTTAAAAAAAAAGAACTTCAGGAAAATGAAATGTGAGGGGAAAACAATATAAGAGTTGATGGCTCAGTTCGTCTCAAGATTTCCCTCTCAAACAAGTTAATGCCCATTCTGTTCTACTAGAAAAGGAGGAGGACGGCAGGGTGATATACAAGACTTGGTGGACGCCAAAACTTCATCCTTGATATCTTTTCCACTTCCACTTTTCAGCCCTGTATTTCAATTACTTCGTTGTCTACATTCTATGTTATTTCCTTGGAAAATGTTCCACACTTCTATTTAAGTGGAATATTAGTATTATTAATTTACTTATGGGGAAGCATCTATCAATCATCCCTTGCATCCACTAAAAGAAAACTTCCAAAATTTGTACTTATGCACATAAGTGAAATTACTTGCATCGTTGTTTGGATACGCTTTTGCTTTGTGGCATCGGCTAAAAAATAATTTGAGAGAAGGAGTTTTACAAGTTAAATTTGGAAACTGTGCCTAGTGTTTATTTTTGTTTTGAGAAAATAAGAAAAATGATTTATAAGAGAAATGGTTTATCTGGAAATATTTTGTAGGAGATATTTGTTATTGTAAATGTTAAATCAACTACTTTTTTGTTGAACTTATAGGATAAAATTGTATTATATAATACCTATGTATATGTGTGTATTTTATAAATGAATGGTTGGTGTATGTATCTATAAGTGTGTGTAATGATTGATACGTGAGTATAAGGAAATGATGTGTAAATAATTTAATTAATAATTTATTTTTTCAAATTTTATATTACGTCATACTTGAAAAAAATTATTTACAAATATGAAAATAAAATAATCATATTATATTTGAAATTAATAACTAAATTATTTAAACTCGGTTATTTAAATAAAAATAATTTAAATAATTTATCTGCAAAATTAATACTTTTTATAAGTTACGAAAAAATTTGTTAATTTATATAATTTGTCAAAAAAATTATAATTTACCCAAAAAATAATAAATCAGAAAAATGATTAATTGAAAAATAATTAATAAATAATTGCATAGTTTATCTTTACATTCTTGAATTATATTGCAAAACAAAATAGCATGGTTATCAAATGTATTTGCTTCATAATATAAGGCTATATTAATTTATAGAACTGCATTTTTAGATTAAGAAATTTAAATTATATTTATTATAAAGTTTCTTACCAATTAAAATATTTTAATATTATTTAAAAGCTGCTAAATATTCATTTAATATTTTTGGACAATTAATTAATTAAATTGTTAATAATTTATTAAGTTTATTAGATTGTAAAATAAAGTATGAATAATTTTATAATTTATTAAAAATTGATTAATTTATATAATTTATCCAAAAAAATAGTATATCAAAAAATGACTAATGATGATTTTTGATGCATTCCAGTTTAGCTAGGACTACAATAATATATATTTCAAACTTACTTGACATTACTTTTTAAACGAAATATTAACTTTTTTATTCTCCAATGAAATTAAACAAAACTATGAACTCTAATTAATTCTAATTTTTATAATTTTTCAAAATTTAATTTCTAAAAAAAATATAATTTATAATTTATAAAAAAAATATAATTTTTTATTTTTATAATAGAAATACAAATTTATTAGATAGAAATATAATTTTTGTAATTTATAAATGAAAACATATTTTTATTAATTTTTCAAATTTTAACTTTTTACACAGAAATATAAATTTTATAATTTAAATAAAAATGTAAATTTTAGAACTTTTTGATTAGTAAAATTTGAACATTTTCATATGTTACTACATACATATTATAAGTGCGGATGTGCGTGTCTACAGTTCTGCCTCATGTTAGCATTATTTTTCATTTTCTTCTTGCCCTTTTCACGTGCAAAACAACGTCATTTTTTACCTTGGGTGCTTGGTGGATTTTTGTGCCAAGCCATTTTTATTGTGTACCGCTTTAGCATTTTGTGCTTTGATCAAAAGAAAATAGCTTTTTCTAGCTTTTTTTTTATCAATTGTTTTTTCTTGTGTAGTCATATTGAAACCTAAAACTCCACTTTTTTTCTCTGATCTCAAAGTAATTATTGCCTATTCTCTCCAATTATGAAGAAGAAGAAGCCAATGCCATTGAGTAGCATTAGCAAGGAAGCCATTTATTGCAGTTTTAGATTCTTCAACTCCATTCGGCTTTCTAGAAAAGGTCCTTGAGTTTGATTTAAGATTCTCCCTTTTTATAATTTTGTATTTTATATATTGAGTTTCTTATGAATCTTGAGTTATTTTTTCATTGATGAAGCCTATAGCTTATCCAACCAAAAAAAGAGTTAGGAATAGGCCTAACAATCAGTGGAAGGCATAGTGCTATAGTAGCTCTGGCAATGAAAAAACAAAAAACCCTTGTGAATAGAGTGGATGAAAACATGGATATCTTGTTGATATTTTTGGATTCCTTGTTAATATGGTTGGGTAATCTTTGATATTTTTGAAAATGGAAACAAAGTAGTAGGAATATCAAATTAAAATGTAGAATTGTAGTTGTTGATACTGACAAATCTAATCTTAGAAAGTGGTAGATTTTCTAAGAGATAGACTATCCTTAGGTCCTTGGTTTCTTTTTACATTGAGAAAGTTTATAATGCCTAAAGGCTAGTAACGATGGTAATTCTTATGTTCATATAATTTGTTGGAACATTGAGTTTAGTGGTTTTGGTATAGTCTCTTTTGCTAAGTTTTCATCACTTAGCAATTTATCATGATTTCATGGTGTCTAAAATTCCAAAAGATGAAAGTTAAATAAATAAGAAAAGATAAAAAAAAAATGCAAACTTGAATTACAATTGTAGATTAATCTAATCCCAAAAGTTCCTTTTCTAAATGCATTTTGAAAGCCAGGGTGCTCTTACATCTATTTTTCCTTTTATCTTCAGAAACTCTAGAATTAGAATGCTCACAAGGGTGGGTTCTTGAGATTCAGTAATATAGAAGGTAACTTTATGGGATACTTAGAATCAAAAGGATAGGGGCAATTAGACAAAGGTTTGGATCAGTACTAGATCAATTTCTTTTTACCGTTTTAAGTTCTAAGCCTTTGCAATCATTTTCTTCTAGAATTGTGCTTTTTCATTTTGCAATTAATGGAATTCTTTTCCAATTAAACTTTGAAAATGATGATATGAAGTTTATTTATCTACTTCTATTTGAGGATTTGTTTTCTAATTTATGAAGATTAAATTTTTAGTTTCTAAGTTAGCTTCTCACAATCTTTCTGTGGGCTCAAGCTTTGAATTTAAGTTTCCATTTCTTATCTCTAGGATTTTTGTTTGGGTGGTTTGCGGTGCTTGTGGGTGTAAATTTAAACTCCCTTTATTATGATGTTTAACATTCAAGTATAACATAATTTGGTTGAGGAAGGTAAGAAGCCTAATTTTCCTAAAGTTTTCTTTGGGAGTGACTACAATGTTGTAGGTAGAGAGCAGCTTGAGTATCAGCAATGTCAACAATGTTCAGTGAAGATGAGGTACAATAACATCTAGCCATTGTTTTAGTCTAAATCAAATTAATTGATGCATAAATGTTTCAAGTTCATCCCAACATTTGTTTAGCCTATATATTATTAGTAATAGTGTTATGTTACTATTTCTCTAAAGAGTTTATGATTCTGACAATTTCTAGGGGAAAAGTTTGTAATTGATGTTTGAGTGCAAACTTGGAAACAAAATTATCTTTTCAGATAGCATACATATATATGTTCAAATGAAAGATGTATATTACTAAATTCTATAAATGAGGATGCGTGTAGCTATAGTAGTGCCATGCATGAAAACAAATTTTGCTATTTTGTTTGGGGTTTTCCACATTCTCATGATACGGCATTTTTTGTTTCCTTAATGCTTAAATGGCTTATACTTTGTGCAGATTTTGTTGGAAGAGAATCCTAAAATTTGAAGAAATTCATATATTCTCTCTGCTCGCTTGGAGTCTCTATGGTTGCTTGAGTCTCTTTGAAGGTAAATCTAGGTTAACATGTGTTCTTTGTGCTCATTTCATCCTCTTTTTTACACCATGGTTGCTACAATATCTCATATCTACAAACTCAAGTTAGTTTAAGAAATGGGAAAAAGACTGATTCTTAAAGTATATGGTAAGAATGCATATCAATTTTTGTACAGGAATGTTTGGTGGAGATTTCATTAAGAAGATATTTTTATTTCTCTAGAGAAGAAAATAGTCAAAACTATTTTTCATGGTTTTTTTTATCAAGTATGCTTTCTATCTCTGATTATGTTTAGGATTATTATTTTTCACAAAGATAATGAACTTGTAATGTTGTATTTTGTGATACATATAGCTTAGCATTAGACCACTACTGAAACTAGTCAATAGGACAATTTGTTTTTTATTTTCTTTTGTTTATTTTTCTAGACAAGAACTATATCATTGGATTAAGCTGTCCTTGGCACCTTCAAGACACTAATGATGTTTCTGGAGGTAATCCAAGATATGCTTCTACTGCTTGGATTCTAAAGGATTGGAATGGTGATGTCGTTTTTGCATTATATGAATATCTTGACTTTAAAACTAAAACTTTTGTTGAACTTTAAGCTATCTTTAAAGGTCTTAAAATTTTCAAGTATTGAAGTCCTAATGATATCTAAATTTGTAAATTGAAACCTTGTATAGCTAACTTTGGTTGCATCCCATAATATGGACACTGACAAGGTATTAAGGCTCTTCCCATATTCTCTCTCCCCTTTTGTCTCAATCTCTCACCTCATTTTCTTAGTCTTCTAATTTCTATCTACATTGATTTGCAAAACCCTAGCTTCCCCTCTTCTTTCAACTCGATCTACCTTAGTAGCTTCATTATTTTCTTGATATTTTCTTCTTGAAATGATTAAAGGAAATCTAGCTACCACGATCTAAAAGTTTGTTTGTATTCATGGGTGTTTTTTTATTCTAGATTTGAGGGTTCGAGCTAAATTTTGTAGAAGATAAAATGTTTATCTATAGTTGTTATTTATTTATGTCTTTCTATGGAATTTCTAGCATTTTTTGGCTAATGCATTTGATGTGGAGAAAATTTGTGAACTTTGAGTTGAAAGCATCTTCTTCAAGATTAGTCGTTGGTAAATTTTGCTATGTCCTTCTCGTTTCCCTGAATTGTTTATGTTTGCTTTATCCCTATTTGTTTGCAAGCAATGCATATGCCAAATGATTGATATTGATGTCAATTGTAGGTCTTTGGTCTATAGATTCTCATTTTTAATGAAAGAATCTTTTGACTTTAAGTTATTATCCCTTCTATCAATCTTGATACTTTCTTTTGGTAAACTTTAGCTGCTTTCCTTTAACTTTAGGACATCTCAATATGTTGAATTGGGTTTTCTTTTTTGGCTAGTTGATGGATTGTTCTCTTTAAAATAATAATAATCTACTTGTTCCCACCTCAAGTTTTTTAGCATGTGATGCTTTTTTCAAAGCCGTAGTTTGTAGAAACTAATGCTTTTTTGAGTGTGAGATCCTTGTCCATTTTGGATTTCATTATTTCACTTCTTTGTAGCAATTTATGATTCTCAAATTGATCCTTAGCTCATTTATGCTAATTTGCTTAATGCTAGTAGAAATCATTTTTTGTGAAAGAACTGACACTCTAGCTTGGATTTTATATCAGGAGATGGCAGGGTCTATACTTTAGGGGAATAATCCACTCACTTATGACATTATTCCCATTACCACGGAGGGAAAAATGGCAAGTTGAAATAGGTGAGTCTTGAACTCCAAAACTGCTGCTTTAATTCTAAGAAAGATTAAGACATTAAACTTATAATGCTCAATGTTCTTTATTTTAATACTATGGATAACTTGAGTTGCATGGTGTTTACGAATAATTAATTACTTCTCTTGATTATCTACTTAACTGGACTTAAAACCTTACTTGTGATGCTTTGTGTACATAATTAGTTACATGGCAGATCATGTCATGGGTACAGGTCATTTGAAATAGTTTTTTGGTTTGTTCATGATATGATCCAAATATGTTTATTTTGACTTGGTATTTTGGAACTAATCAATTGCAACCATTCTTGTGCAGGCAAAATGCTTGGAAAGCTGGAGAGATAGTGGCCACAAAGAAAGTTGTGCAGGATAGGTGTTATAAAAATCAAGGGTCATAGTTAATGTGATTGATGGATCATTCAAAATGTGTTTTCTCTAAAGCACTATTTCTTTTCTACAACAACTAAAGATGAGCTTTTTCTTAATTTCATCATGGATTATGTCTCTTAGACAATGTACAAGGTCCTGAAGCATTGTACCAATGCAAATCAATGGATGCCACTCATCTATGTCAAACTCTATACCTATTAGAATTTGATTTATTTCATTTGGCATTTCTCAAAAAAGTTCTTTACAATTAAATTATCTCTAAATCAAATAAATTTGCACATCTGCCTTAGTTAGTTAAGGGCCTGCACTGTAGGGATATAAAGCCTCAAAATTCCAGGTCTCTTCTCTCAATACTGCCATTTCCTAGGTTGGTGTGCCTTCCTGGATCAATAGAATTGTTGGTTTCTTTGTTTGATTGTTTTGTTTTTATATAAAGTGATACTGTGTGTTGCTGCGAGTTGATTCTCTTGACCACCAAGTCAAGATTTATGATTTTCGAAGTGCTACAGTTATTATAAGTCAATTGCCTTGCTAGTTAAGCCTTAAATTTGTTAGTATTTTATAATCTAATTGGTTTTATTTATTAATAGATAATAAATATATAAATTTTAAAAATAAATAATGTATCATTTTGATTATAAAGATATCATGTTGATTTTAAATGAATTAGTAAAATAATAAAAAATAAAAAAATAATCAAAAATAAAGAAGCTCAAAATTTCAAAGATAGATGAAATAGTGTAGATCAATACTAATCCTATTTTATTTTCAAAAGATCTCTTGGGCTATTGTTTGCATGGTTAATTGAAAAGATAAGCTTTTTTTGTGGACTATTTAGGATCATGGGGAAAAAAATTAAGAGTTGTTATTTAGGCAACCAAAATAACAAGTTAAAAAATTGCAAAGAATTGTAGAACAATGTATCTTATTGTATGAACTCCCATATCCTACATTACCATCCTTAATGGTTTTAATTAAATAGAATCTAAAAATAAAAATTTTTATTCTTTGCAAAATAGTAGATAAAGTCACTACAATATAGGGTTTACAAGCATAATAGAAATATTTGTCATTTGGATGCTATGGGAATGTTGTGCATTGGAGGAATTACATATTGCTGCAGCTACTAAGCATTAAAAGTTTGGTCTAAGCAATATAAGTTCTGCTAAGCTTGAGCTAGGGTTTGATTTGTGGAAGCTTGTAGCATGAAATATTTTAGAAAATGATATGAGCTTAAATGGTTAAAAAACATATAAGTTTGCTATGTGAGATGCTATCTGATGCTGGATTAAGATATCAACTTAGGTGGAAATTTGATGTTGGAATTTAGCATAAAGATTGCTGGACAAGGATGTGCATGATTTGTTACACAGTGATGAAAATTGTCCCTTTTTGGTGTCTTTTTTAGGGCATGGCACGGGAACAATCCTACTACTGAAAGTTTATTCCTTGGTTAATCACTTAGTAAATTATGCTACAAGCTAAAGCATGCTACTATTATTACTTTTCTTTCCAAAAGCTACTACGCAAAGAGAAATACTTAATCGAATTACCCACCATGAGCTTTTCAAAATTGGAGGTAATAAATTTGGTAGAGAAACGAACTATCCACCATGGAATTTTCACTCTAAAACTACATTAGAATGGAATATCAACAGCTCACCAGCAACAAATTTAAGTTTTTTTGCATGTTAATTTTTTATGGAAAACAAATTTTATAAATTTCCTAATGAAAACCCTAGAATGTACTTATATATAATCATATTGTGCTTTAACTTGCGAAAGAGAAAAATTCAAAAAATACTTAGAAAAAAATAGTTTATTTATTTACCCACTAGTATGTATGTGTGTGTGTGTGTGTGTGTGTGAATGAGTAAAGTGAAAGATAGAGTGAGAAGCATAAGGAATAAGTGTGGCTTTCAGGGTGTGGGGTATTTTGGGCATTTTGGAATGGATATTTTGGGTATTAAATTGAGAAATCTAGGAGTTAAAATTGACAAATATATAATCATGATGATAATTTTCTAAGAGATAGAAAACATATTGGCAAAATAAAAACCAATAAGACCTTTAATTATTATATGGTTAATTCATGTAAAATTCCTTTACCTACTTTCATTCTACACTTTACTCCCCACTAGAATTTTTAAATATTAAACTCCCTACTTTTTCGCAAACTTTAGAAATCACTTCTCAAATCTTTGAGAAAGACTTAAATACCCTTATACATAACAAAACAACAAAAAAAACAAGCAGTTTTTTCTCCCTACTCAAACAAATAACAACTTTTCTTCAAGAAACACGCATTTTCTTTTTCAAAAACAGTCTTCTCCTCTATCTAAAAAAAAGTGCAAAAAATGACCTCTCCTCTACCAACAAAAGGGTGAGAATATATGAGAGAATGAAAAAGGCAAAAGGAAATTGAGGCGACATGATTTTTAATTTGAGAAGAATGAAAGTTATACTTCACTTTCTTGGGTTTTATACTTCTTATACCTAAATTTATATGTTGAAATTATCTAAAAATTGTAGTATATAATTTGTTTATGTAAAATATATTTTACAAACAATTGTAGTACCAAACATGCAATCTTTCAGTATACATTTTTTGAAAGTGATCATATATAATCTGTTTATGTAAAATGTAAATATAAAATACATTTTACCAGTAATTGTAGTACAAAATATTCAATCTTTTAGTACACATTATCTGAAAATGGTAGCATATGAACATTCAATCTTTCAATACATATTATCTTAAAGTGGTAGTATATAATATGTATATCTAAAGTACATTTTACAAACAATTATAATACAAAATATTCAACCTTTCGTACACATTATCTGAAAGTGATAGTATATAATCTGTGTATCTAAAGTATATTTTATAAGCAATTGAAGTATAAAACATTCAAACCTTCAATACAAATTAGCTGAAAGTGGTAGTATATAATATGTGTATCTAAAATATATTTTACAAGCAATCGCAACATAAAACATTCAACCTTTCAATACACATTGTTTGAAAGTGGTAGTATATAATTTGTTTATATACTAATATATCTATATTTGATTGCAACAAAGGCAAGACATTATAAGGTCTGTTCTCATTGCTCCCCCCAATATTTTCGAACTAAATTGAAGCATGTGAAATCCAAGATAGGGACAAAATATTTTGATGCATTGAAGAGGACTCCTTTTTATATATACATAGATATGTCTAAGTCAAATTCTAGTTTCATTCAGCCTAAAGCTATACTTAGGAGGTTTGACGCAAAAAATTTGTTATTTATTTTTGTAGAGGGAGTTGAAGTTCCATTTTCTATAGCCAAATTTTCTATAGTTTTAGGATTGCCACATGTGGGCCAATCAATTGATATAAGTTTGAAGATGAAGTCTTCAACTATAGACCACCTCTTTTTTTCAAAAATTTGAAGAATATAACAAAATTTGAAAAAACAAAAATGTTTGAGGAATATGTATATAAGGATAGGGAGGAGGACTTAAATGATTTTTGTAGGCTACAAGTACTTTTTATTTTTAATTATTTTCTATTTCCAACTTCTAGTTATGGGAATCCTTGATTTTCCTACCATACTTGGACGATTGGTCAAGAGTCAGTTTGTATGCATAGGCCATAGCTGCATACAACTTTCTTGTCGAAGATATGAAGAACCATGTAGGAGTAGTAGGTAGAGAAAGTAGCAAGAAGAAGTACCTTGATGGGTGCACAATCGGTTTGATGGTGAGTGATTTTCATTTTACTAATAACATTGATTATATTTGTATTTAAACAAGTATAATTTTTCTATTTATGAATAACAGGTATGGGTTTATAAACGCATCCCATTATTAGGTTCACCAAAACGTTTGTTTGATTTTCCATGTTTTTACTGCATTTACAATGGAAGGATAGCATACTCCCAAATAATATGAATGAGGCTGAGAATAAATTGAAACAAATTATAAGAGAATGGTAAAAATCCATTATTATTTTCTTTGATAATATCGTGAATTTGAACCCTCAACCTTGCTCTAGAGAAGTTAGACTTGGCAATTTTAATCACGAATTTAGAGGTTGCCACTAATATTTTCATTTAAGTATATTTGTAATCATACAATATTTGAAGAAATATTACAATGAAAGACAAAGAAATTCAATCATTAGAGATAATGGCAATCAAAGAGCAAGTTTAGGATGAGAATGCTGCAGGATAAGACTGATGAAGGGAAGCAAAATAATGAAGCTGGTGAGTATCTATGTAAGGGGGAGCATGATTTAGTGGATTATGCATAAGAACAAGGAGATGCTCAAGTAAGAAAATTGAAAAAGAAGTTCATTTAGGGATTGATAACGGTCTTGGTGATAACGGTCAAGATAGTTTTGATGAAGAAAGTTGAACAAAACACCATCATGATTCCATATCTCTTATCATCCCTTTGACCACAGAACTTCATGTACTAATTCATGAAGCAGTGTTCGAAGAATTTGAAATTGAAGTGGAAAATGTCAAGTCATTAATTGTTACAAATGAGCGTAATTGAGATGACAGGAAGCCAAAAACGAAAGCAATAGATTTTATCACCCACCTAAGCACCACACCAGCCAAACACGAATGACAAGTGACAAAAACCTATCATCCTTGTGAAAAAAAAAAAGGATAAAGAACAAGAATAGAAGAAGGTGTTGAAAACTAATTAATGTATTATTTTTTTACTACGATTATTTTGTCTAATATGTTGATATTATATTGCTACTTGAGCTAAATCTATTTGTATTTTATTTGTTAATATTTGTACTCAGTTTGCTGGTATTTGTACTTGATCTATTTGTACTTCATTGGTTTATATTTCATACTTTACTGATTTATATTTTGGACTAAATGTTCTAATGTTCCATACTATAAAATATCAACTGATGAAATATTGGTTGATATTTGTACTTAATATATTGATCTTTTATACTTCATAGGTTGATATTTGTATTTAGTGAGATGATCTATTGGTTGATATTTATATTTAATATGCTGATCTTTTATACTTCATTGGTTGATCATGTGATGATCTTTTGTACATCAATGGTGGATATTTGTACTTAAATGTGCAGATGTTTTATAGTTCATTGGTTGGTATTTGTACTTAATATTCTAATCTTTTGTACTTCAACGGTTGATATTTGTACTTAAATGTGCTAATATCTTATACTTCAATGATTGATATTTGTACTAAAATGTGCTAATGTCTTATACTTCATTGATTGATATTTGTACTTATATGTACTAATGTCTTATACTTCATTAGTTGATACTTGTACTTAATGTGCTGATCTTTTGTACTTCAATGGTAGATATTTGCGCTTAAATGTTAAAATATTTTATACTTTATTGGTTGATATTTGTACTTAATGTGCTGATATTTATACTTAATGTGCTAATACTTGTACGTAAAATGTGTTGATACCTTATACTTCATTGGTTGATATTTATACTTAAATATGCTGATGTTTTATACTTCATTGGTTGATATTTATACTTAATATGCTGATCTTTTGTACTTCAATAGTTCATACTTGTACTTAAATGTGAAGATGTTTTATACTTCATTGATTAATATTTGTACTTAAATGTGCTGATGTTTTGTATTTCATTGGTTGGTATTTGTACTTAAATGTGCTGATGTCTTATACTTCATGGGTTGATATTTGTACTTAATATGCTGATCGTGTGTACTTCATTAGGTGATATTTGTACTTAATGTGTTGATATTTTGTGCTTCATTGGTTGATATTTGTACTTAAATATGCTAATGTTTTATACTTCATTGGTTGATGTTTGTACTTAATGTTCTAATCTTTTGTACTTAAATGGTTGGTGCTTTGTATCTAATGTACTAAAGTTTTGTACTCCATGAGATAAAAGACAGCAACTCATTCCAAATAGGAGATGAATCAAACACCCTAAAGATTCCAACACTTAATCATTATAAATGAAGGGTTAACTATAAAGGTAGTCTTCATATTCCAGAAAAAGAACGAGAGTTTATTGACAACTTTCTTTGAAGAGATAACTTAAGGTAACCAAATTTGCTTATAATTTTTCTTTTTAATAAATTAGTGACAAAACTGACAATTAAACCCTATACTTGTGTAAGGTGACTATTTGGAAGGGAGAAAAATATATTCTAGAGGGAAGACACCTTTGCAAGTTATTATTTAGGGAGTGCCTTTGTGTTAACATATTTGTATGCTACATGTCAATATTATGTACCCCATTTTTTAGGAAAAAATGTCACCATGATGTGTGGTTTATGTCCACAATAGCACAGGTATAAGTTAGTTTCCTAACTTAATTTAGTTCACATTATAAGTGAGACTAAGCTGTTGTTTTATACGTCATAAGCGGATATATTATCCCGACCCGAAGGACACAACATTCAAGATATAAGAGATGAAGAATTTTTCAAGTTCATGTTTGGACTTAACTCTTTCACCCATAAAGATTTGGAAGAGATCACCTTGGATATTGTAAATAAGTGTCGTTACACAATGCTACCAATTAATCGAACCATCATTGGTTTTTGGTTGTCCTCTATATTTCAACTTGTGCTTTCATATACATGAATTCAATAATGGCCCCTCAACACAAATCGGCAGCTACTGCGATTGTAATCTTGCTTCCTTTCCTAAAAATTTCTTCATAAAATAGGAAGTCAAGAAGTAATCAATATTTTTGTAGGTTGCATTCTATTCTTGGTATCTAAAACTTTCATTGGGGTGTCATGTGGATGAAAGCATGACAGTATGATAGAGCAGATAACAACAAAGGTCGTTGGATTGTGGTGTCTTGGTATGCCTTTGGGCAGAATGTTTTGCTAAAGACACTAGCGATTTTCAGAGGTATGCTGAAAAATGCTCCATGGATATAGTTCGTGCAGATATGGCATAGACTAGGGGTGCCAAATAGGTGGGTTGGGTTGGGTATGAGTTGGGCCTTATGGATTAGGTCCAAAATAGGTATATATTTATGGGTTCAAAATGGGTTGGGTTGAGTTGGGTTTAGGTAGGCCCTATACCCAAAAAAATCATAATTTTTTTCTAAATATATTAATGTACTATTTTTTTAAATTTTGATTTTTTATTTTTATTTTACATATATTAATTAATTAATATTAATAAAAAGAAGATAATGAATAAAGTAGAAATCGTAGTGACTTAAAACTATTTAGTTACAATTACAAAATGCAAACACAATATTCATTTGGCATGATTTATATATTAAAGCTTTAGAATAAGTAAAAAAAAGGAATTTTTAATTCTTATTAATTATTTAGTAATTCTCATTTACTCCATTATAGTCTAACTCTCACTTCATTTGAAATTTTATTCTATAATAAGCTAACTCTCATTTCAATTAAATTTCATATATGAAAGAAAAGTAATCGTAAATACAAATTTTGAAAATCTCATAATAAACCTCCACCTCTATGTCCTTAAGATGATCTTATTTTCAAAAAAACAAAAAACAAATTGTGACCTCACTGATATTTGCATTTATACTATAAATTATGACATGTAATTGAAGTAAATCTAACTCAAATTATATATAAAAATTATAGTTACTTACAAAAAATTTTATTGAGGATTTAACATTAAGTAAAAATATAATAATGAAAGAGCATGTTAATTTTGGGTGGATCTTTTTTTAGTTTTAATCAAATTTTGGGTGGAATTGGCTTAAACCATTTGCAATCTATCTTCAATTCATTTCACACTCATTTGAACTTATAATCCAATTGAACCCACTTAACCCACATTATAACCATTAGAACCAAACCCAACCCAAACCCACTCATATTATTTTAAACCTAACCTAATCCAAAACTAAGTGGGTTGGGTTGGAACCATAGTTCTGAACCCAATTTGCCACTCTAGCATATACCTTTGTAAGCTATGAATATGCGAGGATTTGAATTTTAGCGACATTAGAAGTTAACTTGAATTTCATTGACATTTTGAATAATTTTATTAAGGTTATTCTATATGTAAGAATACATTTCCATTGAAGTATATATAAGATTATGTTGAAGTACAAATATCATGTAAACAAAGTACATATATTGTTATTTTGAAGTATACTTTGTGCGGATAATCAATTAAAATGAAACATTGTAGTGAGGTTTAATACAATATGTAGGAAATCAAGTACAAATATCAAACAAACGAAATATATATGGTGTTATGTTGAAATATATTTTGTGCGAATGATCGATTAAAGTGAAATGTTGTAGTGAGGTTCAATACAATATGCAAAAAATCAAATACAAATATCAAACAAGTGAAGTACATATGTTGTAATGTTGAAGTATACTTTGTGCGAATGATTGATTAAAGTGAAACGTTGTTGTGAGGTTTAGTATAATATGCAAAAAATCAAGTACAATTATCTAACCAAAAAAGTACATATGTTGTTATTTTGAAATATACTTTGTGTGAATGATCGATTAAAGTGAAACACTGTAGTAAGGTTCAGTATAATATGCGAGAAATCAAGTACAAATATAGAACAAAGAAAGTATATATGGTGTTATGTTGAAGTATACTCTATGCGAATGATTGATTATAGTGAAACATTTGTGAGATTCAGTACAATATGCGGGAAATCAAATACAAATATTAGACAAATAAAGTACATATGTTGTTATTTTAAAGTATACTTTATGCGAATGATCAATTTGGTGAAGCATTGTAGTGAGGTTCAGTGTAATATCCAAGAAATCAAATACAAATATATAATGAACAAAGTATATATGGTGTTATGTTAAAGTGCACTTTGTGTGAATAATTGATTAAGGTGAAGCATTGTAGTGAGATTTAGTGCAATATTTGAGAAATCAAGAACAAATATAGAACAAATGAAGTATATATGATGTTATGTTAAAATACACTTGTGCAATTAAATAACTAATTTATAATAATTGTAGTGAGGTTTAAGAACAATATTTTAGGACTATCAGATCAAGTAAATTACATATTTGTATAGATGATAGGATGGATATGATCGTCAAAATGCTCATGTGTTTACAACTTTAAATGCATAAGTATACTTTACACTACTGTGAATAATAAATATAATCCATTGAACATTAGTAGTTATCACTTTAATACTTTAACATTATTGTATTCATACCACACTAAATATTACACACATTTTTAGAGTTTTGGTTGTTAATTAACAAGAAATAAAAGGCAAAACATGGAACAAAACTCAAGTTCATCAATATTAGTACAAAAATCAAGAAATCAAGTAATAATTGCCACAATAAAGTATATTTGTATCAAAATCAAGTACAAATCTCCCTTAGTGAAGTAATATCTCACACATTTGTTCATACTATGGTAGTATATTTTCAATATATAAATAAAATGTGTGTATATATATAACAAACAAAGTATATATAGGGTTATGTTGAAGTACTCTTTGTGCAATTGAATAATTAGTCTCTATTAATTGTAGTGAAGCTCAAGTACAATATTTTGAAACTATCGGACCAAGTGACATACATACTTGTACGCGTGATGTGATAGATATAATTGTCAAATGCTCATGTATTTACAACTTTGAATGCATAAGTATACTTTATATTACTGTGAATGATAACTTTAATCTGTTGAACACTAGTGGTTATCACTTTAATAATTTGGCATTATTGTATTCATGCTATAGTAAATATTACACACATTTTTAGAGTTTTGGTTGTTAATTACCAAGAAATAAAAGGTAAGATATGGAACAAAACTCAAGTTCATCACTATTAATACAAAAATCAAGAAATCAAGTACAAAATTGCTACAATGAAGTACAAAAAGCAAGAAATCAAGTACACAACTCCTGAGATCAAGAAATAAAGTACATATTTGCTATAATGAAGTACATATATATATATATATATATATATCCCAAAATCAAGTATAAATCTCCCTTATTAAAGTAGAAAAGTACTAATATTGCAAACAACAGGTACATGCTACATTTTCACTAGAAATCAAGTACATAATTACTGTAATGAAGTATATATGTCTCGAAATCAAATATAAATCTTCCTTATTAAAGTACAAAAAGACTAATATCTCAAACAACATGTACATGATACATTTTCACTCCAAATCAAGTACATATGTGTCATGACGAAGTACATACATCTCGAAATCAAGTATGAATCTCTCTTATTGAAATATAAAAACACTAATTTCTCAAACAACACATTATACTATATAATCACTAGAAATCAAGTACATAATTACCACAATGAAGTACATATATCATAAAATCAAGTATAAATCTCTCTTATTAAAGTACAAAAGTACTTATATCTCGAACAACATGTACATGCAACATTTTCACTCGAAATTAAGTATATATGTGTCATGATGAAGTACATATGTCCCGAAATCAAGTATAAATCTCCCTTATTGAAGTACAAAAGCACTAGTATCTCAGACAACATGTACATGCTACATATGCAATGGAAAATCAAGTATATAACTGCCACAATGAAGAACATATGTCTCAAAATTAAGTATAAATCTCCCTTATTCAAGTACAAAAATACTTATATCTCAAACAACATGTACAACTACATTTTCACTCGAAATTAAGTACATATGTGCCATGATGAAGTATATATGTCTCGAAATCAAGTATGAATCTCCCTTATTGAAATGCAAAAGTACTGATATCTTGAACAACACATATATACTACATTTTCACTAGAAATCAAATACATAGTTGCCATAATGAAATACATATGTCCCAAAATCAAGTATAAATCTCTCTTATTAAAGTACAAAAGCACTTATATCTTAAACATGTATGTGCTGCATTTTCACTTGAAATCAAGTATATATGTGTCATGATGTAGTACACATCCCAAAATCAACTACAAATCTCCCTTATTGAAATGTAAAAGCATTAATATCTCAAACGCCATGTACATGCTACATATTCACTGGAAATCAAGTACATAATTGCCACAATAAAGTAAATATGCCACAAAATCAAGAATAAGTCTCCCTTATTGAAGTACAAAAGCATTAATATCTTGAACAGCATATGCATGCTGCATTTTTACTCAAAATCAAGTACACATGTTCCATGATGAAGTACATGTGTCTTAAAATCAAGTATAAATCTCCCTTATTGAAATAGAAAAGCACTAATATCTTGGACAATATGTACATGCTACATTTCATTGGAAATCAAGTATATAATTGCCATAATGAAGTACATATGTCCTGAAA
>JACGDI010005411.1:3361265-3405623 GCA_014898725.1 Jacaranda copaia | reverse complement strand
AAAATCAAGTATAAATCTCCCTTATTGAAGTAGAAAAGCACTAATATCTTGGACAATATGTACATGCTACTTTCATTGGAAATCAAGTATATAATTGCCATAATGAAGTACATATGTCCTGAAAATAAGTATAAATCTCCCTTACTAAAGTACAAAAGCCCTGATATCTCAAACAACATGTACATGCTACATTTTTACTCGATATATATCCCAAAATTAAGTATAAATCTCCCTTATTAAAGTACAAAAGTACTAATATCTCGAACAATATGTATATGCTATATTTTCACTGGAAATCAAGTACATAATTGCCACAATAAAGTACATAGATACCAAAATCAAGTAGAAATCTCCCTTATCGAGGTACAAAAGCACTGATATCTTGAACAACATGTACATGCTATATTTCACTGGAAATCAAGTACATAATTGCCATAATAAAGTACATAGATACTGAAATCAAGTAGAGATCTCCCTTATCGAAGTAAAAACGCACTGATATCTCGAACAACATGTACATGCTACATTTTCATTGGAAATCAAGTGCATAATTGCCACAATGAAGTATTTATGTCCTAAAATCAAGTATAAATCTCCTTTATAGAAGTACAAAAGCACTTATATCTCGAACAACATATACATGTTACATTTTCACTGGAAATCAAGTACATAATTGCAACAATGAAGTGCATATGTCCCGATGTCAAGTACATATGTTCACATAATGTGTTTGAAAATACATAGTGACAACTAGTTGTTGATGACAAAGTTCAATTTACCAATCTAAAGTAATTTACAAATACAATAAAATTTCAGTACAAATTAACGATCCAAAATTCTTCAAAATTCTTCACCAACTACATAGTTTAGCTAATATATCTAGTTTACTAATTCTTTGCAAGTTCGACGATTATGCCCTGTCCTGCCACACCATGTACACTTAATAACACATTTCTTAATTTGTGATAGAATCCTCTGTGTCCTTCTATGGTCAGGCTGAGATCAGCAATCAATTGCATTAATGACACTATCATCATCTAGAGGGAATATATGCATATCATAAGTAGGAATAGAGTTTATCACTGCTTGGTATACTTGTTGATACATCTCAACTCAATAGTTTTGGTAGGTAAAGTCGTATGGTATAAGTGACTTTGACTCGATACAAGTACAAGTATGTTTGTATGGTATTTTATTAATCTACCATGCTCTGCACGAACAAACATTACTCTGCAAATCTACAGCATATGATTTGTCATGCTTAATTACCTTAAAGCTCCAACCACTAGACATGACAACTTTTAAGGTACGAGAGCACATATAATTGATTGCTAATTTCTTCTCTTGCTTGGGACATAATTGACCAACCATCTTGTGAGATTCTTTTCATTGATCATACATCATAATCATTATTTGCATGTGTATGTGATCAACAATGGCTACAACTGGCTTAAATCAAGTTGGTTTCACCCAATTTTTCTAACATTATGCTTGATTATTATTTATCAGCCCCCATCGATCTCCACTAAATAAGAAATTTGCCCTATATTGTGAGTCAGATTGCATAATAAAGTCTTTGGCAAATAACATTGACTCCAAGATGCTGTCTATATGTCGGGTACACTCTTGCATTGTAGGCGCATATGCAATTTGGATAAAAATAGAAGCCCAATGTTTCTTGTTATGTAAAGGGTACTTCCTTCATACCTGAATTTAAAATAATAGGATTGTAATATACTGTATTTTATGAATTAGAGTTTATTTCATATAATTATTTCACAAGTAAAGATGAAGTTCTTACTTGTTTTTTTAAATTATCCACTAAGTGCCTCAAACAATATGTATGGTAGCTACGAGAAATATCATGGGAATTGCCTTAAGAAGACTAAGATGTCAATCAAAGAAAAAAGTAAACCTTAATAGGTTAGGCAGATATTGAGAATCTAAGACACTTCTTAACTTAAAGCAAAACCACTCCTAATTAATATTATTTTTAGGGTCAACAACTGCATATGCTAGCATGAATAAGTCATGATTAGCATCCTTATTGATGGCACTTAGTAAGCTTTCTTTATATTTATTTTTAATATGGGTGCCATCTAAGAATATCAACAGCTTATATCCCCTAAGAAAACCAATAAGGTAGGCACTAAAACATATAAATAGTTGATGAAATTTTCCATTAATTTGATCAATCTCACAATCTGCAATACTTCCAAGGTTTGTCCTCTTCAAAGCATTACAATACCACCTCAACTTATCATAAGATCCCTTCTCAGCTCTATAGATGTCATATATAGCTAATTCCTTACCCATCCATACTTTATGGTATCTAAGTTCCACACAGTATTCTCTATGGATATCTTTCAATATGGTAGAGGGCCGATAACATGGCTCTGATCTTAATTTATCCTTCACTATGTTAGCAACCTAAGTGGAATTGGCTTTAGAATGCCCCCTTATCCAAAGATTAGCCTCACTGCATGTGTACTCTAGATGACATTTTCGAATGCCAAATAATTTATCAGCCTCATGCCTTGATGCATAGATTCTCCATTTGCAATTTTCATCGCTACAAACAGCTATAAGTTTTTGTTGTCATTTTTCTTATATTGAAATGACTACACAGTAGCCACCACATAATTATTTAGCATAATTTTGATCTCCTCAACGTCATTGAGTGTTTGACCCTCTCCATGTATTCAATGCCTCCATGCATCAACTGACTTGCTAACTAAAGCTAATTCATTTTGTGATGCATTGGTTAAACCAATTTCCTCCTCTAATGCATCTTTTGTAGTTGACAAATGTAGTATAATTTTAGTAAAATGAAGTGTAAATATAGAATAGTCAAAGAAAAATAATTCAACATGGTAGTACAATTTCAAATAAATGAGATACAATTGCAAAATAATTCAAGTACAAAACACTAGCAATTGTAGTACAATTTTGAATAATTATTAGTAGAACAATTGAAGTATAAATTTGCAATAATAGAATACAATTTTAGGTAAAATAAAGTATAATTTTAGATAAACAAAGCACAATTTCAGAACACTTCAAGTATAAAACATTAGCAATGCGTAGAATTTTGGATAATCAATTAGTTTAGTATATCACTTGAAGTATAAAACTTCAATAATGCAATACAATTTTAGTAAAATGAAGTAAAAATGTCAAATACTTGAAGAACACTAATTCAACATGGTAGTAGAACTTCAACTAAACAAGGTACAATTGAAGAACAATTGAAATATAAAACACCAGCAATTGCAATATAATTTTAGGTAATCAATTAGTAGAACAATTGGAGTATAAAACTTCAACAATAGAGTACAATTTTAAGTAAAATGAAGTACAAAATAAAATACAATTTTAGATAAACAAAGTACAATTTTAAATAAAAGAAGTACAACTTTAAAACACTTCAAATATAAAATGCTAGCAATTGAAGTACAATTTTAAATAATCAATAAATAGAACACTTGAAATATAGACTTCAATAATGTAGTACAATTATAGGTAATGAAGTATAAATGTGGAATACCGAAGATCAGTAATTTGGCATCATAGTACAAATTCAAACAAACGAAGTACAGTTCTAGAATATTTCAAGTATAAAATACTAGCAATGCAGTACAATATTAGTTATTCAATTAGTAGAATAGTTAAAGTATCAAACTTCAATAATATAGTATAATTTTAGATAAAATGAAGTATAAGGGTAGAATAATTGAAGAAAAATAATTCAATGTTGTAATTCAATTTCAAAAAAATGAAGTTTAATTTCAGATCAATGAAGTACAATTACAAAATATTGCAAGTGTAAAATACTAGCAATTGCAACACAATTGTGGATAATTAATTAGTAAAAAAGTTGAAGTATAAAACTTCAATAATGCAATACAGTTTTGTGTAAAATGCAATATAAATGTATAATAGTAAAAAAAAAAAATAATTCAGCATCATAGTACAATTTCAAATAGAGTATAATTTCAAATAAACGAAGTACAATTGCAAATAAACGAATTACAATTACAAAACACTTCAAGTATAAAATATTAACAATTGCAATACAATTTTGGATAATCAATTAATAGGACACTTGAAGAACAAAATTTCAAGACACTTTTATGTCAAATGAAGTATAAATATAGAATAGTTAAAGAAAATCTTTTTAGCATTGTAGTGCAATTTCAAATAAATGAAATACAATTGCAGAACACTTCAAGTATAAAAATACTAGCAATGCAATATAATTTTAATTGCAATGAAATGTAATGTAGAACGCTCTAAGTATAGAAAGAGTTTCAAATAAACGAAGTACAATTGCACTTCAAGTATAAAACTTTACAAAATACAGTACAGTTTAAATACTGTAGAAGTATTACTTCAAAACATCACTACTCTTCTTTGCACTGCTACTTGATTCATCCTTTGATTTATCAGAATGTCAATAATGTTCATCTTTAATGTCAAATGCAATAAGGTCATATTCATGACATCATCGTCATTGGTCAAAATCATGTCCAATATTTAATGTGGAGCTATGTATTGCAAAGTGAAGAACTCTGGTTGATTTTTCTCCATTTTCTTACAAGATTAAAGTACATGTCCATTAAAGTTGTACAATCCTTAATTGCCATTATATAAAGCTGGTCTTTGTAGCAAAAACTCTCCAAAACTTGAGTGAACACTTCACTTTCACTACTGGTTGATATTTTCGAAAAATTACAAGATGGAGAGATGAAGAAAATGCGGGGGCCAGACTGAGATGAAAATAAATTGAGAAGAAACTGAGAAAAAAATATCTGAAAATAATGAAAATAAAGAGAGACGAAGAAAATATGATAGTTGTGTTGGTGGTCATTGGCTCCATCGATATTATCGTTCTTGCCAACGAGCTTGGTCTCCTTCTGCGATTTTTCTTTCTATTTTTAATAATAAAAATATATATGCTAGAGTTCAGTATTTAGTCGTGTGGATTTTATTTAAAAGTATTTTTGTCAAATTAAATGAATGAAGAGTGATTTCTAAACTTTTGACAATAACAGTGAGCTCCTTCTATCAAAAATCAAATTGGAACTTAACACAAATATTAAAAGTACTTTTGATACTTTATAATAAGTGCCCGATTATTGTACAACTCAAGCTTACACAGGAAGAATGGGGGAGCCGAAAAGCCAAACCACTTATCCCATCTGTCTGTCTTCTCCTTAGCTGTTCTTTTTATTTTTTATTTTTTGATGGAAGTCTTCTCCTTAGTTGTTCAATCCCCAGAAATGGCAGATAATCTTGTAACGGAAGAGAGGGAGGCGTTCATGGTTTCTCCAACCGGCAGCCGTGTGCGTCTCAGAACAGCCCATTTCCTCACACCCTCCGTCACCTCCATTGACGGCCCTGTTGCGGCCCCTGCACTGGATTCTTTAAGCCCCGCCGCCTCCTTTGTAGCTAAATACAAGGATTTGCCTTTAAAGGTAAATTTTCTTGGCTGGACATAACCAAAGAAAAATTGGAAAACATGGGTTGATCAGATGCACTCCTTACATCATTCGACCTGGAAAAGAACCGGGATTCTTGATGCTATCAGGAATTCCACATGCAGCATTCACCGATATGATGATCTGATTTTGGGGTTCGTGGAGAAATGGTGTCCCACGACTAATTCGTTCGTGTTTCCTTGGGGAGAAGCAACTATCACGTTGGAAGATATGATGGTGCTGGGGGGTTATTCTGTGTTGGGCAAGTTGGTTTTGAGCTCTCCTGGAGACGGAGAAATGGAACAAATGGTGAATAAATTGCTCAGAGCGCGGTCAAGTATTTCCCAGACCAAGGCAAAGAAAGCTGACCAAAATAGATGGATCACCAAATTCATGGACAGTCAAGGTGAAGTAGAGCATGAGGCATTCCTTGCTTATTGGCTATCCAAGTTTGTGTTTCCTCTTTCGCGCAACACAATAGGCAGCAGAAGCATACTGTCCATTGCGGTTCAGCTGGCTAGAGGAACTAAAATTGCACTTGCACCCGCCGTTCTTGCTTCCATCTACAAGAGCTTGACTTCGTTAAAAGCGGCTATTACTGCTGCAAAAAGATCTGGAACAAATCCCGGCCAGAACGATGTTCTTGAAGTTACAGTTTCAGCCCCATTAGCGCTTGTTCAGGTTTGGATTTGGGAAAGATTTCCATCCCTGCGGCCAAAGCCCAATTCTACTGGAGACAAAGAACCAAGATTGGCCCGATGGCATAACGTGAAGAAATTGGACATAGGAGGTATGTTGCTGACAATAGATTCTGCTGCTGAAAATTTTCAATGGCGCCCTTATATAAGCAAAGTCTTTGGTAGAATGATCCACATGGATAAGGCATATTGGGCATTGGTTGATTCCAATTTAGATGAGGATTTAGAGGGGCTTGTTCGATGCTTGAGGACAAGTGAGCTTGTCAGCCTGGAAGCAGATTGCATAGAGCAGTATCTGCCCCACCGTGTAGCCAGGCAATTCGGCATGGATCAAGATCTTCCAGGTCATGTAGCACGAGTTAATGTGAATCCTAAGATCTCTTGGGGGGATTACTGTCGACCAATTAGAGATGCAAAACTGTATGTACCAGCTCGCCTTTCTGAGCCAGATGATACTTCCCGGTACTTGAAATGGTGGAAAAAACTGAATCTTGGCTGGAGGGGTATAACTGAGCCTGGTGTAGATGGAAAGTATACTTCTGAGGGTTCAAAAGTAGAACTAGTTAAGGACTTATTTGACCGGAAATCAGAAGTGGACATTGTACCTCCACCTCCTGGTTTTTCTCCAAAAATCAAGGAAAGAGTGGAAGCAGGGGCTTCAGGCGATTCAGGCATTTCAGACCAGTTCCAAGATGGAAGAAATGCCAATTTCAGGCCTCAACAAGTTGCCCGAAGGCAAAGCCCTTTATGTTCTACCGCGAATAATGGTGTCAAGGCTGGCTTGTCCGAAAAGGGTAGTTCTAAGAGTTCAAAAAGGAAATCTGTTGAAAGCTCATCCTGGAAGATATCAGATTATAATTCCCGTGTTTCTCCTCCTGGTTTCCCTCAGGAGAACGCCTCTGATTCAGGCATTGGAATTGAGAAAACAGTAGCTGAACCATCCGGCAGTGGAAGTCATGGCAATATTCAGTCTCAAGAAGGGAAAGATCATTCATCCTCCGTAGCAAACAATGGAAATGTTTGGGAGGAAACGTTATTGGTTGAACCTGCAGAATCTGAAGCATCGAAAGGACTGATAGATGAAATGGAGATAAAAAGTAGTGGTCCAAGCCGAGTCCAAAGCAGCACATCTGAGGCACCTGGAATAGGACTTGAAGAGAGGCTCAGGAATATTGAAAAGATTTGTGCTTTGTTAAAAGCAGGAAAATTTGTCTGCCTTAAAAAAAATCCAGACAATACCTAGAAAACCACAGAAAGAAGACTATCTTTTGGCACAACTGGGATTCTATATTCTTAAGAAAATTGGAGAATGGTTTTTGATTCAGTCTGTAACTCAGGACAAGTTTCACGATTTTCTCTTCCTCTGTGGTATTAACAATCTATTTATTTCTTCCTTTCCTTCTCAATACTCTAGAAAAAATGATGTTTTTTTTATTGATGTTAATTAAATCTCGTCTTGTACAAAGAAACAATCACCTTTCCACATCTCAACAATTATAGAAATATCACTACCATAAAGTTAGATACCAGTAGACAGCCCGACACGACCCCTATAACAACAGTTTCACATACAACAAATGGTATTTAAGCCGTGTTTGCTCACTGAGATTGGATTTAGCATGAGAATATGCAGTTGTTCACAAGTCAGATGGTCACCGACTTAGTTGTCCCTTCACAAACCCAAAAATCTAATTTTCATAGGCTCAGCTTTCCAGCTGCATCATGCACTTTTTGCCTACAAAGGACATTTACCACAACCGAAGTGAGAAGGAAAATACAAACTCGATAACAAAATTTTAAACTAAGGTTGTTCTCATGGCTTATGCAATGCATTTAGTAAAAGTGAATTAAAACCCACGGCATGTTTGCTTGCTTAAAGACATATTACACATTAGCATGTTTATGCCCTCCATAATTTCAAATACTATGGCATGCTTCTGCTTTGATCTTCCCTATCTAAAGGGTTCACAGGGATTAATAATAATAATAATAATAATAATAATAAGGACCCCGAGAAGGTATCCCACACAAAGCCAAGTGAAACATGATATTAAGCTGGGAAAGCTATCATGAAAACTTCTCAAGTACAGATACACACAGGAGAACCTCAAATGCAATTGCAGCCCAAAAATTGATCTATGGCGATAAATATTGAACATAATAATAATAGTCTAAAACATGACTTGGATGGCTAAGCAATACCTTTTTTAGATATTTCTTGTGAAGCTTCATTGCACCCACACAAGCTTTTCTCGCATCAAGAGTACCAGTTATGTCATTCAGTATCTGAAAATATACATATATATATATATATATATGAAAAGGCTCCACATTAGCTCAGTATCATAAACCTGTCAAAATACTGACAATGTATACTACAGGGTTATATATAATGTACATTAAAGCTCTAATTGGCTTATTGGAGGCAAAGACAAGAACCAACAATCACCATCAGCAATGCCATCCATAGCATCGATGGTAGCATTCCTTACCTAGCCCAAGAACAATAAAGCAAAAAGGAAAAGAAGATTTTGGAAATATTTGCTGAAAATCAGTAGAAACTTTTAACGAATACCATTTATCACCTCTAATCAATCATTTTATCACCTTCAATCGAAGAATTTTGCCTTTTCACAGTAGATTTTGTTTCAAGATGTACAGAGCATTATCAGTGCAAGTTTTGCAATCGGAAAAGCACAATCATAACTCTGTAAAGATTAGAAGAAAACACAAACACAAGAGCCTTTCACAGCTCACATGTTGCAGTAACATTTTTATTCATTCTATCTCATGGATCCCGTGGATATATTTATCATAGAAAGTAATATTTAGGGTGTAAGCTTAACAGAAAATTTTTCAGTTGATCAAGCTAACCTTAACAACTTCATCTAGGCCTCGGGTTTCTGTTAACTTAGAACTCTTATCCTTAAGGACACTGGCCACAAGAAAAACAGAAATAGGGAGAGGTGCAGCAGCATTTTTTCCTCCCTTCCTCAGGTTTTCTCTTTCAAATTTCCCACATTGCCGTCTTGACTTGGCCTTTCTTTTAGCTCCCTCTGATTTTTCACTAGCTGATTCATGGTCCTCATACATGGAGAATAAATCAGGATCATACTCTAGGGCCCACATCATCTGTTAAAAAGATTAATGAGCACACAAAAGGAGAGCAAGAAAACAAAGGAAAATAACTTATAATCCTATCAAGAAATGCCGAGGTTGACAACATGATAGAAATACGCAAGAACTACATAAGGTGACAGTTAATATCAATATAGCAGGGATTATGCTGGCCCAAACTGTAAATAAATATGTTCATGAATGAGAGGAGCTGAAGCATGATGAATTCAGTTTCTGATAAACTGATGAAGGTCAGTGGTCAACATGATCCAGAAAACATGGACCTTCAGACTCCGCACTTCATAAACTTGAGCATTGTTTACCAAGCTGTCTGAAATGGACTGTTGAAAAAATAGTGGAAATTCGTAGCTACTAACAACGGCTAAAATAATATTTAACATTTGATGATGAATGTAAATAAGGAAATCTAACTCCCTGTATAAACCGAGGATGCAAGTTTCAGATGCCACCCTATGAACTTTTAGGGTCTTTTGAAAAGTCAAAAACCATCTCCAAAAGCCCACACAGGTTGTTCTAGCAAGCATAAAGATATAGAAACCAGACTTCTAAGCCTGAGGCTAGGGATGGAAATAGGTCAAAGTACTCATCAGGGGCTTATGAACTAACCTACTTATAGCCTAATTTAGCCTAGCCTATTTAATAAAAAGGTTAAGTTAAGTCTTAAAAGAAAAACCTTTTTTAGGTAAATAAGTTAGACTTAGAAGGTGTTTGGCTAAGCTTATTTTAAATATTATACAAGCTCCTACATCTTATAAGATGTTTTAGAAGCTTATAAGATGTTAGATCTTGTTTTTAAAATAAGTTGTTGAAGTATTTCGATAAAATAAAATTTTAGAACTTATAAAATATTAATAATGGCAATTTTAGGACTAAAATAGTTAAAAATGAAAGAGCTTATTAAAATCTTAAAAATAAGTTAGAGTCTCCTTACTCTTCTTAAAGGAGCTTATAAGCTCCTAACATTTTATTTTAGGATTTTATAAGCACTTTTTTAAAAAAAATTACTAAACACTTTTTATCAATTTATAAACTTTTAAACATCTTATAACATGTTTTGAAAAACTTATAAGCTCACCCAAACACCCTTTTAAGCTCTTTAAAAAGCTTGTAAAGCCTAACAGGTTAACCCATTTATCTTTCTTCACATAAAAAGTATAATAATATTGATATAATATTAAATAACTAATTGTATTTGATTTATTTAATTAGTTCTTTATAGAATCTGTTATGTTGCTTAGTATTATTGTTTTGTTGAAATGATACCATTTTCTACTTAAATTTGAATTTTCATAGTTATACATTTGTTATTTATCATTTTAATTCTTGCTTATCTAGGTCTATTACAAATTTGAATATATTAAAAATTTAGATTTATATAATATTTAGACTTAATGGAAACCTTCATAGAAAATAGGCTTTAAAGTAAGCTTTCAAACCAAACTAAGGCTTTAAAATTTATTAAAAAGACTAGGCCAAACCTTAAAAAAAAAGCTTGTCATAAATAATAGGCAAGACCCAAACTTGTCATTTGCATAAGAAGCTTAGCCTATTTAAATCAAACCCTAACCTAGTTTAGCCTATTACCATGCCCACTCAAGGCCAAGGGACTAAGGGTGTAAATGAGTCGAGCCGAGTCGAGTTGAGTCGAGCCCAAATCTAGTAAGTTCAAGCTCAGCTCGTTTATTAATTATCAAGCTCGAGCTCGAGTCAAGCTTAGTCGAGCCTAAATCAAACTCGGCTCATTCAAATAAACAAAGGCTCAGTAAGCCTTATTGAGTTTGACTTGATAAGGTTTTTCATAGAGGAGTAGAAAAGTTTAATTCATTAAGTTTGGATGAGCTCGAGTTCGTACAAGTTTGGATTAACTCGAGCCCATTTAAAATCAAAACAAAATCTATAATTATAAATTTTTTAAATAATTTTGTAATATATTCTTCTAAAAATAAAAAATCGAATTATTATTATAGATTTTATTGTATGAGCTTCATTATAATTATATATGTGTGTATATATAGAATAAAAATAAAAAAGTTCGTTTAGACTCGTGAGCTTTACGAACCGAATATCATTAAGCTCGGCTCATTTGATTGGTGAGCTCAAGCTTAGCTAGATTTGTACTCGAAAAGATCGAGCAAAATACGAGCTTTTATTGAATCGAGCTCGAACCATTTGCAAATCGTCTCATCTCATTTACACCCCTACAAGAGACCATCAATGGGTTTGCCAAAAACCACTTCACTATTGTTTTCCCCCGTCTTTTGCATGCTGAACCACATTTTATTTTCCAAAAGTCAGTCAAAGTTTCCACTCACAATTAGTCTCATTTAGTTACAAAACCAATTCCTAATCAGTAGGAAACTGTGACCTTCGGCCACCTGACTGAAAAATTTCTCAGTTGAAGTTCACAAAGCAGCTCATACTCTCCAGGAATTCTAAGATATACTAGTTTCAGTTTTTCTTTGTGAAGACAGAGAATATAAAGGAAAGCAGAATATTCTGCAACTTAAAATGAAAATAGACAAAGGGTTTAGGGAACTGTGTAAGATTTACCTCCCAAAGGTATAATGAATCACCAAAAGAGAATTCTCGGCGAAACAAAACCATAAGCATCCGGAAAGCAAACATATAATCACCCCCACCAAGATTTTCTGTTCTCAAGATCAGAAGTGACAAGTTGTTATTCTCATGAAGGACATAGAATTTATTATAAAAATAATAAACCAACAGTAATGACATTCATGATGTAATAGTTATTAAATATGTTCCATAATGAAGCTCTAGGCACCTAAAGGGCTACTATCCTATGTTTTCTCAAGGTTTGCATATTTCTTTCTTACCTTATTTTTTATTCTCTTAAAATTGTTCAGTGGTTATTGAAAAAGAATGAGACAGAGGATTTAGAGCAGACACCACCACTCAAATTGGTAGATAATGTATAAGCAAAGCAGAGGCAGTATTGACTTTATAGATGAATTGTATTGAGTAAATTATGCATGTAGGTGCCTCTCCAGCTAAAGAATGAACAGAATATGAAAATATAATCAACCATACAGTTAATAATAAATTTTAATGCACCCAGTTGGTTCTAATATCATAATAATGTGAAGTTTCATATTTGGTGCAATCTTCTTGCTAAGCAACAGATAGAATTAAGTGCTATATGTTGCAAACATCTTAAAATGGACCATGAGGTAAAACAATTGCTAGATGCTATACCTAAGTGCCGATGAAGTTTAGGATCAACAACTTGTGTTATTGACGCTAGATTACCAAGCTGTGCCTCGACCCCTACTGAACTCTCAGTGCATCTGAAATTTCCGCGCTTCAAAGAAATTTCAATTAATGAAAAATATCATAAGAAGCCAAAAAATCATAAGAACTCAATAAAACAACTTAAACAAATCATCAAATACTAGAAATGATGGAGAACATGAATACAAGTATCTGCTGTTTCTTCAGGCCAAATTAACCTAAAAGGTAAAAATAACGTTCAGGTTATAGTAGCAAATTTATGAGAAAGATAGGATACTGTAAGCTAGCACATTCTTCATGGGAGAAAACTAGGCTCATAAAATGCCAGTGAAATGTTCAAAGAAAGAAAACCTACTGTCATTTGCTATCTATTACTGCATGGACATGCAAAATCAGGTGCATTAAGGTAATGTATATTTAATAGGAATCAGTAAAACAGTATACCTAATGGAGGATGCAAAACCATTATCAACCTTTTAGACTGTTTTGCCTCAAACTTAGTTACAGAATTTCATGGCAATATAATGTTAGTGAAGCAATTTTCCACCTCTTATCGTTTAACAAAGGGCACATCACGTTAAGTGGATAAGAAATTCATAGCTAACATTATCGAATTAATTTTTGTTAAATAATTTAAGTAGGTTCCTGATATAATCAAATATGCCATTCAGAAGTTAAGCCTTATGAAACCAAAGCATCATATAGTCACAGGAGAACCTGAGAAAATAATTAGAAACAAAAGTATAAAACAAGAGATTTTTTTGTTTTTCCCAAATACACCAAGATTCATTAACAAGGAGAACGAATTGAGCCACTGAGCAAAGTTACGGCAAACCATTGGAAGCATATTCTTCACAACAGGATTGTAGTTATAAGAAAAAAATTAAAAACAAATTGCTTCCATATCCATAACAAACTTACAACCAAGAGAAGGTTCATAGCTTAAGAGATTTAAAGTGGAAATATAGCATCAAAACAATAAGAAAGCATCATATATGGAAACAAGAAAGAATAAAGAAATGGTACCAATTTCCGCATCAAGCGCTCAAAGCACCAAAATGCATCTGCCTCATCTTCAAGGAGAATAATCATTGGAGAGCAAAGATCACTCATACCTGTCAGCAGGTAAAGCTTCAAGAAAAAAACTTTGTTGCACTCACCAGATATAGAATTGGTTAAGTTCTTATTACTCTGAGATAGCATAGAGCATGTAGAGTGCATTATGAATATCAATAACCACTTTATAATTATTCCTTAGTAGATCAAGAAAGATTACAGGAAATGCTGCAGCAAAGCTTGTTTTGCAATTATGCTTTCAAGTGAAAATGCAAATCCTCTATGATATCATAATTAAGTTCTTCAGAGTATTTACTATCCCACACAAAACAGAAATAATAAGTATAATCGAGTTACTTAGGTAAATGTTGATCAATCAATTATTCTTATAATCTATGAAGCAAAAAAGTTATATGTGCTTAACTGACCTCCTTTATAGCTTGTTCTAGAGAAAAGTGTCACATGCCAACTATAACTATGCATGCATGCCACGAACTAGGCAATTATGTTGAACTGTTAAAGGGTAAGGTGTTGAACAATCTATGACATTTCACACACCTTGCTCTGTTGTATTACTCAGGTTCACCAATAACATACACAATAGCTGAAGAAAATAAATTAAAAAAAAAGGTTTGAGCAAACATCTAACAAGAAGTTGACTTTTGTGACTCACCTTGGCAATACCCAACATCTGAATCAAACCAGGCGTAGACAGCCAGGATATCCCAAAGTTTTGACAAATTTTCTTGCTTCTGATAAAACACTAGCGTCCTGTCAGTACGGACTACATCAAGACCTGTAATAAACATTAAACCAAAAATGAAAATCACAACATCAAGAAAAAGCCATCCATACATATATACATGCATAAGTTCATAACCGTCCGTATACTTACCCACAGGCTAGCGGAGAAGATAAAGCAATAGAAACATAGAATGCATGTTATATTAACTAATACCAACCTATTTGATGTAATGTGAGTTTCCACTGAATTTCTTTCTTGTCCATGGGACCATGTCCATTTGGTCGTTCTGCTACTTGGGAGCCATTGGAAGCATCTGTTGCTGCAAGATACAACAACTTCAACATATTAGAAACTTATCTGTAGCAATACGTTAGTACATAAACTCTTAGGTTGGCTATTATGTGGAGCAGCTGAATTTCCCATAATTACCGTTCCTCTCAGTAACAGGTGCAGGTTCTTTTTCAAGACTTATTTGTTTGATTACAATGGGATCCTGAATAGGTTTGCCGTCTTCTGTGATTATTGGTGCAGTGACAAACTTCTGGCTTCCAACCAAGGGAAACATTTGACGACACACTTCTTTCAACAATGTATATTTCACTCTGAGGAGACGCGCAGGGGACATCAAACAATATTAATGTAGAAAATTATTGAATTAATTCGAAAAAAATGTTTGATGTTCTCATAAGTGCGAACAAAGGAACAAATGGCACTACAAAGCAGATACTAATTTGCCAAATAACCTCAGACCACAAGTACTTAATTTAGGACTGCATGGGGGTTTTGATAACTCAGAAGAAAGAATGGATAACAAATGTAGTTCTATATAAATTCAACTATTTAACTCCCAAATAAGTTATATAAACAGTTGAGTAGCAAGATGCAAGTTTGAGGCTTGATTCTATCTCAACGAACAAAATTTTTTTGAAAAGGAAAATGCATCCCTCAAAGCACTTTCTTGGCCCCATTTTTTTTTCCCCGTGCCTTTTTTTTTCCCCATGCCTTTTTTTTTCCCCTTGAAGTGTTTGTGTAGAAGAGGTTTAAGGACAAAAAGCAGAAAATTTGTATTGCCTACTCACAAGAGAAAGACAGAGGATCATCTGAAGTTACCGGTATCAAAGTTCTGACTTTCAAATTTTAAATACAACTTGATTAAGTTGACACGTTCGTTTACTAAATGTCATCGCACATCAACATATGGTGGACAATGAAACCATGCAACTTGAATAACATATACATTTCTCCATGCCCTAGAATTCTCAGGCCAACAGATATATTCATCACATCATTGATGCAATATTATTTACAGCACAGCGTGCTTACTTTACGCAAGAGAAGAAATGCATTCAGACTTCCGAATAACAATGATGAACACCCTACTCCCATTTGGACATGCAAGGTAGCATTGCCTGGGAAAAACAGTAATGGAAGTAAAATAATAGATAGCAAGTACAAGTACCTTCGACGCTGTCGTATTTGCTCTCGTTCCTGAAAAGTACTCTCAGGATCATAACAACCCAATAAGAATTCCCAAACTTCACCTCTAATTGATGGGTGAATACCCTATTTAGTTTCAAAGAGCAACAACAAGAACCACTTTCAAAATCATAGTTTCCTCCTAAAGTGACTTGGAAGTAATAATAATACATTTCCTCATCTCAATGAAAGATCTAAAATGTGATAATCAGACAATCTAATAAAAAAATATATATTAAATGAAGCAAATAAACCATAGGGTAAAAGATTCTTTCTAATCTGATAAATTTACAATCTCACTACAAACTGTAAAATTTCACAAAAAAGAAAAAAGAAAAAAGAAAAAAGAAGAAATATTGTGGTGAAGTAAGGGAAGTTACAGAGAAAAAAGCACAAGATATAGCTAAAAGTATATCCATATAAAATGTATTAGCAGAAAAAAGAACAAATAAATTGAGACAGAAGACTCTATCAAATAATCTTTGTTTTTGAATGAACAGTTTTAGAGACATTTACCATGTGGAAAGCAGTAGCAATAAACACAATACAAAGAGAAGCTTACCCTACGATAAATTCGACGGAGTGTTTTGCCTATATCAAGATAACCTTCTGGAGAGAAAGCAGCATTCCATTTCCTTGCACTTAAAGTTTTTCCAGCCTAGTTATGTAGAAAAAGAAGCCACCTCAGAATCAAAGAATCAAAAGCACGCTAAAAATAGTTGTATTTAAGGGAAACAGAAATGAACAAGAATTCTCAAAAAGCAAAATACAAACTCCCAGTACACCAAGTAATGCAGATATTATTCTTGGGTGTATATTAGAGGGATATAGAATTAATTGGATGCTGGAATCATCCAATGAACAAGCCAGAGTCTAGCTTTAACAAATTAAATAATATCATTAAAACAAGCTATTGTTTCCCTTGGTTGGAGATCTCTAAGTTTAGTTACATCACGTCTGGAAAGAAATCCACAGGCAATCATAAACTAATAAGGATATGCACAAGCAAAGGAGAAGGAACGTAAACCTGGAAGCTAGCGATGACACAACTCGATCCCTTCGGAAATGTAAATAATTTACTTTGGGCTCTGCTAATCCAGAATTTATATCTTAAACAACTGAGAGAATTTGACCAGATCCTAAATTAACACGGCAAAGAAGAAAGAAATAGAATGCCATCTGGTGTAAAAAGAATTTGCCATTCATTGCCCAAAATATAAGCAGACCAAGTTCAATTTCAAGATTCCACCTGTGTAGAATGATGTACTAAGTGCATCAATCCAAAAGAATGCATCATGTGAGACTTCTCATGAAAATAAACTTAAGAAATATCTGCCTCATAATTCTACTCTGTCCACCATATCATCCTCTTTTTTAGCTGCTGTGGATTTACAGGAAACTCTTTCTAAGAAGTCATTTGAGGCTTTTATTTTTAATTGATAATCAAGAATCATAAGGAGAAAGAAAAAACTCCTTGTGCAACACTTTTTAGTATTATTTATTTATTTATGCCTCCTTAAAAACCCTGAACAATCTTTTCCTTTAAAGCTCTTACACATTTTCTAAAGCATAGGCACCTCCGCAAGCAATACCGTTTTGCTATTGGAAAATGGATGAAATAAGAATTTCTCCCAGGAAAAGAGTTTACAGATTGTTCTTGTGCATTGTGACATAAAGATGCAGACTCTTCATCGGTTTTTAACTCCATCAGTCTTCTTCTACTCCATATACTTCAGATATAACATGCTTTATCTCACCAGAACCAAAACAGTAGAAATTGAATTTGACATTATTTGCAACACTGCTATTCATCCATTAGTCCACTTTATCCACATAATTGTAGTAATGGCAATAAACAAGGTTAAATAGACAAACTGGACTTAGTCAATTAATGGGTATTTGAGCATTGCATTCCAATTAATTCATTAAGAAAAAAGGATGATCCAGTTAGCAGGCAAACAATATTTCATACACTTCATTTCGAATGAGTAACAATGACATAAGCCAGTCAGTATAGAGCACATCTGTTCAACCTGCCGTAGGATTGTTGTCAGATCCGTTGCACAATAAAAGTCAGAATGCTCAGCCTCATATTTTTAACTTTTATATTTGCAAAGGCAAATTCATCGGTCTATAAATTACCATATATTAACTCGAAATTAGTAAATCAGAACTTCAGAAGGAGGAGAACTACTGTCAGCATAGCGTATTCAAGTAAATCACAAGGCAAATTTATGGTCTGATCATTCATTACAGAATTCAGATGTGTGACAAATTTCTCAACCATTCCCAAAGTTAAAATAAATAACATAACAAGGAGAAATCTCGAATGTTCACAAGAAACAAACGCCAAACCTTGATTCTAAACTTGCTCTCCGCAACATCTGTGCATTCAAGCCTCACCTGATAATAAGAATCAGCTGGAGTTCCTTGGTCCCTCCACATTTTTCTAATGCTCCACAGCATAAACAACTAATCTTTTCCTTAGACGAAGGGATGAAAGAAAATAAACCCAACTTGAATCTCTTGAAAAATTCAAGAATCAGGAAAAATGGTGTAATTATTCAGGGAACTCGGATCAAATTCAACACTACAGCATCCCCGAAGGCGCCGAGATCAGTAGCTGGCCTCTGGTTTTAACAAAGATTCAGGGGACTCTTTAAAACAAAAAGAATATTATTTGCAAAACTAAAGGAGATTGTTTTATTTTGATCATCTTTATTTGATTTTGCCAGTCGGAAAGGTTGGTGAAGAACGTGGTGTTGGACGTGTTGGAAATGTTCGGCCCGACCCGAAGAAACATCATATATCCACGAACTATGCCCGTTTTATGCGTCAATCTTTTCTTGATGTCATCTTAATCTGTGTCTGGTGCATAGGTCATGACAAGAAGTTCAAGTGCCATACAAGAGCGAGAATAACGCGGGATAGAGAGACCCAGCACACACTCGCCATGATCGGCGGAAGCATTAGAATGTAGCAGGGTTGGGGCGTCGGACTATGCGCTCGTAGTGGTGGAGCAACGAAGTAATACACGAGTCGGGCCAATTCGGTTGATATGCCGAGGAAGGGGTCCATATTGTGGAAGGTCACATGACTTTTTTTTTTTTGTTTTTTATGGAAGGTCATGACTCGTGAGTCATGACCTTAATTGTTGTAAATTTTCAATTTATTTTCAATTTCTAAAATTTAAATAAATAAATATTATATATTTTTTATTTTATTTTCAAACTCTCAATTTATTCTTTAATTTTTAAAATTTAAATAAATAAATACTTCATATTCTTTAATTTCACTCCCAAAATAAAAAATTTAATCTCCAAACCATTCTTATTATTTACACTTCCAAACCATTCCCCAAAATTTCAATCATTGTCTAATCATTATAAATATATACACATATTATCACTCATTCAATCTATATTTACACATATATAAATAATTTTAAAATTCTCGTTTCACCCTACCAACTCAACAAAAAAATTATTGATGAGTCATCTAGTCCCCTCTCAAAACACAAAAAAATAAATAATTTTCTCTCAATTTATTCTCTACCTACCATCGAAAACACAAATAAACAATTTTCACATTCCATAATCCCAGCATCCCACTTCCCAAAAATTATTTTGCCAAAAAAATTTGGCACAATGCCCCAATTCGCAACTAAACAAGCCCCATGTTTTGAAAATCGGATCAAATATATCAGTCAACTTGATCCGATTGAAGCATAAAAATTGATGACGGACTAGTACTGGTTTGATCGATTTTCAACCGGTTCACTTATTTTTCCTTTTTTTTAAGAAAATTTAAAAATTATTTTTTAAAAAATATATAAAAAAAGAGAGAGAAATTATGAATTGAAAGATGATGATTAAAGATTTTGAATATGTAATTTTTTTAAACATCAATTTATTTTTCTAAAATTTAATGAAGTGATAATTATATGTGAATGCTTATATTTAATTTGTTGTTTTGTTTTATTTAATCTCTCTTAAATTATATTGAATATTTAGCGTAAAAGAATTTATTTTTACTTGAAGTTGAAATATAAAATAAATTATTAATTAAATTAATGTGAGGCATAATTTTTTATTGTTTTATAATTGATTAATTATGAAATAATTTTTTTTTCTAAAAAGCATTCTTAAAAATAAGTAAATTATTTTCAAATAATATTTTTTTATATTATGAAAAATTTTATTTTTTATTAATATTAAATATATTTATAAAATTAAATATAATTATTATATTATTTTAAAATAATAATTCAACTGATCCAATGAATTGAATCAGTAAGAAGTAACATTGTGGGTCATTTGTCCAGTCGTGCAAGGTAACCTTCCATTGCTTTTAATTGGTCAATGATGGACGAGCGTGGGCGTCTCTCTCTCTCTCTCTCTCTCTCTCTCTCTCTCTCTCTCTCTCTCTCTCTCTCTCTCTCTCTCTCTTTCTGTTTTTTTTTTTTACTTTTGGAATATTGTTGAGTTTGGGCTTCGCATCTGAACTGGAAGCGTCCTTTTCTTGGTTGGCCGCTTTTTTATTTTTTTCCTCGGCTCTTGTTGGCTGATTGGCATGACGGAATGGAATAATGTGACCGTTTTGTAAATTAAATTGAATATAAGAAATGAACGGTATTTGCATAATTTATAATATTACTTGGCAGATATAAAAAATAAGAAATTAATGAAATTTATATTCACTTAACCTCAACTCATAACGGGTGACTGGCAATGATTAGTAGGAAGAGAATAAAATTATCTCCAATGATTAAATTATTCTTTTTTATATGAAAAAATTAGTTTGTATGCGATGTGATACATTAAAAATAATTTTAATATTAAAATAATTTATTTTATTTTATGTGATTAAAAAATTAATTATAATTATTTTTAGTATTTAAAGAAAGAAAATTTAATACTAATTAAATAACATAATGTGAATATTGTAATTAAAAATATTATGTTTGAAGATAATTTATACTTAAATAAGTTGTAGAATATCAGTTTGCTAATTCTAAGTTTATAAATTTTATAAAAAATTATAAAATTATAAAATTAAAAAATAAATGAAAGAATTAAGAAAACAAAAATTGAACAAAATATTTTTTCTAAATATGCATTTTAAATTAGATATATACTGATACATACATATTTCTATATGTTAAATAAACAAATAATTTTTTTTAAAATATAAAGCTTTTTTTGTGTGATTTCTTAATAATGTGGAAGTTACAATTACAATTTTCATGACGCTCGAATTTTTTAAATGTTAAGTATTCTTTATTAGAGTAAATATATAATCTCTTTGTACTTTATTTATGAAAATAACTTACATTAAATTATTATTTTATAATTAATTTAATTAGTACTTTGTAGCGTACAATTTTTATAAATTAAAATATCTCTTAACATTTCATATAAGTCTAAGTAAATTTTATTTGTTTTATTTATATATGCAGTTATTTTATTATTTTTAAAATTATCAAATAATATATATTATTTACATGAATAAAATTATAAGTAAATTCTCAAATATTCTATTCAAAAATATCAATCACTTATAAGTTTCTTTTATAAGCGTTGCAATTAAAAAATGATCACACCTCAACAACCTTGTTATTTTATCTTTTTCTTACTAAAAAAATGTTCTTCTTACCCTTACTACGAACTTGGTCACCTTTATAATGTTTCTATGCATCTTTTCAGCTCATTCATTCTTTATGGAATCTTCAATGGCTCATCATGATCATGGCTCTCCATATCCTTAACGTTTTCAAAATCTTCAACCCTCTGTTGTAACGTTTGCCTGTCACAACATTTAGAGCTCCCTTTAGGGAACTGTTTCTCCCAACTTCCTCCAGTGGCACCATAGCTATCATGTGCAACTTAGGCAAAACTGGCACATAAGTAGTTCGGACAAAATTAGTGCACATCACTAGACCTCTATACTCTCATATCTCATCAAGCCGAGCTGTCGAGCTGAGAGGATTGTGAGAGAGATGGAATGGAGCTCCTCATTGGCTTTAGCTATAACAGATAACTTGGGAACCAATGCCATCATCATTGCACAGCAACCATACAAATGCATTAAATTTTGTAGTAAAATGCACCAATATCTTAAGGCAGATTCATGCCCTTTTCCTCTTTCAAGAAACCCTTATCCCCACCCGTTCAACTCCTTTACCACCCCTTAACTAATTTGCAGGAGTATTTTCCTACAGATTTTATACTTTCCCCCATCACAATAAGACTCTTTTTCTCCTTTCCTTTTTAGTTTGTCTTTCACATGTGCTTTTATTTATGTTAGTTTTGCTTCATGCTCACTTTTCCTTAATCCTTACTTTTTTCTTTTAATTATTTCTTCGCAATGGAAATCATTTCTCTATTTTCCTTCATCCCCTCCCTTCATTTTTCTTTCTTCTTTTTTCTTATTCCTCATGGCCTCATCATCACCCAATCATACATCTAGTAGTACTCCAAAATTGAGCAACCCTTCTCGTTTGTTAATCTACACCCTTAATCAACAATCAAAACTTTCTTCCCAAACCATTACCCACCATAGTGAAAATAAGGTGCCGAGTCATAGAAAAGAGACCTACCCTCTTTAGCATTTTGCAACCTTGCATCTCGCGATTCACTATGCTGGAAAAGGATGAACATCATCGAGTTATGGGCATACCAGAGTCATTTGATATAGTCATCCCTAGCCCCGATGATAGGCCTCATAAACCACCCCCTAGGTATCTCTATTTTTTTCTTGAACAATTATATGGTGGATTACGTTTTCCTATACCTCTGTTATTTGCTCTCATAGCTAAGTCATATGGCATCCCCTTGAACCAATTGAGCCCCGATTCCTTTAGATTGATGGCAAGCTTTTCCATTGTTCTACAATATTTGGATAAGACTCACTATATTTCTTTATTTTACTCCTTCTTTGCTTTAAGATATTCTGAAAAAGGATTTTTTTTACTTCACATCTTAGGTGGGACATAACCTTCTTAGTAGGGTATCCAAGCTCTCTAAAAAGGGTTGGAAGGGCAACTATTTTTTATTTCCTCCCCTAAGACCCAGAACTTTAAGACTATCTAAATTGAAAAAGCTCTTGACGAAGAACCGTATGAGATCTCGAATCACTATGCCTTATATCACGAACTCCTTCAAAGACTTAATCAACATAACTTTGACTTGTTTTTTGTTAACAAACCCAACATTTTGTCTCACTTTGAACTAAGTCCAATCAAAGAAGAGCTAATCGGGAACTTGGGTACCAGTTCATCCTTTAGTTTGTCATTCTTTTAGTTATTCCTCTCACACATGTTCTAACCCTTCTTCTTACAGAACAACTAATGATCAAAGCCCATATCCAAGTAGAGGCAAGAAAAGCCAAGGAGGCCAAGAGATGGAGAACAGTAAAGAAGAGTCATGCAGCTCCCAGTTCTTCCACCACTTCTACCCAGCTCTTCACCCATACCAGCTACCGCAAACCTGCCAAGGTCATCCTCAATCCCTCAAGCTTCAAAGGTGAAAATTCTTCCTATTGTCGAGATGACACCAAGGTGTCTGAAGTAGCTAGGGAAAGTCTAATAAGAAAGAAAAAATCATGCCCAAATACTACTTTCTTTGCCAGTAACCTCTCCGACATCACCTTCCAAGCTAACTACTCATCATGCTTGGTTAAGGTTAGCTATTCCATTACTCTTTGTTGATATGTTTTTCCTTATACTGATTTCGTATTCTTCACTTCCATGCTGATCTTTTCTCAAGAGTTATCCTTACTAAGTGGGAGGAGTTTGAGAAAAGTTGGGACAAGAAATACTGCTGTATCATCCAAGACTATGAAAATTTGAAGATTGAGGTTGAAAAATTACACGGCCAGCTAGAGGAGCTATCTTGGGAGACATGAGAGTTTAGTGGCTAATCACAAGAAACTGGATGATCAGTTCTTACAAATGCTAAGACAACAAGATGCGGAGATTGAGAAAGCTCAAGCAAAATATCATAGATCATTTTTGACTTTGCTAAGGGAAAAGCTGTTTTAGATTCTCACTAGCTTGAAAAGAAGAAAGACTTTCTATAGTCCAAGGAGTGCAATGCTCTTGTGTCGAAAAAAGCTCTCTTATACTACTATAATAGATTCCGAACTTGCCAGAAATAACTCAAGATTGAGGGCGAGCTTCCAACTAACTTCTATTTTAAATTTTTATACAAGAAAAAAGGATTGGAAGATCTACTAATTGGTGAGAACATTCCAGACGATAGTGATAAAGAGGATTCAAAGGACATCGATCTCGAGGAGGATGTGGTAGCCATCCCTTCCAAAGAGATGCCTACATCTAGCTCTATTCCTCTTGCTTAACCTTGCTTGGCTTGTTATTTTGCCATCAATGCTTTCTAGCAATGTCTAGGGAGATCATGTTCCCCATCCCTAATATTTACCTTATGCTGGTTTGATTTAACTAGGATGATATGTTTTTAATGTATTTTCCATTTTTGCACACATTTATTTGTTCTCTTTCATTTTTTCTTTCTTTTTTAGTAGTAAAATAGTTCTCACTTATCAAAAATGAAATGGTGGCATTAGATGAGCAATACAAGATATCACTTGAACATTGGGTAGCAGTTTCTCATCACAAGTATGACATTGCAACCATATTACATTTACATAGCATGACACCGAGGCTGTTGGACATGAAACAAAGATTCACCAGTTAAGAACAAGGCATAATTACCATTTTACCTTTGCAAATTAGGGCTCTAAGGCCTTTACAGGATATTCACCACCTATCATACCCTTTTAAGGTAGTTCAAAGCTTTTTAATAGGGCATAAGAGTAATTTCAACAAAAATAAAAATGGAAACTAAAAATAGAAAGAGAGTAAGAAATAATAATAATGGCACTCCTAACCTTGAGCACATGACCTCGTTAAACATAAAACTTTTTCAGCTTAGCAACATTCCATAGGCGAGGTAATATCTTTCCATTAAGATCTTCGAGTTCATATACACCTCTTGGCAAGACTTTAGCCACTTGGAAAGAACTTTTGCCTCCCAAATCTACCTGGGAGCTTTAAGATGTCTACCCTACAAAAAACCAAATCACTAACTTAGAAATTTCTTACCTTTATTTTTTTATTGAAAAATGCATGTACTCTTTACTTATACTTGATAACCCTTAATTTAGCTTCTTTTTGTCATTCTCCAACCAAATCCAAGGCAAGTTTCATTAACTCTTCATTCTCGCCACTGTAGAAATTTTGAACCTATGAGTCTTCATATTAATCTCAGCAAGTATGAGGGCATCTGCACTATATACTATAATAAAATAACTTTTCCTAGTAGTGGTCCTTGGTGTAGTGTGATATGACCATAAAACTCCATATAGCTCATCCACCCACTTTCCTTGTGCTTTCTCTATCTCTATCTTGATCCCTTGAATTATGATCCTGTTGGTAATTTTAACCTGCCTATTAGTCTAAGGATAGGCAATTGAGCTGAACAATTGCTCTATCTTGAATTTGCGATACTAATTTTAGAGCATTTTGTCCTTAGAACTATTGCCTATTGTCTAATATCAACTCATAAGATATGTTGAACCTACAAACAATGTTCTTCCACAAGAACTTCATCACTTCATGCTCACATATCTTGGCTAAATGTTCCACCTCCACTTATTTACTGAAATAGTCGACAGCTATGAGTAAGAACTTCCATTGTCTTACACCAAGTAGGAGAGTCCCCACTATATCAATTCCCCACATGTCGAAAGAAATGAGCAAATCCATGGAGGTCATACGCTCAATGGATTAATGCAATACATCGGTATGTTTTTGATAACATTCGCATTTCCTAACCAGCTCTTTAGCATCAGAACTCATCGTGGGCCAAAAGTATCCAGCCTATAAAGCTTTAGACGCAAAACTCAAGCCGCCGATATAACTGCCACATATCTCCTTATGTATCTCTTGAAGAACATAATCCTTTCTTCATGAGACAAAAACCTCAATAAGAGATGTGTGAAAGATATTTTATACAACAAGCCATAAACCAAAATATACCCAAACAACCATACCTTTTCATAGTTTGAGTTAGCAAATTCACCTTTAAGATAATGTATGACCAGGTCTCTCCAATCCTTATATTCACGCACCTCCCCTACTTCTTTAGTCATTAGATTTAGGATAGTTAACTCCTCTCATTCTTAGATAATAGTCCATTTGGTACCACATCCCTCCATAGCACTAACCAGCTCGCTTTGCTATTTTTTGTTCACAATATATGGCGTATGTCAAACTTAGCAAATTGCAACTCCAGCTTATGCACTTTACTTACATATCTCATTATCCCCTCATCTTGCACTTTATAATGTCCTATAACTTGCATGAACACTAACTGTGAATCCATACAAATAGTTACTTTTCTTGCCACAACCTACAAAGGTATGCCTAAATCAATCAATAAAGCTTCGTTCTCTACTTCATTATCGAACACCTTATAATTTAATCGTATATCAAATTCTAAATCTTTCAGGCTTTGCTTGTGCAAGATGATTTCTACTCCCACTCTTGTATTAATGGAAAAATCATCAACATGCAGGGTCCACTCTTCTGCTTCTAGTTCAAGGTCTTTTGTCATTTCTTTCATGAAATCCACAAGAGCTTGAGCTTTAATAGTAGTTTTGGGCTCATATATAATATCAAACTCACTGAGCTCATTGGCCCATTTTACCATTCTTTCTCATATCTCCACACTAGGCCATATTTACTTTGGATGATGATTCATTTGTATTATAATAGCATGGCCCAAGAAATACAACTTTAACCACCAAGCTACGTTAACCAGATAAAATACCAATTTGTCAAGCGGTATATATCGTTCCTCTATTGTGTGCAATACCTTACTAATATAATAGATAGACTATTGTACCATGTTCTCTTCCTAAAGCAATACTGAGCTCACAGCTTCCTTGCCTATCGATACATACAAGAACAACTTTTCCAAGATACTCTTTTAGCTCCTTGAAATCCTTCTGGCACTTCTTACTCCATCAAAATTCTTTTACCTTTCTCAAAACTTTAAAGATTGGAAGACTTTTCTCAACTGACCTAGAAATAAACCTGCTAAGGATGGCCAAGTGCTTTGTCAACCTCTACATCTCTAAAATAGTCTAAAGAGAAGCCATATCTTGGATAGCTTGGATTTTCTCTGGGCTCACCTTGATTCTCTTTTGAGTAAACATATAGCCGATGAACTTGCCACATTTGATACCGAAAGCGCACTTTGCCAGGTTCAACATCATCTCATACCATCTCAGTATGCCAAAGTTTTCCTCAAGGTCTACCAAGTGATCCTTAGCTTTTCATCTCTTGAAGATCATGTTATCAACATATACCTCTATATTTCTTCCTATCTCAACTTGAAATATCCAATCCACCAGCCTCTGATATGTAACATTGGTGTTCTTCAAGCCGAAAGGCATGACTACATAACCATAAGTTTTAGACAATGTGATAAAGCTTACTCTTTTTTTATCTTCTAGCGCTAATGTGATCTAATGGTGCCCATGAGAGGCATCTATCATACTCAATAACTCATACCCTAAAGTCAATTAATAAGTTGGTTGATGCGAGACAAGGAGTAGAAATCCTTAAGGTATGCTTTGTTCAAGTCCCAAAAATCTATGCAAACCCTCTACTTATTCAAACTTTTCGAAACCAACACAACATTAGAGAGCTATTTAGGAAATTGTATCTCAACTAAATGACGAACATCAAAGAGTTTCTCTACCCCAGCCAAGATAATTTTGTCTTTCTCTGGGTAAAAGACTCTCTTCTTTTGCTTAACTAGTTTAACTAATGAGTCTATGTTTAGCTAATGTTCTATCACCGCAGGGTTGATCCCCTTTAGATCATGGGCTGAGAAAGCAAAGACGTCTATATTGTTCCTCAAGTAAATTAATATCCTCTCAAAAAAGTTAGGGGCCAAGTTCGCTTCCACTCTAGTAACTGTATGTGAATCTCCTAGGACAAGCTCTATAGTCATTAGCTCATCTACCAACCTAATATGGCCAACCAATTATTGTGGGACATCAATGTTCATTTCTTAGCCCGAGGTGTCTGCCCTCTTCCTTCAAGTCCGTCACGCCTCTTTATTGCCTCAACATAGCATTTTTGAGACAAGAATTAGTCTCCTCTTACTTCGCATGCCTTATTGTCTATAGGAAATTTGATCTTCATATGCAATAGGGACATGATAGCCTGGAACATACTCAACATCAAGTGACCAAATATGGCATTATAAGCAAAAAAGGAATCAATAATGAGGAACTTCAACATTTTAGTCTTTTGAAATGCCTCTTATCCTAAAAATAACAATAGAGCTACTGTCCAACTAGCTGAATGAAGATGCCAGTGAAACTATAAAGCCTAAGTCTATCTTCTTGAACACGTGTAAGAATATGACATCCACCAAGCTACCACTATAGATCAGAACATGAGATATATCATAATTAGCTATAGTTGCTATGATCACCAAGGCATCTTGATGGGGCATTTGGACCCTTTCCAGGTCAACAAGTCTGAATTATATAATAGGATGGATTTGTCACTGTGCGATGATATAAATCACTTCAACATGTTCAACTTTAGGGGTGTGAGGCAACCCTTTTCTCCTTACATTTTGAGCAGCCCGAGCATGCATCCTTCTAACTCAATTTGAGTCCCCATTAATAGGTCCTCCTATTATCACCTGGATTACATTATGGGGTAGTAGGGCATTATTAAAGGTCGTACCTTGCAGAGGTCTTCGCATCCCTCCAATCAAATAGAGGGCTAGCAAGGGATTATTTCTCACCACATGGAGTACCAATTCTCTTAATAAGGTACTCATCATTCCTATATGAGGAAAAAAATTTGGTAGGATATGAGGGAAAGACTGCTCTAGCCTTGATTCAAGAATTCCCTCAAATAGCCCAATCAAATGAGCCTTTCAAGTTCATTGCGCAAGTGTTTACACTCATTGGTAAAGTACCCAAACTCATTATAGAACCTGCAATACTTCTACAAAAATTGATGTGTAAGTAGCTCTTAGGCTTTCCTTAGCCAACGCAGAAGGTTTGATTTACCAATAGCCATCAAAACCTAAGTAGGCGAAACACATAAAAGGGTGTAGCTATCTACTAAGAGGCAAAGGGAAAAACTTTCAATTATAAACTTCTTAGCCTCCCTCATATCATCCTTTTTTTTCCTATTTGTCGTGTCCTCTCTCTTTATCTTTCTAGATTCTTCTAAATTGATGTATTTCTCGACTCATGCCAACAAAGTATTGAAATCTAAAATGAGCTTTTTAGCTAAGGATCGAAAAGAGTTTCCATCCTTTAGCCCCTAAGTGAAGGCACTAACAAGGACCTCTTGGGCAGCCCTTGGGACCTCAACTGTTGCCTCAATAAATTTATGCACAAACACCTTTAGCAACTCCCTCGTTTCTTGTAATGCATATTGCTAGTGAATTGGTGTAAAAATAGAGCATTGGACTCGAATGAATTTATTGAGGCTGTAGGAAGTCGGTTAAACCACCTCTGAGCAAGACTAGTTAGAGTAGTTAGAAAGACCCTATATTTAACCTTGTCTATATACTAATGCAATATAGCAACATGCTCAAATTTAGCCAAATGTTTTGAGGAACCTAATGCTCTATTATACTCAGGGACAGTCACAGCGCGAAAGTTGGCAAGAAGCTCATCTACTAAGACCTGCACTCCAAAGGCGTATTCTTTCAGTTGTTTCGCAGGTCATTTTCCACAACCTTGCCCTCACTTTAGCCATATGATCCTTGAGAGCTCTAATTTCATAGGACCTGAAAGTTGCCTCCTAGTGAACCAGGGGCACTTCTGGCTTATGATCATAAACTAGTTAGGCCTCTAGTCAAGCTGGTAATGGTGGCCTAAGACACTCCAGACTGTACCTCCCCCCTTAGGGCCAACTCAGGGTCCCGTACATGAGTGTTCAAGGGGGCTTGCGTTGCTACCCTAACTATTGCTTTTATCATCTGCGAAACTTACTTTGGAGTGACTGGCCCCTCCTCTGTAGGTTTAGAGTCAACTGACTTCGCTAGGGCCTAGGATTAGAGTTGGTCACTTCTATGACTGGCCATGATAACTCACTTTTCACGCCTCAACTAGCTTGTTGTTTTATCTTTTTCTTACTAAAAAATATTTTTCTCACCCTTACAATGAACTTGGTCATCTTTGTAACCCTCCTATGTGTCTTTTCAACTCATTCCTTCTTTATGGAATCTTCAATGGCTCATCATGATCATGGCTTTCCATATCCTTAACATTTTCCAAATTTTCAACCTCATGCTATAACGTACGGTTAGTGCAACATTTAGAGATCCCTTTAGGGAATCGTTTCTCCCAGTTTCCTCCAGTAGCACGATAGTTGTCATGCACAACTTGCATGCAACTTGAGCAGAACTAGTGCATAAGTAGTTTAGGCAAAATTGGCACCCATCAATAAGTAAATAAAAAGTGTATAAATAATCAAATGGATAATTACTTTCAATCAAATTTTTTTTATCTAACATCATTAATTTGCATACAAATATTTTCTATAAATTACTATAAGAAAAAATATTAAAATAATTGCACACAATATAATTAGAAAATTATGTAACTAAATATATTGAAAAATATAAAAATTGATATTATTTGCTAATTAAATGATCATTTAGTCATTTATAAGGTTTTTGAAAAGTTTCAACCCATATAAAAGAATTTATTTCAAATAATTGAAAATGAGTTATCCATTATTATATTGAAAAAAAAAACTAAAATGATTTAGATTAATTATATTAAAATAAAGTTCCAAGTCTATAGATGTTATAGGAAGTAACTTTTATATTTGAAATAAATTCTTCAAATTAAATTATTTGTTATATTCTATATATATAGTTTTATCTAAAAATATTTTACATATTTGAAAAATATAATTATAAAAATAATTAAATTTTAAAGGTTTTGTTAAATTGAGAACTCACTTATCAAATAATTTATAATTATCCATTTCTCAAACTTCTGACTTTTAATAAAGAATTGATAATTTAATATTTTATATAAACATTTGTCTATCTTTTCCATAATCAATGTATAAGTTGTCAAGATTTTTAAGTAAGTCAAAGTATTAAAAGACAATTATGATTGTCAAGTATTCTAATTTTGCTTTCGAAGTATATTTAATATAACTTGTATAAAAGTTATATATATATATATATATATATTCTAAATTGTCTGAATTAGGAAATAAAAGTAATTTGTTTGATCAAATGATTTTTTTAATTATTTAATAATTTTTTAATTAGAAACAATTGAATATTAATTGTATTACTTTGATTAAAAATAAATTTTTTATATTTATATAAATATAAAAATAGTACTTATTAAACATGAAAAATTGGTCGATGTTTTGAAATAATTTAGTTATCAACTATTTTATTTGGAAGCATTTTAAGTTTTTGGATAAAGATATATAATTAAATTTAAAAGTAAAAATATCATACTCTTTAAATGAAAAAATAAGTTAATATTTATTAAAATTCATATTTATTAGATAATTTATTACTTCATATATTCATTTAATTTTTGATAGTTGATATTATCAAAATGAAAATAAATTAATAAATATGAAATATATCAATTATGTAAAGAAGTATTTATTTAGAGGTGAAAATTTGATTTTATCTATATATGTAATTTTTTTATAAATTATTTATTTATTGGAATTGAAGTAAATGATTTTCTTATAAGAAATATAAATAAATAAATATTAAACCAATCGAAATAAATTGATCAAGTCCTATGATATTATATACAAAAAAGGAAAAAAAAATTTTTCTTATGTGCACATAATTAGAAATGGATAAACCAAGTGCTAATTTAATGAATATTTTATAGAAATATATATAGTAATTCTTCATTTGTTTGATAAGAAAATTGAAATAAAAATTAAATAAATTTATAATATTTTTAAATATTTTATACATGACATTATTCAAGCTACATTACTCAAATATGAAGTATATTCATTGTTATTAAAATAGTAGTAAGATAAAATTCAATATTAGAGATAAATTCTATTAGAACATACGAAAAATTTTGAATATGGTATTGAAAATGAATACATAAAATATAATTAATCAAAATAAAAAATACTGCAAGCTAATGCTTTAAGTAATGTAAAAACTACAATCCTGACTTAGCTATAAAAACTTTAATTTTAAATAAATATTGAGAAAATAATAAAGTAATAACATTGGTAAAATATTTAAATATATTAGAAAAGTATCTAATTAACTTAGAATGAAAACAAAACAAAAAAAAATAAAAAAAATAGTTATAAAAAAAATTAAAAAAACTTTCTAAAAAATGAACTTTAAATTAAAAAGAAAAAAGAAGCATCATTATATTATGCTAATTGGGGAAAGAGGTTATACAATTAAAATATAGAATTGTACTATGAATAATGTAATAAAATATAAAAAGAATAATTGTAGAATAACAAAATTTATATACAAAATAAATAAAATATTTATCTATTAATCTTATATAAATTAAATTTATAAGATAGAATTTTGTGGTAAGAGTACTCAATATGGTACTTATAAAATATTTTCTAAATTATAAACTTATTTCATGAGATAAAAATATAATTATAGATATTTTGGGAATTATCTCATGAGATAAAATCTATATTATAATTTTGGATAAGCATAATATAATATTTTAGTTTTAATAGATAAGTCGATAATATTAAAATATAATATAAAAGTAAATAACAATCAAAAACAATTTTAATTGAATTAAAAATTAAAAATTCTCGTTTGGTTTCATTTTCAATTCCTCATTTTCACATTTTCTACTATTTCAAAAATAAAACACATCACTTCTTGCATATTTTCACCCAACATTATTTTTATTTTTATTTTTGAAATACATTCTCCAATAATCTATATATTTTCTCCCAATAACCTATATATCTTCTCTCTTTATTCCATTATTTCTATCTCCTCTACCTATAAACTTTTAAAATTAACATAATCATTAAATTTCCAATATTTTATCCAAACACATTTTTATTTTCACATCACATCACATAACAAATTTTCACCAAAATGAAAATGTTGGAAACTAAAAATAAAAGTGAAAATGAAACCAAACAGCCCCTATAGAATTTGACATTTGGCCAAAATTGGGTAATTAGATAAATTCAAAATTGTGCTATATAATAGTATAAATATGACCTTAAAGGTACTAAAAAATAAATAAGAGATTAATTAAATAAATAATTATTAAGTAAAATACAAATAAACCCAATAAATTAAGCCAGCCAAAATGGGCATCCAATTCAAAGTAGGCCAAAGTCCATTAAGCACTTAGTCACTATAAATATCAACTCTCAAAGTCAAGGACACAAAAAAGCACTTGCTAAAAATATTGAGCTTTGATTCTACGCAAATACTTTTCAAGGCAAAAAGTCGAATTAGTTGACTTTTAGAAAGGACTCTAGCTCTGCTTCCAAGTAACATCATTTTGGTGCCATCTATGAGAATTCCCTACAAGGAATGTTGAAGATACATACAAGATCCAAAACTTGTTAGCCCCATGTCACGCCAAGAAGTGAGAATGTAGAGAACAACAACCTACCTAAAGCACAATCTTGTCTAGCATCAAAGCCACCACCTGAAATGCAATTTAGACAAAAGGAGACAGCAGCGCAACAAGCTCTATTTCCTAGAGACCAGTACTATAGTTGATCTAAGAAGCATTGATGGCACTTTAGGAGAATGCCTCCATGCAAGGTGCAGCCAAAATGTTCACCTAATATGCTACAAAGCACTGCTCTCAGAAGCAACCCCATTCCTCTCGCTAAAGTAAGGAAGCCTTATTATCCTTGAAGAGGAAAGAACAAAGGTTGAATTAAGAGACAGACACCACCCTCCTCTTCCTTAATAGGTAGACATGTTGTCTTTCCTCTGAGCTGACTCATCACTGTTGTTGCCCCATAACATTCAGGAGAAACATAAAAGTGAATATCCTCTATTAGTAGTTACTCCTTCAAGATATAGCCTCTTTTATCTAGCCATCTTGGTGGAGTCATCCCCTTAGGCACAAAGATTACCAGCCTACAGGAGTTTGATGGCATAACAAAACCCAAGAGTACCTAGATAGTTTCATTATGAGAATGGAGCTCTATGATCTGAGCGAAGTTGTCTAATATGAGGTATCTTACACTACCCTCACCAAGCATGTTTTGATATAGTTTAACCAAATGTCAATTGTATCCATCACGAATTAAGAGTAAGTGGTGTAATATTTTCTCTATAATTTCCCCATCAACCATAAGTACCCTATGATGGTGACTTGCATATTAACTGTCAAGTAGAAGGATAGAGAATCTATGAGAACCACTTTGTCCAAGCAATGCACAAGATTGAGGTATCAGAAGTTTCAAGAATTTATAATGGGAAAGCACCAATCACACTTGAAGAACTCTTCATCTAAGCAGACAAGTACATCTAAATTGAGGAGGCAATGGCCCCTCATGATGCCAGCAAGCACAAAGCACAAACAGAATGAGGCAACAACAACAAGAGGTAAGGAGAATGCTAGCATAGCCCTCCTAAAGCATTCTCCATATACACCCCTTTAGAGAATCCAAGATAGATATCTTGGTCATAGTGGAATAGTAAAGCCAATCCAACATCCCTAAAGTTGATGGACAATACAAAGAGATAAAAGTCCAAAACGTAGTGCTGCTTCTACTGCGACAACAGCCATACCACCAAGAAATGTTGGAATCTGAAGGATGAAATTGAGAGCCTAATCCTAATAAGATACCCAAAGGAGTATATACCTTGAAAGTAGGATTTTCCCAAGATGAGGCTCAAAGCTGAAAGCAACAAGGATCACCGACTCTTACCTAGTGAGTAATTGGAGCCATTAGAATGGCAGCATTATCAATAATCAAAGAACTTACCTATTGTTAGTGTCATTTTGGTAATCTCTTAAGGACCTACAACATTAAACTCCTTAAATGCAAGAAAGATATTAGGTAAGCAACAAAACAAATGCGCTTCCATTCAGCGAATCCAATACTAAGAATATATGAAGTGTATGCTCCACTCTCCAACATCACATTAAGAGAAAAATATGTAGACCAGGCAAGATGAATACAATGATGCCTTAGTGATCTCCGTATTCCTTACCAATTTCTGAGTCAGGAAGATCTTAATAGGCAACAAAGATTCAAGGATACCATTTTTTATGATGCATTTCTCCAACTTAGGTTGATAATACCCAATTTCAGAACATCAACATCCCTTGGTGGGAATTACTAGTGAAGTAGTCAAGCCCCTTGGAGAAGTCTCTCTCCCCTCCCTAGATATTTATCCCCGAAGGAAACAAAAACGGTGAGATTCCTAGTTGTTAGCACTCCATCCATATATAACATGATACTAGGAAAACCAATCCTAAACTTATTTTTGAGCAGTAGTCTTAGCCTATACCATGAAGATAAAGTTTCCCACACCAAGTGGAATGGGAGAAATTATTGGCGAGCAACGCGCTACCAAAGAATGTTATACCAACATCCTAAAAAGAATAAAGGTCCTTATTAGTATACTGAACGATGCAAAGAAAAGCTCAAAGAGAAAGTTGGAGGATAAAGGCAAATAAGTAATCCACAAAGCCAACACCATTATGATGCTCATACAAGGAATTGACCTCCAAGAGAAAAAATCTACATAGTGTAAAATTGCAACTCAGGAAACTTTCTGCTAAGAAGATATTGATGTCAACTACTCAAGCCGCACAGAGGAGAGTAAAGATGCCTCTCAGAACAAATAAGCATGCCCTCTATAATGAAATGAAGCCTCTATTTTCTTACAAATTATGTTAATAGTTATGATTTTTAGTTTTAAGTTTCAAGTTTTTACTTGTAAGCAAATAGGTATTATTCTAGCAGTTATGAATAAAAGACCATTCTAGTTAAGGAATGCCATCTGTTCATTTTCTTTCTTTAATAATATTTCTCTAATATTTCCTCACAACCATGTTCACGTTTTTGCTACACAATGACTAATACTGGATTATATTACTCACAGTAAGACCTAATAGGCGTTTACACAAAAAACAAACAAACAACATAAATGCACAACTTTAACTGAAAAACAAGTAACTATATGTAATGATTAGTAAGGGTGTTATGTCAACATTGCTTGGAATATAGTGGTAGATAAAAATTGCTATAAAACCCTAAGTGAGCACGCAATGATAATAACTGCACCTACACTCCAAGGAGGCACGCACCACAACAACTATGACTTCCATAATGCCCTCAAGGGGGGTGCGTGCTGACAAAAACAAGTACAATAAGACCCCTCAAATGGGGCTTACAAAAATTAAGCTTGTGATAATACCCTTAAGAGGACTTATGATCATGTCCACTGCTTACTACTTCTCATCATAGTAAAATCTAGAGAAGAGGACAAAAAAGCAAAAAAGTGTAAACACACCACATATATGGTAACACACGAGATTGACAAAAAGCACAAACATGTAAAGTTGTCCAAACAACTGAGTATGGAAAAGAACATAAAGCTATGCAAATCTCCATAACTAAAACGAGCAAAGTTTAACAATACCAAAGCGTGCAAATATGTTTAACAGTGTTTAGCCTATGCTTGGCCACCAGAAAAGAAATTAACATACTACTTATGCAAAAGCAAAAATAAAGTAGTCATTAATAATAAAAAGGAAAAATAATCAACTCCTAGTCTAGGTCCTAATCTATTCCTACCATGCTACCACTATAAGATCCTTACACCATAGCATCATAGTAGCCTATGCCTCATTTGCTTCAAACTACTCATTGGAGCCCTTAAACCCCTTCATTGCCTTCTCATATAGAATAAACACAAGCGTCTTCCCAACAGAAGTCTCTAAGAAATTCCTCTCGATCTTCATATCCTTAGCATGCTGCTCTTTAAACTATTTATGCTTCTTCAACAACTTTACAAACTCCTTACCGTTCTAAGCATGCTACTAAACGAGTCCTATAACCTCTTTCTTAACTCGAGCTATCATATTTGGAGTCACCGTTGCTTGTCGAGATATCTAAAACAACCAAGTTTCAAACCTATCTAAGAAATAATAAATAAAACAACCAAATAGTTATACGCAACTACAAATATAGTATATTAACAAAATAAACTAAGTAGGAAGAACATGTTTACCAAGCTAAATCACCAACAACAAACTTAGTCAATTAGGAAGATGAAATATGTCTAACTTCCCATAGTTGTACTCACTAACCATGCTTCACAAGTTGTTCACGTTGAAAATAATCTCATTAACATTCCAATGTGAGCCGATGCCACAACTTTGATGTAGGCCACGGCAAAACACACCGTTGCCCTCACCAGCATAAGAAGGACAATAAGACTTCAAACAAGTGGCTCCATGACTGACTCTGGAGCACGCTTTCTAGCTGGTCCTTAAATTATCTACTCAAAAAAATTACTTATACTATCCTAAGGTGTTGTAGAAGAACATAGAGCATAAGGCTCAAAAACTGCTTCCATAGGGGCTTTAGATGCCATTCCACTAATGATGCCTCCCTATGACACCACTCCACCATGCACGTCTCACAAAAACTTCTATTTACCTTCTTAGCTTAGATTATCGCCAAGTCAATTTTCTTTCTCACCAAGAATATGTAAATTAGATTAAGTTCAATGATTTAATAAATAATGAACAAAAATAATGCAAGTACTAAATTGAAAGAAAAATAGAGTTACAAACACACAAGTAGAACAAAAGCTATAAAATTAACTAAGTGCCCATGGGAAATATATAGGTAATGTTAAAAAGAGAGATGAACAATATCACCACCTTAAAATGCCAACGAACGTCACGATGAACTTTCTACATGCATACCAGTAACAACAAGCTACTCTAAATAAGGGAACCTCCAAGCCTCATTCACACCAAGAAAAATCTACTCTTTTAAGGCCCACTAGAAAAACGTAAACCACTTAAGAGTCTAAGAAAAATATGAAAAAAACCTCCATTCAGTACTTTTTGCACCCTAAACAAAGAGTAAAAACTATCTAAAGAGGTAGAAACACCTAATTTTCTAAAGCCATGTTGAAATATCACAAAATACATAAAGGAGTTCAAAGCAAACTGACTAAAGCATATCCCAGAACTTAAAAATATCTCTAATAACAAAGGATTAGGTGAAAGAAAGACCTCTAAAGTAATCGATGAAAATGATAAAATATCATGGAGAAAGCGATATAATGTGATCTTCTAAAGAATGAAGAACAATTCACACTCATCAAAGATGCAGACCATACGCCTTAGAATTTCTAACTACTTTGATGAAACCAGACAAGGTATTTCATCAACACTGATAAAACTACTATTTCAACATTGAAAGTATTTTTATACCCTTTCTTAGAAGAGGATTTCAGTCACTTACCTCTATGGTTTCTCCATTTGACATAATTTGAGGAGCATTAATCATTCACTACTAGGTAACAACTATACTTAGTTAGAGAGAGACATCATGGATAAGATATATGTTGAGCTCTCATTATCTACTAGGATCTTCCTTATCTATGAATAGGCCACAGAGGTTAGGATTTTTGAGACATCAATGGATTCTTCTTTTCTTACCTCCAAGTCTCCTTTCCCAAGGGTAATATTAGACAATTAAGGGTAAACTTTGCATGCATAGAGAGCCAATTCTACATCTGCTTTATATTCCTCATGAGGGCTTTCAAGCACTACCAAAGTTGCCTCCTCAAAGTCCACTAGAAAATAATTGATATATTTCTACATTAAGTAGATTGTCAGCCACATATGGTTGCGGCCCTCTTTGAGGTTCTAATCTTTGCTCTAACATCTTACACCATCCTTTATGCTCTAAGCTCAAAGTATTTTTAAAACTCCTCAAAGTGTCATTACTAGATTGGTCTTTCAATTTCAATTTTTTCCTTTACAATACTTCTCCAAATTGTGTTTCATAGTATTGTTTGATATTTCTGATTGTGGGGTGCCTTTGGGGTCACTCATTATGAGGCATTCACATCACCTTTCAAAATTCTCCATCTTCTTTTATGATTCTCTTTAGGAGGTAATTATTTCTCTAGTATGTTTTTACTTTTCAACTCAAACCAAAAGCTTCTCTAAAGTGGTTGGGTGCTTACCGGCTATAGATTTCTTGAAGTTTCTGTATCTCATGCCTTCTTGTTTGATACTTGATAAGAGTTCTAGTGAGCTCCATCAAATGTACGGCTTTAAGTGCTCAATATTGCGATATAAGTACTCTTGGGGATCTTTAATTCCATCAAACATAGAAGGTTGGTGATCTTTGTGCTTGGGAAACGACTTTACCAAGATTGATGGGTAGAAAAGGATACATCTCAAAGAAAGAACAACTAAGGAAAAGTATACATTTTTCACTTCTCCTAAGCATAAAGAGACAGCTTAGTGAGTCGAAACTCTAATTGTGTTAGGCAATTGCCTTGATTAGCCAACTCAAAGGGAAGACTGCATGTCCATATGATAAGGTGACTAGGGACAATACCATATTTTTCATTTGTTATTCTTTCTATCCACTCCAGGGATGGTGAGGCTTTTTTTTCTCGCAAAAAGATAGAGATTGCTCCTGAGGGTAGTGTTCATTAGCATATTGAGCTACCACTTTGTCCCTAGCTAGTGCAAAGGCGTTCTCCACCAGCAACACTTCTTGAGTCATCTACAACATTAGTCCTCTAAGGAGCAAAGCATATCACTCTATGTTGCTTTGACATTGGGTGTACGTTAGGTGTTGGTTCCATTATTGAATAGGACTACACTTTCAATGGGTTGTTGTCCACATGATTGCCTCATGGTACTACTTAGGTGCTGAAGTCTTAGACTCTGGATCTCATTTGCATTCTCAGTGTTTCTTATCTTAAAAGCAAGTTCTAGTAGATGGCGTCAACATAATGCTATATGAAAATAGAGTTGAAGTCCTTTTCATAATCAAACAAAATAGAATGGAATTTTGCTATAGGAATGCACTTGCTAGAGTCAAAGTTTAAGACCCTTTGTCAAAAAATGATTCGCTCATTTTAGGAGTTAGTATTTATATTGATTAAGTCCATAGTGGGCTTTTCGCAACTTATATTTAGGTGCCCATTTTGGTAGGATTAATTTGTTAGGCTTACTAACCTTTTTCTTATTTATTTATTTTGTTAATTAGGCATTTTTACGTTCTTTTTACTTTTTTACCCTTAGGGGCTTATTTTTCTTATCAGTCATTTTGCAAAGTTTTCTTCAATTCTTTCAAAAATATTTTATTTCTAGATTATAGATACCAAATAAATTCACCTCGTTTTGATTATCTTTCGACTTTGGCTTTCTATTAATCAAATTATTGCATTTTCCATACTAGATATTAATGCAAATTCACATGCATAACATAATTATTTCCAACACTCTCGACCCTAGAGGTTGCTCAACAGTAGCTCCGATCAAAATATTAAAATTTCACTTGAGATTCTAAGTGGTCCCCATAACATAACTCAATCTGGCATTAGAGGAATGATATGTACATCTTTAAGCCCTTCCATCGTGTAACAATATAAATGTCTTTTTTGGCTTAGGATATGAGCTTTTCTAATGTCCCTAGGGGTTTTCAAGCTATAGACTCCTTAAATCTCTAGTGCCTTAAATGCTACATTATATTAAGTAGGAGTTCCTAGTTAAGGTGAGGAATCTCATGGACCACTTGAATGAATTGATTGGCATACTCTTGCAAGCTTTCTACCTCCTTTTGTTTTGAGGTTAAAAAGTATGCAACACTCTCTTTGTTCCCTTTTGATGATTTAAATGTAGTTTTGATAATGACAAATTTTGTAGCCTTAATTATCAATTTGAATTTGATTTAATTAGTTGGAATTGACTTTTCTTATTTAAAGAGTTTTGTTGCCTTAATTATCTACTAAAATTTTTCTTAATTAACTGAAATTGACTTTTCTTATTTAAAGAGATCATTCACGATTAGGGGTGTTCAAAAAAAATAAAACAAAAATCAATCGAACTGACAAAAAATCAAAAAAATCAAATTGTACCAAATCAAACTAGGTTCGGTTTGGTTTTCAATTTTTCATTATAAAAAAATTTAGATTTTGGTTCGGTTCTGTTTTTTTAATCGATTAACCAAAATCGAAAAAATCAATTCAGTTGGTTAACCAAATCGAAAAATTGAAACTATTTTTTTATTATTTTATATATATAATTTTATTATTCAATCACTACTAGTTTAAGTTTTATTTCATAATTTTTATTAAATTTTTTAAGTTTAGGATAAATAAATATAAATTTTCAAATAATGTAAATATTAATGTATTTTTAAATTTTTGGGATAAATAAAAGGAAATTTTTTATAAGGTGAGATAATTGAGAAGAAAAGAAGTAAATAATATATCAAAATAGTTATTAAAAACCCTATGTTTTATAAATAATATAGATATTAATATATGACATATAAAAACATGAATAGTTATGATACAAAAAGGAAAAAACTGATATTTTTTCTAAACTCAAACTGAACAATTGCATAATTTTTTTACTATACGAACTAATACACATTACATATAAAAATAGATGACTATGATTTAAACAGCAAAAAATATTATATTAAAAGAAAATTAAATTTTCTTTTAATTAAGTAATTAAACTATATATTATAGAGTATGTTGATGAGCAAAATTGAAATTTGAACTTAAATTGCAAAGTAAGGGATAAGTGATTGAATCTTATTTGGCTATTCATGTGGTAGTACTGGTAGTATATTTTATCTACTGGCTAATAAAGATTTTATCTATATTATTATAAAAGCAAAGACCGTTTTGTGTCTAAAATAGAAGTTGTTTTTGTTCATTTACACAATTTGTCCTTTTAATTATTTCAATGAAAAATTTGACAATATAGTTTGAAGGATAAATTGGAGAATTTAACATAAAAAAAACTTTGGATACAAATTTTATCAATATTTCAAATTTATCTTTTAGAAATGATGATTTAACAAGATTATAATTGTATTTTTCACAAAATTTTGAATATGCAGTTAAAATTCAGTTTAAAATTTAATTCATTATTCGACCTTGACAGTTAAAGTTTGAATATGCAAAAATCGTGTGCATCTGCCTTGGCGATTATAAGCTAGCAATTTTAGCGCACTCAATATGTATACTAAAATTTTGATAACATTAAATAATTAAAATATTTATTTATTTTCTTAAATTTATAATATTTTAAATGTATTTGTTTAGAATAGATAAATTATAATTTTATCAAAACAAATATTTTCAATATAGAAGAAAAAGTAATCTAAATCAATATTTTCACCTAAAAATAAATATTTTTATTAATACACTTTTATCAAATAAATATTTTGGTACTAAAAGAATAAGTAACCCAATTCAAATCTTTAATTAAACAAACTTACTTTTGTCAAACAAACTTTTATAACACTTTTTTGGTACAAAACACAAGTATTTTTTTTTTTTTTGGTTCGATTTTGGTTAAAACCAAAACCAAAAAAATCAGTTCAATTTCGATTTCAGTTTTGGTTAACCAACTAAACTGTTTAATTTGATCGGTTTTAACCCAATGAACACCCCTAAATCTAGATTCTAATATGATACTTATATCTTCCTAAAATAGGAAATAGATCGTAATGCTGCATTCTTAGTAAAGCCTGAAAATTACGGAATATTTTTAATACTAACGAAGAGTTTCCATGCAATCATCTTTCCATATTTGCATTAGCAGATAGACTCCATCCTGGCGTTTAGTCATTTGAAGAATATCTTTAAATAAGATAAATTGGCAGCATTCAACTAATCTTAAAAGACAGGACAAAATCTTTTTCAAGTATGCTAATAGAGTTGTGATTCTCTTATATATGTTTTGAGCCTAAATGTTTCAAATTCATTGCTTTCTATTATTATTTCAAGGGAACTTATGGTGAAGAAGGTCAAGAGATTTTAGTCTTAAATAGACTTTAGAGAGAAGAAGTCAGAGACATATTTGTGTCTAAAAGCATATAATGGTGAGGAAATAATGATTGCTCAAAGGACCTCTAACCGAAGCAATCAATAGAGCGGTACTGTTGGATTTTCTTGTGGTGTAATGAGTTTCGTTTGGAAGGAAAATCTAGAGTTTGTCATATAAATGACAACAATGCATACATCAATCTATAGAAGTTGTCCAAGTGAGATTAGTAGAAGTTCTCCCATACCTATTCACGGAGGAGGTAGTTCCACAATATTTTGGAATTTGCTTCATCCCGTTTTGGATTTTTGTCTTGCTCTCTGTAGAGAGCTAACTTTCACCTTTCTAGAGTATTTTTATCATTTTCTTTATTTCTATCAAATTATTGAGCTCATCTTTTATAAACACTCTCATATTATATTAATGTGACAAGTTTCAAACTCTAAGCAAAAGTTTAAGTCATGGAATAGGCATTGTCAAATCACTATAAGTATCAATGACTATCTACTTATTCTTTATTGTTTATATTCTTACTGTTCTGACTACTTATTTAACTGATTTTATAGATTCTGGTCAGTATCTCAAATACTTTATACAAAAAAACTTAAAATTCTATTGAAATATCAAAAGATTTTTGAGTCATCAAACTTCCGGTATAGAAATTTTAAAAAAGGTCTAATTCACTCCTCTCGTACACTTATAATCATTCTCACTCAATGATGGATCCAGGGGGGCAAGGGGGCCCATTGCCCCCTCCCCAACATTTTGTGTACTTCTTTTAATTAATATTTCTATATTTTTTTAAAACTTTAGTGATAATTTCTCCCATATTTTTATATATATTTTTTAATTTTTTTAATAATTTCTTTCTAAATTATATGTATTTAGAATTGTAGTAATAATTTTTCTCAATTCTTTACCTATTTTAGTTTTGTAAAGTTTCAAGCAAAGTTTTAGACCCATACTTACAATCAGACAATTTACAATTAGGTTAGACTAAGGCCTATTAGGGCACTTCTATTTCATTTGTTTGAGAACATATTTATCTAAAATAGACCTAAAAATTAAATGAAAAATGATTTTTTAGCTAATTGTTTAGTTACTTATATTGAGAAAGATATTGTCAAAAATTTTGACATTAATTCAATTATTAATGAATATTATGATATGAAAAAACATCATGCTGAACTTTGATGATTACATGTGACATGGGATAGCCCAACGGACCCAATGGACCCTTCTACAAATGAGACAGCCCACGAGACCCAACGTGAAACGGTATAATCCAGTAGGCCCAACAGGCCCAAGTTCAGAAGATTCAGCCCACTAAGCCCTGAGGTAAGTCAGCCTGGTTGACTAGTATCAACCCCATACGCTAAGCCCCGTGGTCGACCCGTATCGACCTGAG